>JAOWCC010001634.1:51842592-52355361 GCA_030867875.1 Actinernus sp. WN-2022
GAACTGAGATTACGAAATAAAAGAACACGAAAAGAAAAGTGAATGTTTGGGGACAACAACTTGTAGATATTGTACCATGTCGCAGACGTAAGGCGGAAACGGATTAGGCGGAAGATCCTGCCCTGATCGAGTTACTTAGGCGTCTTTTCGAACAGAATCGCGTTACCTTCGAGAAAGCAGGGCGGAAGTTAGATTTTAGTTTTGCTCAGTGATCAATTATTTGTTGGAGAAAGATTTTCTGAAGGAGAGATGTTTTTCAGTGGGTAAGATTAATTACCTTCGATATATTTTGTGCGGCAGTAACGATTTGGTTTATTTGAAGTATTATGTTGGATTATTTTGGACAGGTTTTTCATTCTCAGTCGGTGTAAATTCCCGACTGCATTATCATACTGACAACTGAGATAAGTTCGTTTGCGTGTTTTTTTACGAATGCGATGTTTTTTTAGTGCCGTTGTGCCAAGTGGCAGGAACAGTAGAGAACAAACATCACTGTGATAGACTTTGATTTGCCCAAAAAATGTAAATGTAGCATTGAATACTATGCTTGTTTTTGATTCGGTGTAGACAGGCGCTTTACTCTAATATTTCATTTAAAGATCGCTGATAACAAAAAGTTTTGAAAATCGTGATTCACATGAGAACTAGTTCAGCGGGCTGGCATACTAACATTCAGTTATTTCACTTGTAGTAAATAATTAATAGTCAAAATCTAATAAGTAACGTGAGATATATTTTTTTCGAGCTTCAGTAGGGTTCCATAAGTCCATTATGGGCCGTGAACTTGTAGTCATGGACTTTTCATCATTCTGATTTTGTTTTCGTCACATAACAGAAATATGCAAACACTGACTGGCTTTCCGATAAAAGAAACAGATCCCATTGAAGGTGAGTTAGTACTTTAATAATCAATTTGTAAAGTAATTACTCATGCATTATAAACACTAGCTGATCATGAACCGGTGACCGCGAGAATTCGGGAAGCGGATTGAAAAAGCCCTCATATTACTTTTACAGCTCTTCGTTTATTGCTGAAACACGGTATTAAACTTCCACCGGACTTCACTTCCAGTTTCAGTAAGAGGGACAAAAACGTCTTCCAAAATCCCGGTTATTATATTACGCATATCATTTAAGACGAGGAAGTAAGTTATACGCAAAACAGTCAAAACAGGAACAATTAAACTTAAATATGCATACAGAGGTGTATCGAGAAAGAAACTTCAGTTCGACTTGTATGCGACGGCTTTGCAGAGGCTTTCCTCCGATTAATATTATCTGCTTAGATCGGAATTGATTTGAAATACGCCTACGGCTAGCTCTTGGTTCAACCTAATCTCGTAGGCCACCCCATATTTAACCAGTAAACACTGCATCCGGCCCACGGACAGTTTTCTTGTTTAGTTATACTGAGAATTATTTTTGTCAGAAACACAAAGTTTGACGAAAGCATTTTCTCAAAACGACTGATGAAATCAAACGATTGATGAAATCCAGCTTGTTAAAGGAAGAGAAGAATTGACATTTAAAGTGACTAAACCTAAATCTAAAACTAACCTAGATATTGTCGAGTGTTGACTGATAGAGAGCCAATCAGCGTTGAGCCTGATAACGTATTCACGGCGACGCCGATCAGTAATTACGCCGAGCACCAGTTGTACAAACTGAAATGCCTTTGTTGCCTTACTATCTGTGCCTGCTCTGTTACACGAGAAAGGAAACTCTCAGAGTCTAGAGAAACGGGACAGGAAAGAAATTAGACTTTCACAGCAGAGCTCACTAATGGCTCTATCAATTCCAAACCTGCCCACCCGGGCCCTCCGACATACGTGGGGCATTTGTCTGAATTTCTGTCCCGGAGGTGGGACATTTGCCAGCAAAGAAAAGTTGGATCAATCACGGTTTCTGGGAAACCCCCAACCCTCCCCACCCCTCCCCCACACGCTTCACCCTAACCTTTAATGGTTAATCATTAATAAAGCGATGCATATCCAAGGGAGGGGTGGGTGGGTAGTTTAATGGTTAATCATTAATAAAGCGATGCATATCCAAGGGAGGGGTGGGTGGGTAGTTTAATGGTTAATCATTAATAAAGCGATGCATATCCAAGGGAGGGGTGGGTGGGTAGTTTAATGGTTAATCATTAATAAAGCGATGCATATCCAAGGGAGGGGTGGGTGGGTAGTTTAATGGTTAATCATTAATAAAGCGATGCATATCCAAGGGAGGGGTGGGTGGGTAGTTTAATGGTTAATCATTAATAAAGCGATGCATATCCAAGGGAGGGGTGGGTGGGTAGTTTAATGGTTAATCATTAATAAAGCGATGCATATCCAAGGGAGGGGTGGGTGGGTAGTTTAATGGTTAATCATTAATAAAGCGATGCATATCCAAGGGAGGGGTGGGTGGGTAGTTTCCAAGAAACCGGGATTGAGCCGAAAAGTTGGTGGGGCGGGGAATTGGTCAAAGAGAGTCAAAATAGCGAATTGTATACGAGATTTGTACTCGTTCCTAAGCCCACGGTGGGGCATTTGCACAGCTTAGCTGGGCCCACGGTGGGGTATTTGCAACGCGTTCTGATTCCAAAATGTCAAATGCCCCACAAATGCCCAGGGATGGGGGGGGGGGGGGGGGGGGGTGGGGGGGTGGACAGGTTTGGAATTGATAGAGCCCGACATTACAGATAGTAATGTTCACAGACATACAATACACGGTAAAACATTGACATCCATTCTACAGAGTAAGGACAAGTGGAAGTAATCTTTTCAGCTAATTGATCGATCGTAATGTTTGCTTTCACAGAGTCGCAATTGCCTAGTCACCAGGACCCAGGACAAAGCACTCGGCCACGGTTTAAGAATACCATTCACCTGTGGGAATTCTTGTTAGAGTTGCTAGGCAACGAGCGTTATTCGTCAATCATCGCTTGGACGAGACGAGAGGATGGAGAGTTCAAACTCAAAAATCATGAAGAGGTCGCTAGGCAATGGGGTTTACTAAAACAAAGAAAGGGCATGAACTACGACAAGATGAGTAGGGCGCTCAGGTACTACTACAAGAAAGACATTATCATGAAAGTGAGTACCACTGGCACTAGTTAGTCAACACTACGAGCTCTCAGTTTTCTATTATACAAATATACTAGTTTTAAGAACATCAGATTTCCAAGGGAGGCTATCAGGCGAGACACACTCTATATGTCATTATTGTTCATCACAAAATAGTTTTCCGCACTCAGCGGGCACTATTATACAATAGATGTCCGTCGAGGAACTATCGGCTGATAGTTGTCCGCGGGCCCGAGAACGAAGTTCGATATGCTAGTTTAAGAATATCAAATTTCCAAGGGAAACTATCAGCCGATAGTTCCAAGACAGACACACTCTATTTGTCGTATACTACACGTCACGTGATCGCTTTTGGTGGTGAACTATAACGACTGACGACGAGCGTACCTCCGAGTGAACTATATAATAATAAATAATAATAATAATAATAATAATAATAATAATAATAATAATAAATAATAATAATAATAATAATAATAATAATTAATAATAATAATAATAATAATAATATATAGAAACTGAGAGAGAGTATTATAATTGTAGAAATCATTTATAGTTCATCTTACTTAAACGAATTGACCGCAATTCGCAAATGTTTTGTTTTTGAAAACCGTCTTTTCACTACTCGCTATCTAACGCTCAATAGATAGAGAGAAGCTTAGGCAATCAGATCGCTCAATAGATAGTGGGAATAAGCTTAGGCAATCAGATCGCTTAATAGATAGTGAGAAGCTTAGCCAGTCAGATCGCAAGGTTCTCAATAGAACACAACGGTTGGTTTCTACTAACATAGTTCATATGCATAGCACTGTAGCACTGGAGTGTATGTTTGAGTATTGCTTTTTGATTGGCTATGAGTGAGAAAAAGCTCCAGTTTAACTCCTTCTACAGTCACTATTCAGGGCTTGAGCTGGTCAACTGACCACCACAAAATGTGTCTTGTGCTTCTATAGTTACAGATTTCTTAGCTGAATTTTCATTAATTGTACTTACATGCAGTTTTATTGTGCTATGGACATCTCATCATATCGTTATTCCCAGGTCCGGGGCCAGAGGCTGGTGTACAAATTCCACAAGTTGCCTTACGAATACAAATCTCTACGTTACATGAACGACGAGATGAGAAGATCTCAGCTACACTACCCTCGGCCAATCGTAATACAACCCACCCAGTCTTCCTTCACTGCTCTGCCACAATCACACGTCGCAATAACAAGCACTGGGAACCAGTGTCCGGTTCCACGCGGCCAGATCCCCATTCACCAGATACTTACCCACCCGTACTCCGGTGGATTCACTGCTAACGGATTTGAGTTGATGAGCCGGCGGTTGTGTCGCAGTCAGGTTATTTTCCCGGCAACATGCGAATTTATCATTCCAAAAGGCCATGCACTACAAAACAATACAAAAGCAACAGAAGTTGAGCATAGTATTAAAGGCAGTGCTTCGCCGAGCCGTCTGTCTCACGGCTGATCCTACCTGAGAGAGATTCGATGCTGTATTTTATCATTATTATATCTAACATTTTTAGGATCCGATTTTTTTATTTTTTTTATTTATCCTTACTGTTTCGTAGTTAGTTATTTCAACTGGAGCCAAACATGTCAGATCAGGCGCTCCTTTCCCCAAAAAAAAACATTTAGTAGTCTTCCCGTTACTTTAACCTACATATTTCGATCGTCTTTCGTTTACAGTTTTAGTTTTCTTTTTATAATTTCTAAGTAGAGCTTTTCATCTATGATGCAATAGTTTCCATTTCGCGGAGTCTTTAAGGGAATTAAGCAACGCGTCAGTTATTAAATGTTTGTTTTACGCTTTTTGATTTAAGATGTATCATGTCAACATTAATTTAGATAAAATATTCTAGTTGAAACCTAGAAGGAAAATAAAATGATTAAAAAAATACTTATTATGTTGTTTGTGTTTATTTATACCGCATCTTATTGACACTCTCTGCATCTTCCCTTCACAGCCGACTAACGTTCACTCATATCTCCGTTTAAAATATCACAACATTATATCCCAAAGAAATAAAAAAAATAAAACCATTATAGAAATACAGCCGGTTCTCAACCATCAGTTCTAAACATGTACCACCATGAACGGCTGTTTCGTCCTTCTAAACATGTATCACCATGAACGGCTGTTTCGTCCTTTTGGAACTCATCATGCGACATGTGGATTCAACTAGGAGTAAACTGACATGTAACAACTGAAGCCTATATATATATATAATAGACATGCATAGCATTACAGCTATACATCACAACCGTTGTGGCGCAATCAAACGGCGTGTTTTCTACGGCAGAACTACTGGGTGTCTCGGCAGAACTACTGGGTGTCTCGGCAGAACTACTGGGTGTCTCGGCTGATGAAACTGAACTCAGTTGGGAGCCCATCTGACCACGATTTTCGTGATTAGTTGGAACGGTGATGAGTTGCAGTGCACTAGCAGTACCACGTATGGTCTCTTTGTACGAGTGGTTAGATTTTCTTATCCTTACTGTTTACGTACTTTAACAATTACTGTACTGTACGGTGTATAGTGAGTCAGTCCGGCTTAGATTGGCAAGCTTCAAAAGCTTTTCAATTGAGCTGCCCGTACTATAAGTTGTTCTAGCTGTCAAGATTACGGACTATAATTATTATCATATTCGGAACTGGACTAGTGATTAGCAATCTAAAGACTAACTGATCGGATGATCAATTAATTCGTTTATTTAGTGTAATTAATTGACGTTGCGTGATGTTATTTTTAGTTTAAAGAGCCATCGTATTTAGTTTCAATTTTTTTCTCTAAGCTAGTCAGAATGTAACCATAGCCCATCTTAGTTTTTCATCGTACTACCCTGGAGTTAGGAGTGATTTTCAAAGTTTACTTGGAGTAGGAGTTATTACCAATCTGGAGTTATCCTTTGGAGCTTGTTCAGCTCGCGGAAGAAGATCAGACGTATCATTTTAAATAGTTTCAGCCTTATTATCTCTTTTGTATTCCTTTGCATGAACTTGTAAATTTTCCTCTTGTATTAATCGATAATCCTGTAAATTCATTTAGTTTTTACCGTGTGTACGTTAGACGACTTGATTAAAGCAAGGGCACCGAACGAGTACAGTTTTTGAAATTCGTTTGAAACCAGTTGTCTGCAGCTTATCTAGCCATTTTAAGGCGCCTACTATGTCTTTTGACGTATTCTAGAAAGCTATTAGCTGCTCGGATTTTCTTGGTGGAAATCGCGTCAACCGAACATACTATGGCAAAATATTCCCGGCCTACGAATTTGTTAGTAGTCTAGAACATAAACAAGAATGTTCTTCATGTTGCTGATGTTGCAAAGTTTTGTGGAGGTATATACGAACGTTTTAGGGATATTTTTTTTCCTTTAGGCTATTCTTAGGGAATAAAAATGTGTTGTTCTGACTCTATTGGTCAGACGAATTGGGACGTACGAATATTTTAGGGGAAACCTTTTAGTCTCCCTTTTCTTCTATAATTTTCTAAGGATTGAAAACCAATTTTCTAGCCCGCAGTATTTCAGAAAACAATTTTCTAAGGACAATTTTTTGAAATCCGAAAGTTTTAGGCTAACTTACTCTCCCGAACAGCTTTTTAACCGAAAACTTCGTTGGGTGCCCTTGTTAAATAATCGCCTTGAATCATTCCGTTGTCCCTCGTGCCTGGTTGAACCTGGAGCGAGCTCCAGCCCACAACACCCCGTGTTCGATGAGCTGGGAACGCGACACTAGCTACGAGGCTGAATCCAATCTGATCTGCTTAACTGACAAGAAGGAAAACCTTGAAGAACCTGTTTTGATTTTGTGATCACGAAAAGCAGCACCCAGGACTACTGATTGTAGTGCCGTTGAAGGGATTTTATGGGAGCAAAGGAATCGCACAGTTACAAATGATGCTACATTGGTCCAATACAGACTGTAAAACCGTTCTACATTGGTCCAATACAGACTGTAAATCTCACCAGCCTCATTCTGGGCATGTAAAGCGCAGTCTATCGTACTGCAGCTATCCCCTGTCAGAGCAGGGCATGTAAAATTAGATATGTTATTAAACTGCCTTTAGTAAGGGTCGTAAAGAGGTACAAGATGTGAAATGCCAGGGTCACTAGCCATACAGTAGAAGCTCTCTCGTAAGCGACAAAATGGGGCCTGCCACAGGCGTGCCACAGGTGACCCAATCCGAAAAGAACGACCGAAAAAAAAATACAAAAGAGCCGGTAAGCAGGCTACTCTTAAGCGACGCTCCCGACCACGACCACTTTTGGGAATTACCAACTGGTCTTTTCACGGTACTGCGCATGTGTGACAAACTGATGGAGCGGTGAGATATCCATTTTGCAATCGACTTCCATACATCTGTATTCTTTTTAAACTCATCCTAGCCTCCTTTGATCATTTATGGAAATGCAAGATGTCCTTAAATAAGTTTTAGTTATTTGTTTATTCAAAAGTCGTCGTTGCGGACTGCAACACAACTAAAACAAAAAGTATAAGTGCTGCACCCGGCGGGGAAGACCGCCACTGAGTACTCTGAATGACAGCGGCCGAAAAACGCAAGAAATCGGAAGCTTTTTGGCGTTCCAACCATTTCGTTGTCCAGGGCGCAGCCCAACTTCCTTACAGAGAGAAAGTCCAATACTTTACAACGCTGATCATAAAGCGGTTTTCACATACATGACACGGGATTGGCAAAACGCCAACCATCTTTAGGTATACGTGGAAGGTGATCAAGTGAATAGCATTATACGATTCAACATCATAGAAAGTAAACGGAAAGTGAAAAGTGTACTAACAGACAAGCTGCTGCCAAAATGTAACATGATCTCATGGAAGAAGAGGGGAGAAATATAAGAGTTTAAATACGAAGTTATTATTCCATGGAACTTTGTCAAAGTCTGGTAAGTGGTTGCATGGCTCCGGTCCAAGTTATGAACTGCTCCGGCCAAAGAAAGACTGGTTTTAGGTTTTCCGGGTGGAAGAAATATAAGTATTATCGTATTCTTGTAAAATTCTATGGAAAAGAAAACACCCTGTGAACGAGGTGGTTAGCATACCTTAATTTAGTTGATCATACCATTAACTCGCCCTCCACTGAGAGAAGGAGGAGGCCGAATGGAGAGCGAATTAACGATCAACTACTGACGTCCGTTGAGTGTTTCGTTACACTTATCTTGGTTCTGTCTTGACTCCTTCTGGTTCCTTTGCTGTTGGCCAGTCAAATGTATATAATAAAGGAATAATAGCTCTTTTCAGCCTTTAGAAAGCCTTCCATCCCCGTTCTGGGACTTCCTAGAAGATTTTCTTTAAGAGTATATACCGGGGTTATATAACACATTAGTAAGACCTAACCTATCCAATTGCGAAGTTTGGGGTGCTTATTGTAAGCGTTATAGCTCTTTCACTAAGTTTAAAGAATCCCCAATTTTATTTCTGAAAAGTTAAACCTTAAAATGTATAAAATCATCCTTGGAGTGAATCTGAAGTCTATCAATTTTCCTGCAGTAAGAGCAGAACGTGGAGTTTTACCTATGCATGTTTCTATTTACAAAATGTTACTAAAATATATTTTCCACTTAGTTTATCATAACGATAGCTCTTTACTGACTGATAATACTAATAATTTATTGTATTTGTAAGAAAAGCACAATTTTTACATGAAATTGAATAAAGGAAAGCCGAAGCCAGCTTATATGACAAATAGTTAGGGTGCTATTATGTATAAATATAGATAATGAAAGAGTATTAAAAGATGGACACGCAGTTTTAAGTGTTACAGTGCTAGCTAACTACAAACAAATACAAAAATACTAGTTTACATGATTATAAGTTACAAAGCAAAAACGAATATATAGTCTATTCGGTCATTTGAACAAGAAGCGAGTATGGTCTTGGTTTAGTATTAGATTTCAAGTACATCCTTAAGTTAGTTAGAAATATAGAACAAATGTTTATTAATGATGGGATAAAGAGAAAGACGAAATTTCACTGGGTTTGAAAAATCATTCAAAAACTCATGAATACTTAATGAGCATTTTGTCCAATCAGATGAAGCAAATCAGTCACGTGAATGCTCTTTATACCTGATAAAGTCTCATCATTCTAAAAGGCCCGCGGAGGGATTTGAATTCTGTCCCAGGGGGAATCGGGGTTAATGACTGAGACAATGGAATTGCTATTAATGTTTCAGCTTTCTCATTGAATTGCTAATTAGGATGACCGTTTTATATAAAGAATACTAATGAACATGAAATTTTATATAAAGTTTCATCCTAATTAAGAATTCACTGATAAAGACCCAAAGATAGAAAAAAGTACACGGAACATAAGGTACCTAGATAATAAATTTTGCACTAAATTTACTAATATCAGCAGACTACCGAGATACACAGATAATATTTTGAAAATGAAGTTATCTAACTAACATTACTTGTTTACCGAGCCACTGTTTAGTTCCAATCATTAAACCAAACTCAAAGCCGTAAAATAATAAAAACGTGCATTAAACTTACATATTTTGTGCCGGAGTCAAAAATTTAGAGTCTGCCGTCGTGTCAGCCACATCGCTTTCCAAGTCTTGACCTTTATCGAGGTAAACCACGACACCAAATGCTTCAAGTGCAGGTTCTTCTTGCATTGCGAAACGCCGCTTCAAACAACATAGTATGGTAATTTCTTCATGTCATTCCCTTGAGATGTTTGTAAAATTTTGCAGGCGGTGATTACTCGAATATTTTGCATGGCGTTGTCAATACAAAGATTCAATGGTTCATTAAGTAACCATTCCATTTCATTGCATTCTTAAAGCGTTTTTGAAGCCGTTTAAAGCACTCACAGCACGTGTTTTATCAAGTCTAAAAATTCGAGGGCTTCGCAAATACCTTGAACAAAGATCACTGACTTCCTCTAGCGTTAAAAAATGGTAAGGTCAATACCTGTCTTGATGCATACAGACCGTCTCTCCAATGTGGGACCTGTTTTTTTGCACACTGCCCTGACACTGCGCATGTCCGTGACGACAACTATAGTGCCTCATCAAATTTCACGCCAGGTTGTAAACACGTACTCCCACGAGAACAAGCGCATAATTGTTTACATTCCATCTTTCTTTAACAATGGACGTTTGATTACTTAAGTCAAACAAAACAACGATATGTAAATACGCAAGTACAACCTACAAGCCTGAAACATCGAAACTCTAAATGCATGAAGTATTAAAATCACTTTGTTGTTTATCCCACAACCACCAAACAAGCATGAACTTATTAAGTATTTTTTGAAGTCGTTTCAAGGCCTCCAATTCGGACTGGACGGGATTTCAAAGTCCTCGCAATAGCCCACTTCCGCGATATGCTTTACTTGTCACGCACAAAGGTTTCAATACGAGTCCCGTGCTAAATTAAATTTATTCTTTTCTCTGTGAAAAGAGGACTGAACAGATGAGTACATACTAAGCAAAATACGCATAAACATTTTACTGCAACTAGAGTTAATATGCATGCAGTGCGCCGCGCCTGCTGCCGGTCGAGACGGCGGTGACTTCGTACCATATGCCCAGGTCATGTGCCCAGGTCATGTGCCCAGGTCATGTGCCCAGGTCATGTGCCCAGGTCATGTGCCCAGGTCATGTGCCCAGGTCATGTGCCCAGGTCATGTGCCCAGGTCATGTGCCCAGGTCATGTGCCCAGGTCATGTGCCCAGGTCATGTGCCCAGGTCATGTGCCCAGGTCATGTGCCCAGGTCATGTGCCCAGGTCATGTGCCCAGGTCATGTGCCCAGGTCATGTGCCCAGGTCATGTGCCCAGGTCATGTGCCCAGGTCATGTGCCCAGGTCATGTGCCCAGGTCATGTGCCCAGGTCATGTGCCCAGGTCATGTGCCCAGGTCATGTGCCCAGGTCATGTGCCCAGGTCATGTGCCCAGGTCATGTGCCCAGGTCATGTGCCCAGGTCATGTGCCCAGGTCATGTGCCCAGGTCATGTGCCCAGGTCATGTGCCCAGGTCATGTGCCCAGGTCATGTGCCCAGGTCATGTGCCCAGGTCATGTGCCCAGGTCATGTGCCCAGGTCATGTGCCCAGGTCATGTGCCCAGGTCATGTGCCCAGGTCATGTGCCCAGGTCATGTGCCCAGGTCATGTGCCCAGGTCATGTGCCCAGGTCATGTGCCCAGGTCATGTGCCCAGGTCATGTGCCCAGGTCATGTGCCCAGGTCATGTGCCCAGGTCATGTGCCCAGGATGTTGGCGGTCATATGGCCTCGTCCGACCCGTCATGATAGTTCGAGGTTTTTTTTTTCATTAATAAATTATATGCTATAAATACTCTTTTCTCTTCCTTTAGTGGCATTACACTAGTTTATTATATTGTTTCGATGAAGGACAATAATATAGTAAATGTGAGCTCGATATATATCAAAGATATTTAATATAAATCTATTTGTTAATTCAGGGTAATCTTATACAACATATGTAAATTGCACAATTGATTACAAAAGATAAGTATTTTAATTCGTTAGCTCATTAACAATATTAAACTTTTACGGGAAAACATGATATTTTGAACGGTATTCTAAGCTTACCAATATTCATTCGTGACAACTGACTCTCGCAATCGGATCGAATAAAAACGTTATAATTTTGTTTTAGCCGGAGCCCTTGATATGATAACCGTTAACTAACATGAGCCCATATAATAATTATCATATACTCCATACACAAGATACAGCTATTTCAATTAATGATAACCGTTAACTAACATGAGCCCATATAATAATTATCATATACTCCATACACAACAACAACAACAACAACAATAATCTTTTATTGGCTCACACTATAAATTACAAGAATGATATAAAATACATTATAAGTTATAAAAGGAAAAGACAAAGGAAAATAGAATGTTTGTTTGAGCCTAGAGGCTAAGGGAACCGTGAGGTTTTAGAGTTAGCCCCTAGTAGCTATCTAAAGTTTGAGTTTTTTTTTTTATATAAAAGAAGCAGCAAGGAAGAGGAACTGGGACTAATAAATAATGTTTAGTGTAAAGGTAACTAATGACTTTTAAAAATGAAGAACGTATCTATTTAAGTTTCTTTGGGCGTTGTTCTGACAGTAAATAATGTTTTATTTCTTTGGTAAAGGAAAATGTACTGAGGTCTTTCAAATGGTGAGGTATCTCGTGCCAAAGATCAATTGCCTGGTAGGAGATACAGCTATTTCAATTAATGCTGTCTGGGAGATAGGGAATAGGACATTGAAGAAATTCGAACCAAGTCGAATGAAAATGGACAATATTCAAGGCGGAGTAATGTTAGAATCTTTGGAATCCAGGAATCAGAGGGTGAATCATGCGAGAGCAAGGTTTACAATTGATTTCTTTAAAGTCTCTCTCTATATCGAACTCGAGTCGGATGAGATTGACCGAGCACACAGAGTAGAACGACCTCAAAGTGACAAGGTTCGCGGTATCATTGTGACATGTACTAGTCCTGGACTCAGTTTACCGACTGGTGGCCATGTTTTATTCCGAGGAGAAGTCCTCGTACCATTGGTGAACGTAGCATACATAGACAACTAGCGCGCGGTGTAATAAGGGTACAACACAGGAAGTCCAATACACGACATTCCTCCCCTACTAAATGTCAATGTTCTAAACGACAACATGCTAAACTAAAGAAAACAACTGTTCATAAGTCCATAACTGTGGGAGGTCTTCGCAACCTTGTGGACCGTCGCAGTGGCACCACCTCCGGTGTACTACATGTTGGTTCCTCGTGAACTGCCTCCTGTGTCCTCACTGGTGTCTCACTGGCCGAGGTTGACTGACTTGAATCATTGCTGACCTGGGTATCACTAGACGAGACTGGAGGCACCGTGTACAGAGGCACTGGGATGGCTGGTGCTGCTGCGCCAAGGATCACTGGAGGAACTTCTTGATTTGCAGTGTGGTTGTCCATGTACCGCTTACGAAGTTGGTCTTGATGTTTCCTCACAAAACCACCTTTTGTAAGTTCAACATTGAAAGATACAGGACCAGTCTGTGAAACAATTAATCCTGGTAGCCATCTCTCGCCTTTACCAAAGTTGATAGCATAGACAAGATCTCCAACTGCAAGGATACGCTGAACAGCCTTTTTGTCATGCTGTTCTTTCTGCTTTAGTTGCCTTTCTTCTACTCTAGATTGTAAGTTTGGCCGCAGGTTGTCCAAAGGAGCTTTTAGTTGGCGTCCCATCAAAAGCTTTGAAGGCGTCTCTTCTGTTGTTGTATGTTGAGTTACACGATACTTAAACAAAACACGTGTAAGTCTGGCATTAAGAGTACCTTTCTTGTTGCGATTAAGGCCTGACTTGACGATTCCCACTGCCTTCTCTGCGAGTCCATTAGAGGCAGGATGATAGGGAGCGACCTTGATGTGTCTTATGCCATTTTGAGTCATGAACTGTTCAAATTCGACACTTGTGAAATTTGATCTGTGTCTGATAGACCATGAGTGGCAAACGATTGCATCAACTTTTCGATTGTTGCAGCTGATGTTGACACTTCGGTGACGTGTGCGTCAATCCACTTAGAGTGAGCATCAATGACCACAAGTATCATCTTGTTGCCTTGTAGTGGACCTGCGTAATCGATGTGTATGTGGCTCCATGGACGATTGGGGAACTCCCAAGGGTGGAGTGGTGCAGGCCCAGGGGGTGGCCTTAAACTCTGACAGTTGACACATGTCCTTACCACCTGCTCTATGTCCTGGTCTATGTTTGGCCAGTAAACATATCTGCGTGCAAAATATTTCATCTTCACAATTCCGACATGTGCATCATGGAGCATGTCAAGTACACGCGATTTCAACGAGGCTGGAATTACGACGCGGTTGTTCAAAAGAATACATCCCTGTTCCAAACTATACTCGTTCCTACGAAGAAAGTATGGCTGTAGCTCGGCGTTGTCCACATGATTTGGCCATCCCAGTGTTACAAACTGAAAGACCTTCGACAATACTTTGTCGGTCTTGGTGTGAGAAGCAACCAATTCTGCATCGACTGGGGTTGCACTTAAAAATTCCATAAGGTGTACTATCTCTGCCGGTATAGGGACATTGTCGGGTGCTTTGTCGAGTGGGAGCCGGCTCAGAGCATTAGCGTTGGCTAGTTGAACTCCAGGCTTATATTTGAACACATAATCGTATGCTGACAATGTAAGGGCCCAGCGTTGTACTCGACCAGATACCATTGTTGGAAGGCTCTTGCGCTCACTGAAGAGGGACTCAAGTGGCTTATGATCATTGTTTATAACGAAATGATGCCCGTAGAGGTAGGAATGGAACTTTTTCACACCCCAAACTACCGCTAGTGCCTCTTTCTCTACTTGTGAACAGGCGTTCTCTGCCGGAGACAAAGTTCTGGAGGCACAACTGATTGGTCTCTCCATTCCATCAATCACATGGGAGATGACTGCCCCTAAACCATAGGTACTGGCATCGCACGACAAAATGATGTCCTTTGAGCTGTCAAAATGCACCAACAAGTTGGATGACCGTAGGAGTTGCTTTGATCTTGCGAAGGCTTGCTGTTGTGTAGTGGGGCGAGCTCAGAAGATAGATTAGGCAGGAACCTACCATAATAATTCAAAAGTCCAAGATAACTTTTGAGCTCAGCGACATTTGTTGGGGCAGGAGCCTCAGAGATTGCACGGAGTTTGTCTTCAACTGGGTGCAGTCCATTGGAGTCGATCCCGAATCCGAGATAAGTGACCTCTGGGGCCATGAACACACACTTCTCTCTATTTAGACGCACACCCGCATCTGACAGCTTCTTCAAAAGAGCCTCGAGGTTTGACAAATGCTCCTGGTCGTCTTTGCCAGACACCAATATGTCATCTTGGTAAGCACAGGTAAACGTCAAACCTTGGACCAAGTTATCCATTACGCGTTGGAAAATGGAAGGCGATGACGTCACACCAAAAGGAAGACGTGTGAATTGAAATAAACCTCGCTGTGTGTTTATGGTTGTGAATTTCCTTGAACCTTCATCAAGAACCACTTGTAGAAATGCCTGGCTGAGATCGAGCTTTGAGAATTTCTGCCCACCAGACAGTGTGGCGTAGAGATCCTCAACTCGAGGCAGGGGGTACTGATCAGTTACACTATCTCGGTTTACCGTTGACTTGTAATCACCGCAGATACGGATGCTGCCATCAGACTTTAACACGGGCACTATCGGTGCAGCCCAGTCCGAGAACTGCACAGGTTCTATAATTCCATCATGCTGTAGGCGTTGCAATTCTGTGTCAACCTTGTCCTTCATAGAGTAAGGAACCTGACGTGGTTTGAAAAACTTGGGAATTGCATCCTCGTGAACATAGATTTTTCCTTTTGTGCCTTTTATTTCCCCCAGTTCATTCTTCCAAAGGTCAGGATACTTGTCTGTGATGCTAGAAAAAGTATCTGACTGTTCGACCACATGGTGGATTTCACTCCAATTCAACTTTATTTTGTCCAGCCAATTTCGTCCCATCAGGTTTGGGCCATTGCTGTCAACAACTAGAATTGGTAGTTTATTCAACTGCTTGTGATACTGAACCTCTACATCCATAGATCCCAGTACGGGGATTTCCTCACCGGTATAAGTGCGTAGACGTGCTCGATGAGTATTCAGCTCTTTTCCAGAGAACAGTAAATCATATGACTGTTTTGAGATCAAGCTTACGGAAGCTCCGGTATCAATCTCCATCTATATGTCCTGTCCATCTACACATAATTCAACCTTGTATGCAGAATTGTGGTTACCAATTGAAAACATGTTGTATGTTTCTTCTGAAAGGTTATCATCCTCAGCTATCTGATTAA
Organism: Actinernus sp. WN-2022; assembly: GCA_030867875.1. NCBI lineage: Eukaryota > Metazoa > Cnidaria > Anthozoa > Actiniaria > Actinernidae > Actinernus > Actinernus sp. WN-2022. The sequence goes on from JAOWCC010001634.1 coordinate 51,858,509, forward strand.
CACCTTGCTCTCTCTGCTGTTGAGAAGGTTTAGACTTACAAACCTTTGCAATGTGGCCCCTTTTTCCGCAGTGGTAACAATCAGATTCTTTGAATGAGCAGCTCGCCTGATCATGTTGTCCACCGCAGCGATAACATAACCTGCTTCGGTATGGCTGTTCTCAGCTTTGTTTACGTCGTGCTGGTTCCTTGGGGACATTCATCTCTTTGTCTCTCCCGAATACTTTAACTTTGTTGACTTCTCCCGAGTTGTTAGAGTTTCTTTGAATGTCCTTGGCACTAGTTGCAGCTTGCTCCATTGTTGTTGCAATTTCAAAGGCTTTAGTGAAGGTTAACTTTTCGTAGTCAACAGCCAACAGACGTTTCTGGATAGTTTCATCATTTATTCCCACTACCAAACGATCACGTAACATTTCCTGAAGGGCTGCTCCAAATTCACAATGTTCGCTGAGTTTGCGAAGATTGGCGACGAAACCGGCGACTGATTGGCCTTATGTTCGTTCGCATGAGTAGAAACGTAGTGCTGCTCGAGTAATGCTATTATGGCATCGTAAGACTTGTCGGAGGGTTTCTCTGGTGAAACTAAACTACGTAGAAGGCCATATGTTTGGGATCCGACTACGCTCAACAACATGGCTCTCTTTATTGCCCCATCCTCTATGTCATTCGCTAGGTAATACTGGGTGAGTCTCTCGGCGTACTGTGTCCAGTTTTCGATTTCTGGTTTGTATTCGTCGACTCTGCCGTAAACTGCCATCGCGAAATTTTAGTGTTGTGGATCAATAAAACGGTATAAACTTGCAGGTTACTCCGGTGAACTCCTTTCTCTTTTCTTTTATGCGTTTTCCTAAACAAGAAAGTGTTTTCCTCGTCGCCAAATGATATGTACTTGTCCTGGACTCAGTTTACCGACTGGTGGCCATGTTTTATTCCGAGGAGAAGTCCTCGTACCATTGGTGAACGTAGCATACATAGACAACTAGCGCGCGGTGCAATAAGGGTACAACACAGGAAGTCCAATACACGACACATTGTCAAGCTGAAGTCCCACAAGACTAAAGCAAAACTCATGAAATCCAAAAAAACACTTAAAGGCACCCATTTCTTCATCAACGAAGACCTTACTCGCCACACTTTAGAACTCCTGAAGAAGGCACGCGAATCTGCAGAAACTGAAGTGAAGAGTTCCAGTCAGTATGGTCCTCTGATGGAAAGATCCTCGTGAAAAAAATATATGTAATCTTCCACATACGAAGTGCTGTGGACCTGGTACGTGGACCGCGAAGGGCCTGGTATTATCCGTTATGGATTTCTCCTGTTTTATTATTACTGATAAACTCATTAACCAATGGACCTCCAAATTTCTTACATATTTGAATAATCTTTTTTCTCTTCTATTCGTATATAGTATTATAACTTTTCTTATATATTTCCTAGTGTGACACGAAGTGAGTGTTATTTATAATTTATGCTCTTATTTATCTTAAATGGGAATTAGCATAGAATCCTACCGAGCGGCAATAGGACTTTTCAACTCCTGCATGGTACATACTGATTATTATCCTATAAATATTATATTTCAGCCAATCAGAGCTCAGCTTTACTATGAAATACAGGGCGGTATTTCATGGTTTTTCTATGAAATACAGAGCGGTATTTCATGGCTAGGTCAAGCCAATCAAAATGCAGGAAATTCCGCGCCATTTCTTTATCAGCCAATAAGAATTCACCATTTTGAATACATAATTAGTCTGCAGACGTGCGCGGTTGCCACTCGAAATGTGTGTTTTCCGACAAGAAAATTTGCAGTCTATCGTCCGGTAAGTTACTTTGTTTTCGTGATAAATCTTTTTGTAAATTTGTTATTTATAGGATAATATGGTTATTTCATGGTTTTCTATGGAATACTGGCGAAAATGTAACTCGAAATTCATATTATTTTGGTATACAACTCGCCTAAAGGCTCGCCTAAAGGCTCGTTGTATACTAAATAATACAAATTTCTCGTGAAATATTCGCCCGTATTCCATAGAAAACCATGAAATAACCAGTAATTATGTTTGTGCACTTCCACTTGGATATATTACTTATTATTTCTGGCGATGTAGAAATTCAGTCCGGACCCAAGTGTCTCAGTCTTTCCCTTGCACATTTGAATGCCCGAAGTCAGTTAAATACTCCATCTATTAACTTGACGAAATCTCTGCATTACTTTATACTCACAGTTTTAATGTTTTTGGAGTTTCTGAGACATGGCTAAACGACAAAATAAGTAGCGACTCATTATTTTACTATTCCCCGGTTATCATGCTCCTTTCAGAAGAGATAGAAACCTGAAACGCGGTGGAGGCGTAGCCCTGTATGTAGAAGAGTTTCTTTACACTAAAAGAAGAAACGATCGAGAACAAAAAAATATAGAATTATTCCTTTTTCATTCTAATAATAATGCAGTCATGCTTATCTGAATAAAATTAATTTTCAAAGAGTCAATTCTCCAGACTGAATGTGTGTTTACATCACATGATCTGAATTGGGTGGCAAATGAGTTATCCGATTACCTCTATTACTTTTAGTTGAAATAATATGCAATAAGCAACATTTATTATGTGGTGTCTTCTTAACTGCTAATTGAGTCTTTAACTCTCTTCATGAAACAATTGACAAAATTAAGCGTTGTCACTATAAGCCGGCATTTTTTCTACTTTCAACTCTCACATTGATTGCGAGGACGTAAACAACAGCTCTAATGTTGGAATTCAATTGTACAATTTCCTTGAGCAAAATTCACTTTTCCAACTAGTTAATGAACCAACACGCATAATTATCTCTGACTCTCCTGGTTTTTTTTAATTCAACAGGGACGCTCAGTCCTCCATCAAATTGCGACCATTCTGTTGTTTGGGGTAGATTACGCATATCCTTACAGAAACCGCATGCTTTCGAAAGATACATTTGGGATTTTAGCCACCTTAACCCTTTCCCTCCTGTGCCGCCCGTAACCGCCCAATATGAAGCATGTACCTGGAGAAAATTATTGCATCAAACCTAGACATGCTGGAAATACGATGTTGTGATATTATTTCAAGGAATGAATGACTTCAAAGTCAGAGCTATAACAGGGATCGCTTGACTCTCCCACTTTGGAGAAAAACGCATTTGTTTTGGACATCGTTGTTCGTTTCTTCGATTTTCGCGAATTTTGAGGAGCTGAAAATCGGCTCAAAAAAACCTTCCCATTCGCACTTGAAATCAAAAGCAAATACAAAATCACCACTCAGTCGTTACAGTACCTTGTTTAATCTTTCCAACCAGCAGGTTTGTTTGCACAAAATGCACCAAACGACTGTGAACCACGCCGATGTTTACACTGCATTTCACTCGACCACATTTTCCTGCTCCCACCTCCAATTGCATGCTGGGTAATGGACAAAAAATCACAAGGAGTCCCCCCCTCTGGGACTCCGGTAGGGTTTTTTTAGAAGTATTTTACCCCTACAACCAAGAGCGGTGATTTGGACTCAAGCCGTTGCTTTAAAGTGACAAAAACACATCCTAATAGGTTGAGCAGGGGTAAAAGACTGCCAACTGCAGGATTCCAAGGATTTCATTGAAGAATTTTTTCCTGTGTCTGAAAGCACAAACACAACGGAAAAACCCTGTGAAATCCCCTCACAAAGCCTACTAGAAGCAAACCAAGTACTTTTCAGCCATCCTCAGACTTAATGATGTCTTTAAGCTCTCTGACAGTGACATATTTATCCAAAATTAGAGCTCATTTCATTAGAAACCCTACCGAAGCAGCCATACCTACCGTCAACGAGTGAACAGAATTCTCCCAAATGGCATTGTGGGAAAAGTTTGAGCCCTCGGCTTAAAAAGTCAGCAGTATTTAACTGACCCGGGCTAGCCAAACTTGAACTGAGTGGGGAGGGTTGAGTTAGCACTCAGGATTTCACCAACTGAGCCAAACATGTCCAGTAGGGAAAGGGTTAATTGCGTCGAATCAAGATTTGTGTAGCAATGACTGGAATAGCATTTTTCTGACACATGGACATTGGTTATGATGCTTGGTTCAAATCGTTGAATTCATTATTAGCAAACACATTACACGAAAAAAGGTCATTATTCGTCCCACCGACAAGCCATGGATGACTGCGGACATTTGACGGAACATCAGAAAACACAACCGTTCTATTTTCTTTCGCTACGCTCAGCCAAATAGAAAGTATTTCTATTTTCTACATATGAATAATGATAACAACGTTTGGAGGGAGCCGCACAACTGACCTCAAACTAAGGCCGCTGCTGAAATGCGACGTCAAGTCAGTATGAACGCGTGAAGGAGTGGTATTTATAGAACTCCTAATTGATCCCAAATGGATAATGCAAAAGCATGTATTCAACATGTAACAAAGATATTTTTTTTTGTCGAAATCGTATTCCAAATACAAAACTCTGGTCATTTCGGAGTAAGAGTACACAGAAACTTGGTGGCACGGTTAATTCGTATGGCTAAATCGAATTATTTTTTGAAAGTCAATGCGAGCTTCTCAGATCCAAAAACCAACTGCAAATCGTGGTGGAAATATGCAAACTAAGTCTCTGTATGGAAACAAAATGAATTCAAATATTCCACCGATCTTAGACAATGGTAAGATTATCTCCAATCCCCGGAGAAAGCTAAACTTTTCAATTATTACTTTATCAGTATGGATTACCTGCCACCTAATGCTTTTAACGAACTAAACCTCAATAGATTTTCTACCGAATCGCTTTCTGGTATACAAACATGCGAAAGCGAAGTACGTGATTTCATAAAGGGTCTCGATATACAACATTAGCAACAAAATCATCAAGCTTTCTGTAATATCGAGTTCTTTGACTAACTTATTCAATCTGTCTTTCCGTCTTCAGTGGTCAGTATCCTTTTCAATGGAAGTTAGCAAACATTATCCCTTTATTTAAAAAAAAATATCGACAAGTAAAAGAAAACTATCGCCTAGTTTCCCTTTTATCTATATAGTAACTCAAAGTTATGTGAGTTTTTTATATGATCTGGTTTTCGTCCTGGCGATAGATATGAAGTTCGCATGGTTTTCCTCGATATCAGTAATGCGTTTGACCATGCATGTTTGGCACGAGAGGTTATCATATACAAATTGAAAATGATCGGCATTGAAGGGTCGCTTTACAAATGGTTCCTGAGTTATCTGATCGGTCGTTTCCAAAGCGTGGTTTTAGAGGGCACTCGTTCCAAATGGAAAGAAAATGCCTCTGACAGCGTTCTTGGGCCCCTACTTTTCTTGATTTACATCAACGACCGTAACCAGCAATATTTCTTCAAATTCGTTTCTTTTCGCAGATGATACAGCACTGCTAGAAGTTATTGATTCTTCTCCCGATTTGTCCGCTAGCAAGTTAAACGCCGATCTTTCTGAAATTAATAGCTGGTCAAAATCCAACCTAGTAATAATGAACTCCAGCAAAACCAAGTCGCTACTTTTCTCTGCTAAGAAATCATTAATGTACCACCCGCCTCTATTGTTTGATGGTAACGTAATCGATGTAAGTATATTTGTTTTTGATTTTATTTCATATTCTCTTTATATATTGATTCCAATTACTCATTATATCTTGTAATGTTGTAGCTCGTGCGTTAATTTTTTCCCATATTTTCTTTCCTTTCCATTATGTTTTATTTGTAACATAGAGGGCCGCATGTTAGATAATTATGTAAGGTTAATGTGTCTTCCCTCTGTAAATAAAGAATATATATTGTATTGTATTGTATGAAATACAGTCGCATACTCATCTCGGTATTACACTTACATCTTCCTTGTCTTGGCATTCACATATTACTAATATCTATCAGAAAGCGTCCAAATGCTTAGACATGCTCAAAGGTCTGAAATACAAGGTTCAGCGATCTACTCTAGACACATTATACAAATCGATAGTACGTCCCTTAATGGAATATGCGGATGTCATATGGGATGGGTGTTCAGCCGGGGAAAGGGAGCTGCTTGAGTCTGTTCAATATGATGCCGCCAAATTAGTCACCGGTGCATTTAAAGGAACAGGTTATCAACGTTTACTTGAAGAAATGGCCTGGTATAAACTTTCTTCACGTCGAATTTACCATAAATTAACATTTTTATAAAATTAAAAATAAACAGATTCCTGTTTACTTACATTATTTTTACCCACCGTTGGTTCACCAAAAAACGGATTATAATCTTCGTTCAGGCTCTAATATCTCGCATTCTTTGCGTATTCGGACAGAACGCTTTAAGAAATCATATCTACCCTCTACTATATCATACTGGAATGACCTACCTCTATACATCTCCGCGTAGAAATAAGTATTTCAAACAATCCCTTAAGGTACTTTAGTTTACATCAAAAAGAAGCCGTCTATTTGATTTTTGGGCACGTTACCCCTCAGTTTTACATGCTAGGCTTAAACTTAAAAACAGCGCATTAAACTCTCACTTATTTAAGAGAAACTGCGCTACATCTCCAAGTGACTTTCCCACAGAATCTGTTTGTCATTTTTTTCCTATTTTTTCCTCTTTTTGCCGCTCCGCGTATAACTCTTCTCACCTCTGTCGCACAGGCACTCAGTGACAAATGGTTATTAGCATCTTCCAAAAGAAAAACTGAAATACTACTTTATGGTCATCCAGATCTAGATTTTTCATCGAATGCATCAATTTTTGAATGCGTTCATAATTTTATTACCCAGTCTAAAAGATTTGACAATAAGCACGTGTCTAGCTGAGCATTCTTTATATTTGTTTTTTATTTCCCTATATATATTTGCCCTTAGTATGCAAAGTATGATGTCATTTGTTTTCCTTATATATTTCTTTCTCTACTTCACATTGCTTAGTGTGGCTGTAAACAAGCATGATCTCCCTCGATGAGCCCTGCGCTCTTGGAGAAAATGTAGTGTAATATGTTTAAATAAAAAATATAGGTAGGGAATAGGACATTAGGGTATTATATCTTTAAAAAACTTATATTGAATTATGGTTACGAGTTATACGACCTGGAAGACTTAGTCGACTTAGCTTACGGTTTATTTATCATTTTTTAGTAGTAAATGCAATATTCCCCAATGTCATATTCCCTAATGTTCTATTCCCTAATTCCCTATTCCCTATCTCCCAGACAACATTAATTGAAATAGCTGTATATGGTATAATGCACTCATTGATAAACCCTACATAATAAAACGTAGGTAACCGCAGATAATCTAAAGATTTTCACAATGCAAGCAGTATTTTTTCGGGTACTGACTGCTTGCAGTGCGTGTGTCATCTTATACTCACAGTTGGCATGTGGGTAAATAAATGCTTGTGTCATGTTGCGTTGTATTGTACCTGCAGTGAAGAAGATGAATTTGGGTCGCTGGACATTTCTCATATTAACAGACGACGTTATTCGTCAGGGTGTCACCTGTACTTCATAGCGTTACGCAGAGAAAACTGGTTGATAACTACGTACTATACTCGTCTACTAACTTCCTTTGTCATTCAAACATTCTTCCGATTAAAACCGACTTACAGTCTAGTTAAAACAATAACAATTTCGTAAAATGTTCAATTATTTAAAATCCTAATATTCCGTCTAAGTACTAACTTGCATACCCAATTAATATTTTAATAGCATTCATTCCGCAAGACTCCTATGTATAAAGCAGAATTTGATCTTGGAGTTCATTGGAGCAGAAGAAATCCAATCTGCGTTTAGTGTGACGCACGGATGGCTGACGTACAGCCCTTTTGACCCGTCGACGCACAACGGCTCTCTCAGCTCAAGTATAAACAAACTGTCGCTGAAATCACGATACATCACGTACGACCACCAACGAAAAAAATCACGAAAAAGAATTTGTGGGAAAAAGGCACCAGTAAGCATGGAAAAGAACATGTTCTCCTCCTATTTTATAGAGTAAACATCCTGCTTGTCTACTGATTTGGCTATTTCGCTCTACTGTCGTCATTTAACACATTTTAAGCGGTTTTCGCAATCGCGGCAATCCATTTCGTATCTATCTACGTCTGAAAGGTCATCTACTTATCAACCTATACGTTCATTTCTTCCGGTCCATTAACGGTATTGTTACAAACTGTAAAAGTAAAACATATATTGCTTTCGTTTTCAAAACAGAGATGTTACTGTTCTTACTTAAAAAACACTCTTTCATTATTCAACAAACTAGTTACTCCTGCGATAGCATGCTATTTACAATATGAATATTGAACAACTGGTTGAAGTTAGAAGACGGCGAGTTTGAAACCTTGGCGACATCTTCTCCCAGTCAAACGTTCATATCACATGCAAGAGTTTAAAGGATTAATCCAACTCAAACAAATTTGTCATCTTAAGCAGAGTTTCAGGAAAGACTTAGCTAACAAAACAACAATTGCCTGGGCCAAAGCAGCGGGAATTTTTGGATGAGATTTCACAATTCTGCCTTCAACCTACGCATCCCGAGTGTTGGTCTGTTGGAGCGCGTCATACGTCACACTTCTCGCCAGATTAAACCCGTACATGACGTGTGTGGGATGCATACCTAATCATAAGCTAGGAAGGTTGACACCCAAATAACTTGCCGTTTGCTTCCTCGTATATAAGTGTATGCTCCCCAGAGTCTGGCAGATTAGTTTGCAAGACGGTGTGCGTTGGTGAAGTACACATTAGTCAAGCGGAACAACTTTGTTTATACCTTCACTTCCGACTTTTCAACTAAGGAAAACATGGAATCAACTAGGGGTAAGTAATGGTCAGGGAAACTTATTTGTTATACGAAAATTACCACTGAAAACGTCAATGAATAAAAGAAATATCTTTATTTCCAAACATTCAGTTTATAATGAAATTACCCCACGTTAAATAATTTGTACCACTGTTTATGAACGAATTGGGACGTTCTAACGTTACTCCAACTTATTTCTTTGCGAAGAACGCCTTGTCAAATTTAATTTGTTTAATCTTCATTTTATCGCGATTTCAGTCAAGCCGTCACTTTGCATTCGCAGGAACCTATATTGATTTACTAAGATTTATTGTGATTCGACGTTAATTAACTTAACTGAGGCAGGCTGAAAGAATATCAATTCGGACGTGTGAATAAAAAGCCAGGCTGAAATAATTTTGCTGTAGCAAAGCACTTCAATCCACGAGAGTGCGAATGTATCCGCATAATCAGATTGCTTGCGTGAATTACAGCTTCCCGTGCCTGTGGCAAGTAGCAGATAAAATAAGTACGCGAAATATCAAACGCGACTCCACTAACTTGAGCCGCGTGCAGAAAAAAATCCCTCACCTTCAGCAGAATGTTAATAAAGAAAGCCGAAAGACTATAGATTATAGATAAACGTAAGGTGGATCAGTGAGAACGGAGAGGCGGTTAGAACTTTCTCAGCGTGTTTCTGTTCAGTTCAATATATATTGAACTGAGTATATACAGTCGATGCCAAAAAGGTTGTCCAGCAGAACATAATATAATACTATAATATCCATTGTTTTGGGCTATTGTCTAGGCCAAAACAATAGGCCAAAACAATGGATATTAAAGTATTATATTATGTTCTGCTGGACAACCTTTTTGGCAGCGACTGTATATATATATTGAACTGAGCAGAAACAGGCTGAGAAAGTTATATTGATGTTGATTTTACTACAAAAAGTTTGACCTTCAGACCTCACAGTAGCACTCGTCAGGAAGTGTTTCTGGTCTTAGCTCTTCCTGAATAAACTCAAGTGACTCACTGTTGGCCTGCATGACCCAGTCAACTTATCTTACATACCATGCTCTCTTCCGTGTTAGCATATCCGGGGGGGTTCTTCCTATATTCGGCTGGTAGGGGTGATCGTCGTATTTTTTAGGGTTTGAAATCGGCAATTTAGTATTTTTAGGAATCCATTTTTCAGGGTGATTTTTAGACCATGAGGTACATTTTAGGGTAGAAATATTTCACGGTTTGGTATTTTTAGTGTATTTTTAGAGGTTTTCCGACGATCACCCCTACCCTTTTTACTTCAGTGGAAGAACCCCCCCCCCCCCCCCATTCTGTGAGTGCCTATCAAATTGCCTGTCATGTGTACCGATTCTGTTCCTGTGAACACGAATGAAGTAGTCTTTGTACGAGGCCAAATTTAATCCATTTTTTTTTTCTCAGGTAAGAAAGAAATGGAAGATATGAAACGAGAAGGCTCAGAAGAAATGAATGCTTCAAAAAAAACCTCAACGGAGAAGAAACACCGCTATAAGAATACTATCCACTTGTGGGAATTCCTACTGGAGCTACTAGCCGATGACAGATACAAGTCGCTCATAACATGGAGTAGAAAGGACTATGGTGAATTTAAACTTAAGAATCAGGAGGAGGTGGCGAAGAGATGGGGAATCTTGAAGCACAGAGCCGGCATGAACTACGAGAAGCTTAGTCGAGCCATTAGGTACTATTACCAACAAGGCATCATTAAAAAGGTGACTAGTAGTTAAACTCTTTGCTAACACTAGTAACGTTTTCTGATGAAGAGCGCATTTAGTGATAGTGCGGTTTTACTGCAGTGAGCGTTCTGTATCGAGAGCTCGGATCCGGGACTCGACAGGCGCTTGATAATCGCGCGGTTTTGTCATAACTTAAATTCATCGTTTCTTTATTAAACTGAACAAACTACTAAATTGACTATTGGATAAAAGTGCTTTCCCAAGTTTATTTGCTACATACAGTATCAGCCGTTTACACGGGAACATCGGATAACATGGGATGAGTGCGATAATTAACAATTATTCACCGAAGTGGAGGTGAATAGTGGTGGATATTTACAGAGCCGATTTTTTAGTATTATACATACAGATGAATAGCCAGCACCAAATAGGTGATCGCTGCTTCGCTCAGAAGTGAATAGCAAAGGTATCCCATGTTTGAGTGTAGCGTAGCCAATCAGAGCGCGCGAAAAGTATTATATTCACTGGTGTGGTTGGGCATGGGTACAGCGGTTGCTTTAAGTGACATTAGGACAAGGCAACGGGCTCACTCTCGAGCATGGGGAGCTTTCGCGTTTTCTTTAGGCCGCTTTGCACAGTAATCCTGTACCGCTCGAGACCTGTATTATGATTGCACCATTAGCTCCCATTATACTGTAGCTCTATTGTTTTCGTACTACACGTTCTAAAGGTTAGGGTGTTTTGTATTGTTGGGAAAGCCAATGTTGTGGCTCGTTTCGAGCGGTACAGGATGGCCCGCTTTGCATGTTGTAATGAATTAATCAGCCCGTTAGTTTAGTCACACAGCTGTGAGATAATATTACAGCAAGTTAATTAACTAAGATCACTCACCTGATGCAGCCTCAGCCACAAGATCACTCACCATGCAGCCTCAGCCACAAGATCACTCACCATGCAGCCTCAGCCACAAGATCACTCACCATGCAGCCTCAGCCACAAGATCACTCACCATGCAGCCTCAGCCACAAGATCACTCACCATGCAGCCTCAGCCACAAGATCACTCACCATGCAGCCTCAGCCACAAGATCACTCACCATGCAGCCTCAGCCACAAGATCACTCACCATGCAGCCTCAGCCACAAGATCACTCACCTGATGCAGCCTCAGCCACAAGATCACTCACCTGATGCAGCCTCAGCCACAAGATCACTCACCATGCAGCCTCAGCCACAAGATCACTCACCATGCAGCCTCAGCCACAAGATCACTCACCATGCAGCCTCAGCCACAAGATCACTCACCATGCAGCCTCAGCCACAAGATCACTCACCATGCAGCCTCAGCCACAAGATCACTCACCATGCAGCCTCAGCCACAAGATCACTCACCATGCAGCCTCAGCCACAAGATCACTCACCATGCAGCCTCAGCCACAAGATCACTCACCTGATGCAGCCTCAGCCACAAGATCACTCACCATGCAGCCTCAGCCACAAGATCACTCACCTGATGCAGCCTCAGCCACAAGATCACTCACCATGCAGCCTCAGCCACAAGATCACTCACCATGCAGCCTCAGCCACAAGATCACTCACCATGCAGCCTCAGCCACAAGATCACTCACCATGCAGCCTCAGCCACAAGATCACTCACCATGCAGCCTCAGCCACAAGATCACTCACCTGATGCAGCCTCAGCCACAAGATCACTCACCATGCAGCCTCAGCCACAAGATCACTCACCATGCAGCCTCAGCCACAAGATCACTCACCATGCAGCCTCAGCCACAAGATCACTCACCTGATGCAGCCTCAGCCACAAGATCACTCACCTGATGCAGCCTCAGCCACAAGATCACTCACCATGCAGCCTCAGCCACAAGATCACTCACCATGCAGCCTCAGCCACAAGATCACTCACCATGCAGCCTCAGCCACAAGATCACTCACCATGCAGCCTCAGCCACAAGATCACTCACCATGCAGCCTCAGCCACAAGATCACTCACCATGCAGCCTCAGCCACAAGATCACTCACCTGATGCAGCCTCAGCCACAAGATCACTCACCTGATGCAGCCTCAGCCACAAGATCACTCACCATGCAGCCTCAGCCACAAGATCACTCACCATGCAGCCTCAGCCACAAGATCACTCACCATGCAGCCTCAGCCACAAGATCACTCACCATGCAGCCTCAGCCACAAGATCACTCACCATGCAGCCTCAGCCACAAGATCACTCACCATGCAGCCTCAGCCACAAGATCACTCACCTGATGCAGCCTCAGCCACAAGATCACTCACCTGATGCAGCCTCAGCCACAAGATCACTCACCATGCAGCCTCAGCCACAAGATCACTCACCTGATGCAGCCTCAGCCACAAGATCACTCACCATGCAGCCTCAGCCACAAGATCACTCACCTGATGCAGCCTCAGCCACAAGATCACTCACCATGCAGCCTCAGCCACAAGATCACTCACCATGCAGCCTCAGCCACAAGATCACTCACCATGCAGCCTCAGCCACAAGATCACTCACCATGCAGCCTCAGCCACAAGATCACTCACCATGCAGCCTCAGCCACAAGATCACTCACCTGATGCAGCCTCAGCCACAAGATCACTCACCTGATGCAGCCTCAGCCACAAGATCACTCACCATGCAGCCTCAGCCACAAGATCACTCACCATGCAGCCTCAGCCACAAGATCACTCACCTGATGCAGCCTCAGCCACAAGATCACTCACCATGCAGCCTCAGCCACAAGATCACTCACCTGATGCAGCCTCAGCCACAAGATCACTCACCATGCAGCCTCAGCCACAAAATCACTCACCTGATGCAGCCTCAGCCACAAGATCACTCACCATGCAGCCTCAGCCACAAGATCACTCACCTGATGCAGCCTCAGCCACAAGATCACTCACCATGCAGCCTCAGCCACAAGATCACTCACCATGCAGCCTCAGCCACAAAATGAACAAGAGGCGCCCAGTGGCTCCTTCGTATTAACTGAGACGAGTGTAACACGTGACTTTACACAGCATGGGACTCGACCATAAAATAAGATCTGAAGGACCTGAAGGCGTGGGAACTAACTTCTGCCGGCCAAACGCAGGCCCTACGCTCGTTATCATTTGTAGGTAGTTAGTGATTACAGCACATAACACTAGTGATAAAAATTGGTTAGGGCCATCATTATACCACAGTCATTGAGCCTGGTTCACACTAGGCCATTATATCACAGTCATTGAGCCTGGTTCACACTAGGCCATTATACCACAGTCATTAAGCCTGGTTCACACTAGGCCATTATACCACAGTCATTAAGCCTGGTTCACACTAGGCCATAATACCACAGTCATTAAGCCTGGTTCACACTAGGCCATTATACCACAGTCATTAAGCCTGGTTCACACTAACAATGTAAGCATAAGTGCATGCAAGCAACATACACAGACGCAGTAACGTACTGATTATTTGCGGCGCTAATAATTACGCAATTACGACACTGCGTCTGCGTGTGTTCCTTGCACTAATGCTTGCATCGCTAGTGTTACCACTCGTGGGCCGGCGAGAATTTTGAAATGGGAAATTTGATCTTTTTCCCCTGGGGATTTGATCTTAGGAAAATATATCAAATTTTCCATGAGGGACCCAAGAATAGCCTGATCATGGGCACGACAGCACAAGTAGCTTGATTATCAAATATATTTATAGCTGAGCAATCTCTACTTACTCGTCAAAGCAACACGTCCCTATGTCCCAACTGCCGCCAAGCATTGATTACTTTTATATGGTGATTTGTAATAAGAAAATCACGATCCCTTTATCGTCAATAACTCTTCACTACTAAAATGGTGAGCGTCGAGTAACACCTGCGCGAGTTGTCAAGTTTCAGTTTTCAGGTTTATTTTGTTTTCACACTGTTTTCTTTATAAGATACAATTTATCTGAAGTTATCATCAGTCGCCGCTAACCAGTTTTCAGTTGCTCGAACTGCTACCACGTTAAACTATAATATACTTATCATCTATCTAAGTTTTCTTCGCCTTTACAGTTACTGCGTGCGGAAGGCGAAATGATTAATGGTGTAAAATTCGACATGAAATAGGCTACATATTATATTGCAAATGTTCCAGGTATTGAATTATAGATTGTATGTTGTTAGCAAGAAATGTAACTGAGTGAGAGGGTACCTATCGCTGGGCGTTCATTACTTATTATCATTATCAATTAACACTGCTATTGTTGATCTACCATCAGGTTCCCGGCCAAAGACTTGTCTACAAGTTCGGTAAACTTCCCTACGAGTTCAAACCGAGAATCACAAGAATGAAGGAAGAAAAAGAGATCAAGCCGAGGGCCATCACACAGAGTGCATTTAAAGAACTCAAATCAGAGTCTCCAGCTTTCCTGCCCCTGACGTCACTAACTCCTCCCCCTGAGGTCGGTTATCACCAGTGCGCCGTCATTCCATCCTTCACTCGGCCAGCGTGCACCTGCTATGACTGCCTCAGCGCATGCGCTGCAGTCCACGCTAGCTCAGTGTTATTTCCCACCGGCTACACGTATTGTTCACCTATAGTAAGTCCAGTCCGGTCCATTCCTGTCTCTGTTATCACTAGTACTAACTTATAAACACATTCAAACGTTAGCACTTTTCTATTTAATAATATCATGCATTAGACTACGAGCTCGACTGAACTGAGCTATCGGCTGATAGTTGAACCGGAGCCATATAGTAGTCTAATTGTTTTAGTAGAAACCATTCCAATGGTAGAAACCAACTAGTTGTTCAGTTTTAGACTCAAGCAAATGTTTGTTTTGTATTTTGGCTAATTTGCTCTACCCACTACCTGTCACTACCTGTCACTACCTGTCACTACCTGTCACAGAAAAGATAGTGAGTAGCTTAGCCAATCAGATTGCAGGATTTGTCAGGTTAGAACACTTGATGTTTTCTACTATATTTATAATTGTTTTTAGTCTTTGATGAACTTGTACATACTCCCCCACACATGGCCACACGTCTGATATGTGTTTCATTTGGTTTTTAAAGACAATTTCAAACGAATTCCATTCGGGGTTTTTTCATGCCGACATCATGTAGGTTTGTTAGAATGTCTTGCTAAGGTTACAAGTTCGGTTGCATTAAATAAGCAAATCATACATGTTTACAGCCAGGAGTATGTTAAGTTACTCATAATCTGATTATTAAATGAGTTTAATAAGAATTTACTTGGCTGTATATCGGTAATTTGTAAAGCGGACCGCTACCGGACATTTAAATCCTCCTCTATAGGATTTATGTGGTTTCTGTGAAACTAGAACGTGTTGTTCTGTAATATCTGTTTAAGATTCATAAAGTACTGGCGACAAGCCAGTTATACAAGACATACTTAGAGTACCGATAAGCCCTGTGACCATGTTGGGGCCTAAGGAACGCTTTCTTTCTGATTTTACAGTGTTTCGATGAGATTCCATGTTTTATGTTAAGACTTCGTTTCACTGACTTGTTTAACAGGTTAATTCCTGTACTCTATGTTACTTACTTCAATTTTATAGTTTTCTACATTATTCATCTATTATATATACACGTAGAAACTAATGAGCTCAGTAAATGCTCTGTACATAATTACAATGCACATCCCATACAATAAAGAGTCCAAATCCTTTTTGGGGGGAATAGTGTCAGTTCTGTTGTTAGCCATATAGCAGCTTCAGCTAGTCACGTGCTTTCAAGACCCCTGTGTTTTGGTAGTCTAGCCTCACTTCCGTTCGACATGAGCAAGACTGGTTCAAGTCTAGGCTCTTCCCCAGGCTTTTCGTTTATGCGCGGCTTTGTGTCATGTATTGTGATGCAGCGTTTTCCCAGACCGGGTTATTTTTAGATTTCATATATTTCATCGCGGCATGTTATAAAGATAAACACTGGTATATAATCAACTATAAAGTTGACTGAGGTATGCTAATCGCCGTGGAAAGCGAGTAGCAGCTGACATTTCGAGCGCTAGCCCTTCGTCAGAGCAAAAGAGGGAATTGTGGGTGGGGAAACGGTTTATATAGTGTTGAGTGCATGATTACCGCTGAGGAAACATGTACTCGGATCAAAGAAAATTGCGCCAATGCATGATTACCGCTGAGGAAACATGTGCTCGGATCAATTATTGCGCCAACAATAGAAATGCTAATAGTTGTAACAGGACGTGTTAGTGAGTAAACTAAGGAAACATGCTGATCTAAGTGTGAGTGAATACGTGAATTCTGAAATTAAATGAACGAAAAGCGTTCGTTAATACCATGAGGTGTCAAAGTGTCTAATTTGAAAATAAAGTTCTGTTCTTTGCGTTTTCGAGTGTCAGTAGTACCTTGCAGAGAAATGCCGCACACAGTGATGTGATTAAGTGACGAGCTACAGGTTTGAGGAGATCCTTGCTGTTAGTTCTAACATCTAGCAAGTGTTCGCGGAATCGATCTCCTAATCTTCGCCCTGTTTCTCCGATGTAGAGTATGTTACAAAGTGTGCAGGTGATACAATAAATAACATTACTGGAAGTACAATCAAAATGGTCAGTGACTTTAAGAGAGCCTTGAGGTCCTGAAATAAATGTCGTAGGTTTAGTGTAAGCTTTCCATGGCGGTTAGCATACCTCAATCGACTTTATAGTTGATTATATACCAGTGTTTATCTTCCCCGCCGACGCAGACCAACACTAGTTTTTACAGGAACTAGTTACCTATCATGTTATAAAGATGTCTCGTTAGCTTCACTTGTTTGGTCAACCAACATGGCTGCAATATCATTAATCATTTGAATTAAAATAACGGCAACGATTGTGATTGGCTAACGGAAACCTAATTCGTGGGAGACATTATTCTAAAAATGGCTGTAATGGTGCAATCAGAATACAGGTTTCAAGCGGTACTGTATTACTCAGTATGGCAGACGGACGCTCCGGGTAATGGGCTTCTTTCTTTGTATATAATCAGTGTAACCTAACTACCTGTGTGTAACCTAACTACGGTAATGGGTAACGGGTAATGGGTATAATCAGTGTAACCTAACTACCTGTGTGTAACCTAACTACGGTAATGGGTAACGGGTAATGGGTATAATCAGTGTAACCTAACTACCTGTGTGTAACCTAACTACGGTAATGGGTAACGGGTAATGGGTATAATCAGTGTAACCTAACTACCTGTGTGTAACCTAACTACGGGTAATGGGTATAATCAGTGTAACCTAACTACCTGTTCATCAATCACCGGCCACCTCCTCATGACGTCACACTCAGGCCTCGTGGAAGAGGTGCGGCTCACATATATAGAACTTACTAAAATTGGCACTAACCGCTATGGGGTCAAGGACACTTCTCACGTCCTGTGAGTTTCGTTAGAATATAATCAAGGTTTAGATTTGCAACCTATGGCAGACTATAACTTGAGGATTTCGTCTGAGAGTTAGTTTATGCCGGAAATCCTATTTTTAATATTTCAGTTTTAATAATTATGTTACGTTTAACATTACGGTCATTGAAGTTTTCGTCGAGAAACTCGGCTTTATTGGTCGGATTCGTTGACCTATAATGATTAGGGAGGCTTTTTGTCTTTCTGCCACTTGTCTTGACGATATTCAAAGACTATTGGGAGCTTGAAAACTCCAAAACTCGCCAGACTGTCCAGGACGTATGTTGCATACTCTCGCTTTTCAAGGCCACACATTAAACCCCTATAGCCCTACCATATTCGGCGTCACATCCCGTATCTACCCTCTCCGGTGGCATATCCCGTATCAGGTATGCTTTTTTAAAATAGCTAATACCAAGATGGTCTCTTGCTAATACTGTTAGTGGTGACTGGCTCCATTGTCCATAGACAGGTATGCCAGTAAATTGATAACGATCCAAAGTATGAAGTCATGGATGACGTGTTAACAGTGTGCTACTGACACAATACTCTCTTCACTAGTGACACATTGTCATTTAAGTACTAGTAATATCACGGTTCCCTCGGTTTTCATAAGAAACTAATCATACCTAATGCTTATGCAAAAGGTTCGCTTGTGGATACGTCCCTCATATTCATTCATCGGGACATCTGCCATAGCAAGATTACCAACTTTTCAAAAAAAATACCTATGAAGGCTTGAACCTTCTTTCTAATACATGTGGGATAACTAGTAATACTATTGCGCATACGTCGCCTATATAAATTCTAAACTACCCCAAAAGATTTCAATAAAATAACTAACGAATAAATGAAGTGAACAATTAACGGATTCCCAAGAGTATTCATAGCAATCCAAAAATATTTAATTTATTCGTTTTGAACTTGTTGACTCGGCCAAAAGCGTTCTTGTCAGTTTAACTGATTTCAATTTACGTTCGGGTGGCAGGAGTCATCGGCCATTAAGACTGTCGTATCAGCTTGAAGTACTTCGTAAATATCTTAACAGACCCTACGTCGACCGTTACGATTTGCGCGGCGACAACGTATGTAACAATAACAATAGCGATATAATTTAGTTTTGCTTTTTAGTATTGGTCACATGGTATGCAACAACAGCGATACTTCAAGTTGTGTTGATAAACATTGCAATTGTTATGCTAATGTGCCAACCATGATTTTAAAAGGCCGCTTTGTGTCAGGAGCCAATGGATCTCTGGTTGGCACATTAATGACAATGGATGACGTGGCAGTAAGTATCGCTATAGCGATAGTATTTAGTCTTGCTTTTTAGTATTGGTCACAGCGTATGTAACAATAGCGGTAGAATTTTAGTACTGGTTACAAGGTATGTAACAATAGCTACACCCTCGCAAAGCATAACGAGTCGTTAAAGGAGAACTGTAGTCAAAAATCAACTTAAGTTTTACGAATCTATCTAAACTATGAAAAGCCTTTAAGTTAGATTATAATTCATTTTATTGTGTTCCGCGTCGGAGAATTTAATCTTAAACCTGTCACCATGTGTTTTTGTATGCGTTTTAGTGTGTATTTTTCTATTTGCTGTTCTTGTTTTGTGTGTATGTGTTATAGTAATAATCTAGATTGTAATGTAGTTGTCAATGGAATGTAATAGACCTTTTAATTTGCAGGAAACAGTCACGTGCTGATATACTTCGTTAACGAATGAATTGAGCTCGTGATCAGTCCATGGGAAAGATGTTGCCATGGATGCTGGAGGGCAAGCTATCTTTAAAAACGCTGTTTTAGAAAGATCGACAATCGACTGGAGGTGGAAAATAGCTTTTACAAACAGGTTTTGCTAATAACACTACCGATCTCGTACAAGTGGCTTTACATATATGAATTAAGATTTTTCAGTTGCCACCCAATACAACCACGTGATTGCATTCCAGCAAAAGGCCCATTCATTGGAAACAAACAACAACAAAGTCAAGACTATAGACCTATTCGAAAAATGGCGTCCAATATAAAAAGCTATTGTCCTGGTAACGTGAACACGAGGCTAGTCAGTCCACACGAAAGCTTTTGAACGTGTAAGCGAGGCTAGTCAGTCCTAAACAATAGTTAGTTAAATTGGACGCCATTTTTCGAATGGGTCTATAAGATGTAATTCTTGGTGTACCACAGAGTCAGTCCTTAATTGGACCAATATGATTTCTTCTTTATATTAACGACTTTTATAATTATAAACCTCGGCTCTCCTAAATTTGGTTTCCACCTTTTTGCAGATGCTTCTAATCTTTTTCTTACAGACCAAAATTATTAAAAAAAATGAAACTAAAGCTAATGTAGAATTAAGTAAAGTTCATTCTTGGCTCTGTGCAAATAGACTATCCTTAACTATAAGCAAAACAAATTTGGTGTATTCCGTCTCAGACTCAAAGGGCCAAGGTATTCAGTCCAAATTGAAGAGAAACATAGCCCATCTCAGCCTCAAAGGGCCAAAACATTGTATTCCAAAATTGAACAGAAACATAGTCCATCTCAGACTCAAAGAGCCAAAACATTGTATTCCAAAATTGAAGAGAAACATAGTCCATCTCAAACTCAAAGGGCCAAAACATTGTATTCCAAAATTGAAGAGAAACATAGCCCATCTCAGACTTTAGAAGGTCAAAATACCATCCAGGGGCACGTACTCGTACGTATATATTTTGTATGGGAGTACCCCCCTCCCCCCTCCCCCCCCCCCCCCACTCCCCCACTCCCCCACCCACCCAAAAAAATCACCAAAAAACGGGTCTTCAAGTTAGAGGGGAAAGCGCCAAACACGCTATAGCTTTTTTGAGATATTGTGTAAATATGTACGACAATTTTTTATCTCTTAAATAAAAAGCAACACACGTTAACTTGGTTCGCCACAGCTGTTCACCTGTGGAATTGCTCCGTCTGTTCACCTGTGGAATTGCTCCGTCTGTTCACCTGTGAAATTGCTCCGTCTGTTCACCTGTGGAATTGCTCCGTCTGTTCACCTGTGGAATTGCTCCGTCTGTTCACCTGTGCAATTGCTCCGTCTGTTCACCTGTGGAATTGCTCCGTCTGTTCACCTGTGCAATTGCTCCGTCTGTTCACCTGTGCAATTGCTCCGTCTGTTCACCTGTGCAATTGCTCCGTCTGTTCACCTGTGCAATTGCTCCGTCTGTTCACCTGTGCAATTGCTCCGTCTGTTCACCTGTGCAATTGCTCCGTCTGTTCACCTGTGCAATTGCTCCGTCTGTTCACCTGTGCTGCGTGCAATGCAACACATATTGCAACATGTAACCGTACAAATTGTGCTCCTGAAATCGCGACAAATTGACTTGCCAGCTTCACTTTGCCATTGATTGCGATATTTTAAAATGCCAAATTTCAATATCGTAACCGACAATTTGCTGCATATATGTACACAGTCGTTGACGTTAAGGTTGTCCTAGACATATCCACATATGTGGATATGAGAGCCACGGTGGTCTAATGGTTAACGCTCTTGCTTACCAGTTCGAAGCCCCGAGTTCAAGTCTCAGTATCGGCATCGCGTCTTTTTTTCACTGCGAAGATTTTTTTCATTTCACTCCCCCCCCCCCTTTTTTTTCTGACTGCATTCCCTTAAAAGCTTTTATTTCAAACGTGACTACATGAACGGAGTTCTTTTTAACCTTTGAAATGCCTAGGACACCTATCATCCACATATATTTTATTAAAGGGAACCTCGGCTGAAAAACAATGTTTGCTCTTAAGTGTTTGTTATGGATGCCTAAGTCTGTTTCTGTGTTTGTCTCCAGTAAATTGTACACTAGATCTCATTGATGCAACAATTTTCCTGTCGATAAAACTCATTTGAATTTCCTGCGCGCCGCCATCTTGAATTTTATGACGTCACAGTGTTGCCTTATTGTCAGAAAACAATAGCTTTTTTGTTATGCGACAATATGGCAACACTGTGACGTCATGATATCCAAGGAAAATTGTTGCATAAATGACATCTAGTGTACAATTTACTGGAGACAAACACAGAAACAGACTTAGGCATCCATAACAAACACTTGAGAGCAAACATTGTTTTTCAGCCGAGGTTCCCTTTAAGGGATGTTCGAACATTTCTTTTGCAAAAGCTTCGACTGCCGCAGGGAATGTAGTATTTTGATCATCGACATCGTCCATGGCGTATCTTCAAAAGTTTGTGATCGTTTGTCAAACACTCGTAAATCTTACGCCGAGTACATGGCTTTAATTCCATGTGAGTTCTCTTCCTTCACAAAGAAGAAAGCTTCGTCAACTTATGCAAGCATTACTATGGGTTTCAAAGAGAATTCTGGACAATTTCTGGACTGCCGGATATTTTCAAAACTGTCCGCTCCGTGTCTCGCGGCCGATGTTTTCGAAATCTCGAAAACAAATTAGGTCGCTCGCTCAGTCTGCCTAAGTTCAGAAAATCAGTACGAATGAAATTCATAACACTTGCTAAAATCGCTTCCTACTTCTAAACAAAGATATAATACTTTGAATCAGTGGGTATCTAGTATTTTCAAAACTGTTTCTGTTTCTGGCACATTGTAAGAAAAAAATACGCTTATTCAAACCCACAACCATCAACAGAATCGCTACACCGTTCTAAACGAAAATAGCGTAATTTGGGCGTACTCAGTCAGTGGTGGTATAATTATCTACTTCGAAAGTCTGGGAATATCTGAGACCGTTTCAGGTTGACAGTATTATTTTAGCTACAGCGTCCGTTCTTATCCAATGTCAAAAAAGAAACTGTCAACAGAACAAAAAAAAAAGGGGAAAAAACAAGAAAAAAAAAAACAAGAAAACAAGAAAAAAAAAAGATACAATGCCGATACTGAGACTTGAACTCGGGGCTTCGAACTGGCATGGAAAGCAAGAGCGTTAACCATTAGACCACCGTGGCTCTTTGTTACCAAATACAAGGGGCGCGTTCACGGCTGATTACCGTTCTTTATGTAAAAGGTGCGAACTGAACAAAGGCTATACATCCATATGTGGATATGTCTAGGACAACCTTAACGGCAACGACTGTATATATATATATATATAGAGAGAGAGAGAGAGAGAGAGAGAGAGAGAGAAGTATATGTGTGTTGTCTTTCTCTCTATATTCTGTATATATATATACAGTCAATTGCAGCAACGTTGTCCTACAATATATACATAGCATCTGTAAGTACAAATCATATTCAATGCCAATAAAATATACATGACATTACGGGATGTCTCCAAAAATATATGTTTCAATAGGCCTGACCCAAGAGGTATCTTAAGAATGCATTCCAGACGTGATCGCACAATGGGAAATATAACTGTAATATATAATTTGTAGATGAAATACCTAATGTATGCCAATATATGCCAATTAATATATATTTATATTTCGCAAAGTGCAATTACGCTAGAAATGCATTATTCAGATGCCTCTTGGGTCAGGCCTATTGAAAACATTTTTTTTGAAGACATCCCATAATGTCATGTATATTTTATTGGCATTAAATATGATTTGTACTTACAGATGGTATGTGTATAATGTAGTATATTGAAGGACAACGTTTCTGCAATTGACTGTATATATATATATATATATACAAAGAATTTACAGGAGTACAACTGGCAACTTCTCACAGTTCCATATATTTAAAAACGTTTCGGCTTTCAGCCTTCATCAGTTAAAAAGTAAAAAATAAATATATATAAAATGTTAAAAACTATATATATATATATATATATATGACCTTTTAAAACATTGATAAAGGTCCACAAAATCCTAATTCGGTGACGTATATTCAGTTTCCATTCAAACCCTTTATAGATCTTTATATAGAACAGTGCTGCCTGTCTTTCGCAAATATCAGTGATTAACGATCAGCAGATCATAATCTGATAAAACCCATTCCTTTGTTGTTGTTTTCGGAAAAGATTAGAGTGCCGGGAAAATAATGGCAGCGCGACGCTCTGATCTGGTTACACGGCGCCGTGGCAAAATGTAAAGTTTCTCGTTAAAACCAAAAATCCACTTTAACAGGTTTAAGTTTCAGGCAGTTAACTTTTAATTCACTGTGAGATTACTAAGTTACAAAATTATTTAGTAAACTAAAACTGTATTAAGTCAGTGTTTAAACAATCGCCTCCGCAGAGCCTCCGTTCTTATCGGTCAGCGGGGCATAGCAGACCTAAAACAGGGGTGATACGATAGGTAACTAGTTCCTGTAAAAACTAGTGTTGGTCTGCGTCGGCGGGGAAGATAAACACTGGTATATAATCAACTAAAGTCGATTGAGGTATGCTAACTGCCGTGGAAAGCGAGTAGCAGCTGACATTTCGAGCGCTAGCCCTTCGTCAGAGCACAAGAGGGATGATTGCCTTCTCAGTTTCAGTTTGCGCGGGAAACTGGCGTGACGCACGCGCACTGTGCTCATCAAACGTGCATGCGCCCACACCGCGGTAAAACGTCACGCGCATGCGCTTTTGGTGAGCCCAGAGCGCGCGCGTGTCGCCAGTTACCCGCCTTAACTAAAGAAAACAGACGTCAACACCCATGTTTCTAATTGTAGGTACGAATGTGCAGTGTTTCGCAAAAAAAAACTACTTAAAAGCTAAGTCTAAGACTTTAGCAGGTTGAAGTTTTCTTAATTCGTAATTCACTTAGGAGCACATTTTGCCGCAGTTTGACCTGTGTCTCACGTTTGCAGCGTTGTGGCCTGGATACGAGTTCACAGCTTGCCCCAGCTCTCACGCGGTAATAACTTCTTACACGGTAACGAGGCTTTGTCAAGGTTCGATAAGACCGGACATTTGAACACGACTTCAAAAAGTGCCGACGCGATGTCTGGATATGATTGCATGTGATTCTAGTTTCTATAAATTTAATAAGCTTACGTAAATAACATATCATATTTAAAAACGCGTGGAATCGAAGCAATTCCCATCTACAGCCTTGATACAGCTTCGGCACTCGTCACCAGTGGTTATCTGTAAAAATGTAAACAAACTGGTTAGGTCTGTTAAGTTTCTTTAGCTCGTTTGTACTGATAGATAGATAACTTAATGTGGATTAGTGACGCTGGTTATTTGACTTTAGCTCGTTCGTGACGCTGCAGACGCTGGTTAAGTGACTTTAGCTCGGTTGTGTTTGTTCTGATAGATAGATAACTTGATGTGGTTTAGTGACGCTGGTTAAGTGACTTTAGCTCGTTGGTGTTTGTAATGATAGATAGATAACTTGATGTGGATTAGTGACGCTGGTTAAGTGACTTTAGCTCGTTCGTGTTTGTACCGATATATAGATAACTTGATGTGGATTAGTGACGCTGGTTAAGTGACTTTAGCTCGTTTGTGTTTGTAATGATAGATAGATAACTTGATGTAGATTAGTGACGCTGGTTAAGTGACTTTAGCTCGTTCGTGTTTGTACCGATAGATAGATAACTTGATGTGGATTAGTGACGCTGGTTAAGTGACTTTAGCTCGGTAGTGTTTGTAATGATAGATAGATAACTCGATGTGGATTAGTGACGCTGGTTAAGTGACTTTAGCTCGTTTGTGTTTGTAATGATAGATAGATAACTTGATGTGGATTAGTGACGCTGGTTAAGTGACTTTAGCTCGTTTGTGTTTGTAATGATAGATAGATAACTTGATGTGGATTAGTGACGCTGGTTAAGTGACTTTAGCTCGGTAGTGTTTGTAATGATAGATAGATAACTTGATGTGGATTAGTGACGCTGGTTAAGTGACTTTAGCTCGGTAGTGTTTGTAATGATAGATAGATAATTTTATGTGGATTAGTGACGCTGGTTAAGTTAAGTAATTTTAGCTCGTTTGTGTTTGTACTGATAGATAGATAGATAACTTTATGTGGATTGCCGGTGAGGCTGGTTAAGTGACTTTAGCTCGTTTGTGTTTGTACTGATAGATAGATAACTTTATTTTGCTCGGATTGGTGAGGCTGGCTAGGCCTCAAGCATTACAAGTTGCTCAATATGCCGAGAAAAAATAGTAATAAGAAAATGTTAAAAACCGACTTGGCTGGACTAATATAAACTAATTGTTACTCTAAATTTGTTTACTTAATTACTCTAATTGCTTATATACCTATTACTAATTCTGATTTCTTATTCAAATTACTAATTATTAATTTCTAGTTACTTACTAAATAACCAATAATTACGTAATTGCATAATGCATTACAATAGCATAAACATTAATATTATTGTTACATTATATCAATATCAATAACGATACTGATTACTTGCTTAAATATATTAATTACTTGTATATATATTTATAAAATGCTATATAAATATTTACGTTCCCAGTCACAACAAGCTCACAGACATACAACAACGATAATGTATGGTTTGGGTGAACCCTAACCCTAACCCTAACCCTAACCCTAACCCTAACCCTAACCCTTTCCCGAAAGCCATACATTCTCTCTTATTTTTGCGGTTGTTAAAAGCTCCCTTATCAAACCAGTCTTCCTCAAACTCGGTATACTTACTAATGTTAGTAAAATCACGAGTGTGTGTTAGTACCTCCAGAATACCAATGATCACGACATAGCAAAACAGGTTCTTACGTTCCCTTCATCACAGATTAGAAGAGGCAACAGGCTGTTGTACTTTCACGATATAGCACAACAGGTTCTTACGTTCCCTTCATCACAGATTAGAAGAGGCAACAGGCTGTTGTACCTTCACGATATAGCACAACAGGTTCTTACGTTCCCTTCATCACAGATTAGAAGAGGCAACAGGCTGTTGTACTTTCACGATATAGCACAACAGGTTCTTACGTTCCCTTCATCACAGATTAGAAGAGGCAACAGGCTGTTGTACTTTCACGATATAGCACAACAGGTTCTTACGTTCCCTTCATCACAGATTAGAAGAGGCAACAGGCTGTTGTACCTTCACAACATGTTCTTACGTTCCCTTCATACAGATTAGAAGAGGAAGGGGACAAGGCCAACAGGCTGTTGTACCTTCAGGATATATATAGGTCTATATAGCACAACACGTTATTTTACGTTCCCTTCATACAGATTAGAAGAGGCAACAGGCTGTTGTACCTTCACGATATAGCACAACAGGTTCTTACGTTCCCTTCATACAGATTAGAAGAGGAAGGAGACAAGGCCAACAGGCTGTTGTGCCTTCACGATATAGCACAACAGGTTCTAACGTTCCCTTCATCACAGATTAGAAGAGGCAACAGGCTGTTGTACCTTCACGATATAGCACAACAGGTTCTTACGTTTCCTTCATACAGATTAGAAGAGAAAGGGAACAAGGCCAACAGGCTGTTGTACCTTCACGATATAGCACAACAGGTTAGTTTACGTTCTCTTCATACAGATTACAAGAGGAAGGAGACAATAACGGCTTTACGTCCCTATCCAAGGACGCGACTCAAGGATTCGAACCCAGGACCTTCCGCTCACAAGACTGGCATTCTTTGTTCAGAATGTAAACCAGTGTTCCATGTGACAGTTAGACAGATAGTAGCCGCGACAGTTGACAGACAGACAGTAGCCATATCAACAGTCAGACAGACATACAGTCGGCATTGTCAATTGTTCTTACCACTCTGCATGTTATACTTTGTGCTGTGCCTCACTTGCCTCTTCTGTAACGTGATTGGTCCGCTCGGTTGTTGTCCCTGTGGGTGATGATGGCCTATTGAAGGCACAGGTAGGACTTTCACGGTCCAACGGTGCGAGCTCTATCGTGTTTAGCGAGGTAGGCTGGGGATGAAGGTCTAAAGTGACACTTTCCTGTCGATAAAGGTGTTAAATCAATTAGTTTGTGATACAAATTAAACCTACATATTGTTTTGACGAATATATATTTGAAGAATGCTGATCGTTCTCGGCTTTATCATTAGTGTTGTTGTTTTCTGAAATCAGGCTCCTGAATACAATAGGATTTCCTGCATGAGGCCTTTACAAACACACATTCAGGTAGTAATAATAATAATAATATATTTATATAGCGCATATAGCATATCTGTTCTATGCGCTTTACAATAATGTATAAATAACAAATTAATTAATTCTTATCTACAAACGTAACGGGTAATAAGTAAACTATGTAGCAGTGTAGTACATATGGGTAATAATAATTCATAACTAGTTCAGATTATAAGCAGAGCAAAAAAGATAAGACTTGAGCTTAGATTTAAAGATGTTCACATTCGGGCTGGATCTTATTTCTACAGGTAGGCTATTCCAGATTTGAGGCGCTGATATAGAAAACGCGCGTTGACCATAGGTTTTAAGTCTAGGCATCGGTTGAGTCAAGCGAAGTGTGTCAGATGACGAGCGGAGCATTCTGTTAGGTTTGTAGATGTGTAATAAATTTCTTAAGTAGACAGGTGCTTGGTTATTAAGGGACTTATAAGTAAGTAGAAGAATCTTAAATGTGATGCGCTCGTTTACAGGTAGCCAGTGCAGTTCCATTAAAGTAGGTGTGACATGATCGTATTTACGCGTGCATGATATAATGCGAGCGGCAGCATTTTGGACATATTGTAGCTTCTGGATTAGTTGTTTTGGTAGGCCATATAATAGGGAGTTACAGTTATCTAACTTAGTAGTAACGAATGCGTGTAGAAGAATTTCTGTAGTACTAACAGACAAATATATTCTTACTCTAGAAATATTCCTTAGTTGGTAGAACGCCGACTTACAAATAGAGTTAACCTGGCGAGACATAGACATAGTGTCATCGAAGATTACTCCAATGTTTCTGGCATAACTAGAGGGGTATATAGTGTCATTACCGACAGCAAGAGATGGTAAGAGAGCATACGGACGATGGTGTTCCATTGATTTACAGTCCTAGGATAATAAGACAGTCCGTATGACTTAGTCTTAGACCCAATTGGAATGCTGATGCATATTTCTTGTTAGTCTAGTTGGTGGCTGTAGATTCGCCCTTGGCCTTACGACGACAAGACCGTTCACAATCTCGTAGAGAAGAGTCCAACGAGCATACATACATACATACATACATATAACTTTATTTCCGTACGCTAGCCACTACAACAGTAAGCTGGTTTCCACGTGGG
This sequence comes from Actinernus sp. WN-2022, assembly GCA_030867875.1. NCBI lineage: Eukaryota > Metazoa > Cnidaria > Anthozoa > Actiniaria > Actinernidae > Actinernus > Actinernus sp. WN-2022. Next base: position 51,887,515 of record JAOWCC010001634.1, read on the forward strand.
GCGTAACAATAAATATATGTACAGATTAAAAAACATATATTAATAAAAATCAGTAAAAATCTGCTATCAGCATAACTCAGTAACAGGAACAGACACTCCTCTTGAATTGCCGTTAAGATTTGGCTCTTTTAGCCTCATCTGGCAGGTTATTCCAAAGCATAGCACCACTGTATTTGAAGCTTCGCATCTGCCCTTCTTTGTTCTAGGTTCTCCATCCAAGCTCCTGGAGCATGTCTGTCACACTAGCCGAAGGGTGGTAGCGTGATAACACCAGCTCTTCACTGGACCATCTCCACCCTGTGAAGAGTCATCATTTTCAACACCTCTTCGAGGATCCCAGATTGTGGAACAATATTCCAACTTTGGTCTGAGGATGGCTTTGTAGGCTTTCTCTTTGAAGGTTGATGATCTTACTTTAAGTTTCCTTTTTAAGAAACCGAGAGTTTGGCGTACCTTGGCTGGTCTTACTGATGTGGGTGTTCCATTTGAGCTCTCGCGACAGTTGGACGCCAAGGCACTTGGCTGTTCTTTACTACCTTCAGTATAACCCCGTGCAAGACAGTCATGAAGCGTTAGCGTTCTCTTGCAACTTGCCCGTAAAACTTCACATTTCTCAGAGTTAAACTCCGTTAACCAGTCTTTTTTCCAAACCTCAAGCTTGTGCATTTTTTTATGCGGTTTTACTTATAAGAACAATTTTAATTAACTCCGTTAGAAACTCTACATTGCAGAGCCACCAGACTTATTTTTAATCTCTCAAGGGATATACCATCAGCAGAATTCTGATGTTGTGAGTACTGCTAATCTTTTATGTATAAATTGAGCTTAGCAAAATTAACATACAAGATATACAATGGTTACCGATTAACATCACACATCATTGATAAGCCCGAAAATAGTAACATTATCTCACCGAGAATATCCACAAACAATGCCAAGGGTGATACTAAGATATGGGAGAGATCAGCCCGAGGCGGTTGAGAGCGGGTACCTCCCAGTGAGGGTAAAGAGGTTCATCGCTGCGGGGAGGGGGCGGGGCGTAGCAGCGGATATGCGTGTCTAGTTGACAAGACTAAAGAAGACTTACTGAACAAGGCGAGGCTCTATATATACGGAAAACGTCATCTGGTTGCGTAACACATTCCTACGGACCGCATTCCGCATGCCCGGGTTGTGTAATAAGTATTAATATGGCCATTGTATGCGGAGCTTGCGGTGAGAATAATTATAATTTTAGAAATGCCATTAAACTTGAGGTGCCAAGGTTCAATGCATATTTTATGAAAAACTCTATAGCCCACAGAGCTTGGAATGCTCTAACAGCGCACTTATCCGACAACACACTATCTGCAGTCACTTCGCAACCTGGCCTTTAGTGCACTATCTGTACAGTGCATCCCTGATTTTAACGAACATTTTAGCTTTTATTCGCTATGTAGATTTTATATCATATCATATATACCGTACCCGTGTTTCAAGTTTATTTTTGTATTATCACATCATTTTTATAGCTTTTAATTAATATTTATGTTAAGTACAGTTTAAAACACTCACATCAGTGTTTTCAGTATCAAGTTTAAAAATTCGAGGGCGAAGCACGAGAATTTTTAGACTTGATAAAACACGTGCTGTGAGTGTCTTGAACGGCTTCAAAAATGCTTCGCTTTAAGAATGCAATGAAAGAAAGACGCACATCTCAAGGGAATGACATAAAGAAAATTATTTTTAGTAGGATGAAATTTTATATAAAGTTTCATCCTAATTAAAAATTCACTGATAAAGGCCCAAAATTAGCTGCGAATTTATTAAACGACTTCAAAAACATTCACATGTAAAGAGGGTAAAGATACCTTTTTCAGTTATTTTGGCGATACGACTTATTTTGGCCGAGAAAATCCAAGCTAAAAGTTTATGTAAATTAGGATGAAATTTTATCAGATATAAAATGTCTTCACAGTCATTTTGTTGGTCATGTTGGTCAGCGGTCGCCCGCACCAATATATGTATTGGGCCCCCTGTGTTGTAGTTGTTGGGTCCGCCATATTGGAATCGAATAAACTAGTTATCCCAAGTTCAGGCTCTAGACTATTTCCTTTGTTTTTGTTTCATTAATTAATCACTTCCACAGATCTGTTTGAACTGTTTGAAGAGTAATATTAGTAGAACATGTTTTTATTCATTAGTATGAAATTTTATAAGAAACGGCTTTTCAAATGAAGAATATATTTGTCAGAGACTTCAAACTGGCTGTGTTGAGTTGACCTGTGCAGTTGGGGAACCCTATCTTTGACCCTAGTGCTAGGGTAACCCTACAACCTTCGCCATTTAAGTACGGACCGCCCGACAAAATAAAGCTATTCAGAACACTGAACGAACTCCTCCGACACATCGCGGGCATTTTTATGACTTCGCTTGTCCCCCCTCCCCCTTCACTATGTTGGGATAGAAAGGCAACATTTCAGTCTGCTCGAAAACCAACATTGAAATGGGGGAGGGGGGGTTGTGTTAAAAATAGCCGGAAATTGCTGAAGCGGTCCGACTTAAATGGCAAGGGTTGTCAGAGCGAACGGCACCCACGTCCAGGGCATTTAATTAGCTTCAGTAATAATAAATAATAATTATAGGTTTTTATGGCGCATTTAAAAATCTCAATGCGCTTACATGGAGTATGAGAAGACTATATTAAAAAGTAGAAAATAGTAAAAATAACTAACTATAGTAAAAAATAACTATACCTATATTATAAAAATTTAAAAAGATATATTAATATAAGAAGTAATGTAAAATATATATACATAAACACAGACTGATATACATACACATATATGTATACATGTAGAGAAATATATAACAGAAAATATATACATATAGCATAATATAAATACTTCTCTACTGTCACTGCGTCATATAGACTCTTTTGAAAAGAAAGGTTTTTAGAGCAGATTTAAAGGCTGATATAGTAGTGGAGGACTTAATGTAATCTGGTAGTGAGTTCCATAGTTTCGGTGCAGAGTAGGAGAAGGCACGTTCGCCATAAGTTACAGTTCTGACAGGTGGAAATGGAGGACGAAGAAGTGAACGACTTGAAGAACGAAGAGAGCGGGAAGGACGATTTTCTTCAACCAGAGTAGATAGATAACTTGGAGACAGACCGTGTAGTGTCTTATATGTTAAAAGTAGAATCTTGAACTCTATGCGTGCTTCAACTGGTAACCAATGAAGATCCATAAGTGCAGGTGTAATATGCTCAGACCGTTTTGTTCCAGTAATCAAACGTGCGGCAGTATTTTGAACTCGTTGTAGTTTGTCTTTCTCGTATTTTGGCAACCCATACAAGAGGCTGTTACAGTAGTCCAAGCGCGATATAACAAAAGCATTCACCAATCGCTTGAGACCATCATATGGAAGATATTTGCGAATGCGTCCAATCGATCTAATATTGTGCCAGCTTTTTTGAGCCGCGTTTGTTTCTAAATGGACACCAAATGAAATTCTTAATATGACCATACGTACAGTGACGTCATGCCTATGTGACATCATAAAAGTAGGGAGGAGGGGTGGTGTGCATATGAAAAAATATAGAATTACAGCTTTAAAAAATAAAAGTTTAAAATTAAATATATTTTTACTAAATTTATTAATACCGATACATATTTACAATTTCAAAGCTATAATAGCTTGTGAATATTCATTTATTGAAGCCGTGCATGGGCCAAAATTTGAAACGGCTAACGAACTTTTGATCACGACTCATATCGGCAAATGGGGGAGGGGGGGTTGTGTTAAAAATAGCCGGAAATTGCTGAAGCGGTCCGACTTAAATGGCAAGGGTTGTATCTCCTTCTATCTCCTTGTAAACGGAAGTCCTTTATCCAATGCAGAGCATTGTCCCTAATTTATTTATATTAGTGTAAAAATGGGCAATCCCTTTATGTAGGACGACACGAATTTTTACCAAAAATACAATAGAATACGATACAATACAATTCAATACAACAATAGAACGCAACACAATACAATACAATAGAATACAATTTGGTAGCAATTCGTGTCGTCCTACATGAAGGGATGGCCTAAAAATGTTAGTCGTTTATACTCTGCCAACCGACTGGAACTCGAATGTACTCGGATGTACTTTGTGATATTTGAGACTGAACATTGTACGTATGACTCGGACTCGATTCAGACGTGGCTTGCATTCTGACACTTTCTCCCCGCTACTCAATCACTTTAGTCTTTACATGTATCTTTAGTACTTTTACATTTTTATAGAGTACTTAATAAACGGCTGATACTCCACTGTCAGAGCTCGGTCGGGCTAGCCACTTCACCCATTTACTAGAAATAGAATAAACTTTCCAAAAATGTAGGTTTGTTTGACATCGGTGTTACCATAGCAACACAGCATTGACGTCATGTATTTTGCATATCATCAATTTTCTCGAAATCTAGACCTAAACTTTTAAAACGACCTAGTGTCCCTTGTAGTTTAAATGTAGGCATTCAAGACTGCAAAGTTAAAAAAATGAAAAACGACTAGACAGGGAGTAAGGCGAATTGTTAATTTTTTAAACGAGATATTCAACCCATTTTTTTCCGAAAACGCTCTCTTTTCGAAAACTTTGCGGTCTTGAAGTCCTACCGTTTAGACTACAAGGGACACTAGGTCTAGATTTCGAGAAAATTGATGAAATGTCAAACAAACCTACATTTTTGGAAAGTTTATTCTATTTCTAGTAAATGCATGGGTGAAGTGGCTAGCCCGACCGAGCTCTGACAGTGGAGTATCAGCCGTTTAAAGTGGGTATGGTGCGTCCTAGGAAAATCCAGGCGAGCCACCTTAATTTGTTCCTCTTAATTTTATATATTTTTACTCATTTTTGTGACTATCCTAAACCTTAGTATTGTAAATACAGTTTTTTAACACAGCTTTCATGAAAAGCAATTTGTAATTGATGGAATGTTCGTGTATAAATAAAGTTATGTATGTATGTAAAGCCAGAGGCTTATATGGCACAGGGTCGGAGTACGTTGTGAGTCTGTGAGTCCTTATGTGGCACAGGGTCGGAGTACGTTGTGAGTCTGTGAGTCCTTATATAGCACAGGGTCGGAGCAAATTTCGTATGAGTGGAACAAACTACGGCAATGACTACGGCACGGTTTAATACTCTACGACATGCCATGACATTGAAATGGTTTCCCTATTGGTTTTGTCCTGCTGATCCAATCAAATTATAGAGATGCAGTACAGCACGGTTACAATACGGTCAATACGATAGATAAATCGTTTATTAAAGTTACATCATTTAGCAGTCAAAGACTGAATTACATGCCTGTATTAGGAATTTGCAAACTTTTATATAGTGTAATCTACTAAATTTATTACAAGAGTGAAAACGAAAACTTAAGCTATCAAAAACTATTAAAGATTTTAAAAGAATTTGAAACAAAGAATATAAAAAAGTGTAGACTATATACAACGTATGCTTCTGTGTATAATACATGATAAAAGGTGAGGGACATGCCATAGTTTGTCCCACTCATATGAAATCGTCTGTAGGCATATATGATAAACTGATTACATTACATACCAGATCAGTAGGTTGATCATCCAGTCTGTTGACTCGGTCCCTACCCTTCATGCGACCTCGTGCCTTTAGTATGTTTCGTATCTCACTGAGCATGTCAGAAACCTCGTCTTTGATGTTTTTCATGGCTGCCATGCGGTCAGCGGTCTCTACTGGAGAGTTGTCCTTACGCCTTCGGGACCAGTATCGACTTAAAAGCTCTCGGACGATGTTCTGAAAAGCGAAGACAAGCACGTGATCAGCACGTGATGACATGCAAGCACGCCGGATTACCGGGTGAAGATAAACACGTGATTACCAGGTGAAGATGAGCACTCGATTAATAATAATATTAATATTTTATCAGGAAGCTCTATCACGGATGTAATTTTCAGAGAGGTCCTGAAATAATAATATTAGCACGTGAAGATAAGAACGTGATTATCAGGTTAGGATAAGCACGTGATTATTAGGTGAAGATAAGCACGCTATTAGTACGTGAAGACAAGCACGTGATCAGCACGTGAATGTAATCATGTGACATGTGAAGAGCTGCAGTACTGTTGATCCGTTATTGAGTGTTTTTAAATGCCAGAGACGCCTCATCGAATCATCAACTAGCAGTCAGTATTGTAGTGCGCTTGTTAGTTCGTATTATATTATGACGCGATGTTTAAAAGGTTCTCCTTATTTAAAAAGCTGTGCCAGTTCCAGGGCTATCTTTACCTTGTATTCCTGTTTTCTTTGCTCCACATTGAATCTTCCGCCGTCATAAATGCACAACTGACCCTATTTATTGGAAAAGAGAAACGATGCAGAAAGATTCTTGCACGCGATCTGGCCAAAAGTCGTATTTTTTAGATATTACTAGTGTCTTACCTCTGTTAAGCATGGTACATTTTTAGGCAAGCCGAAGCATCGGTTAGTCAGCCGGCACACGCCCCTTACGATGTACTTAGGTGTGGGTAGGAGGTTGAGCGGTGGAGGCAGAGTAGGGACGCCATCTCCAATATAGTCCGCCCAAAGTTGTGTACGCGCGAATTTGTATTCTGTCTCAATGTTATCCTAAAAAAAAACCCAAGAGAAGTCAACAGTCAAGATGTCTATCAAGGCATTCTGAAGAAAATATCACCAAAACCATCTCATAATGTTAGATATATCAGTTAAAGTGCCTATAAAGCTTATTTTTTTATTTTAGATATCAATTCTACATCAAGTGAATATAGTAGAATGGTACATTATATCTTGCTTTGAATGCTGTGCCGCTGAGTTAAGGAGGTTTTAATATCCAAAATGCTAATTACATGACGTCAGGGGAGGCATCAATTATTATACAAATTTTTTTTGTTACAATTAAACAAATTTTTCTAATTATCAGTGTTATACCCATGGTTGAAATAAAATGATGTTAGAAATTTGTTTTCCTATATCAGTAGAAACGCCCATTCACAACCACTAAGAAGTGATTGCAGAAACCTCCCCTGACGTCATGTAATTAGCATTTTGGATATTTTAAAAACCTCCTATAAACTCAGTGGCACAGCATTCAAAGCAAGATATAGTTTATCATTCTACTATTCACTTGAATTATAATTGATATCTTAAATTAAAAAAAATATTGTTCATAGGCACTTTAACCAAAAAAAGATGGTTACAAATTAATATTCAAATTTCATGCATTGTACAAAATCCAAGCAGGTGATTGGCTAGCGCTAATGAGAGTGCATTAATATTGGGTAACAAAGAACTTGAACTGAGACCTGATACATGTGAGTATGTGAACCAGCCATTCGCTTAGTTACGTGTTTGGACGGTTTTGAAAACCTCATGCCAATCGCATAATGGCAGACAATTACTAGAAAGGTTACGGCAGGATTGAACTCTGTCTCCTGTGTGCCTAATCGATCGTTGGAAATGGCTGATCTGAAAGCGCTGGAAGTACAACAACTGAACAAAAGTTTCTACAACACTTTAGTAGTCTTATTAAAGAAATGGCTTTTATTTCCGAGACCTTCCTCTGTCAATAAGAAGAGAAAATGAAGCGATAACGAAAACCCAGGATTTTTGATTTGGAAAACGTTTGCGTCGGAGCCGAGCACATGGAGCGGAGGCCGGTTTCAAGATTTCAATTCACTGGAATCTGCAGGTTAGTCATTGTCGAATGAAAGAAACTATTAAATAAAGTAAGCTGCCGGCTAAATACTTGATATTTGAATACGTGGCTCCAAGAGAAACTTTTTCGAGTTAAAATGTAATCATATTGATTCAATTGAGCTTCGCTTTGTCTTTGTTTTCACTGATCGAACGCCAAAGTAAATTATTCTTTGCAAAGTTCTCTACTTAGTTGGATATTAAAAGTCCTGTTTTCATTCATTGTCTATTGAAATGATATTTATTTGTAAGATATTTACCGAAATGTGATTTTATTCATCGGGAACATTTGACTTCTTTATGAAATTGTTATTGACAACGTATTTAATATTGAAACTCACTGCTGACCCTGCACTCAGTTTGAATATTAAAATTTAGAGACTTTATTTTTGTGCTTTATCAGCAAATACAGTCACTTGCTGACTGTACGATGAACTCAAAATTTCTTCATACTGCATTCGGCCTCAACACATCCGGAACTTTAGGATGCTCCCGTAATTGATATTATAATGATGATGTCTAACCCTTAAATCAAGCACGCTGAGCAGCCAATGAAATCGCGCGTTCTTAGGATGCTCCCGTAATTGATATTATAATGATGATGTCTAACCCTTAAATCAAGCACGCTGAGCAGCCAATGAAATCGCGCGTTCTTAGGATGCTCCCGTAATTGATATTATAATGATGATGTCTAACCCTTAAATCAAGCACGTTGAGCAGCCAATGAAATCGCGCGTTCTTAGGATGCTCCCGTAATTGATATTATAATGATGATGTTGAGGGCGTCAAAATTTTGGCAAAGGGCTGTGTGTATATATAAAAAAACTTAGATTCTAACACAATTTGCCATTGATAATAATAGGTAGATTGTGTAGAACTAACGAGATAATAGGGGACGCTTAGTATACTTCACGTATCTCTACTTGTTGGTGTGAGTGTACTGTACGTATCTCTACTTGTTGGTGTGAGTGTACTGTACGATCTCTACTTGTTGGTGTGAGTGTACTGTACGTATCTCTACTTGTTGGTGTGAGTGTACTGTACGTATCTCTACTTGTTGGTATGAGTGTATTGTACGTATCTCTACTTGTTGGTATGAGTATACTGTACGTATCTCTACTTGTTGGTATGAGTGTACTGCACGTATCTCTACTTGTTGGTGTGAGTATATTGTACGTATCTATACTTGTTGGTATGAGTGTACTGCACATACCTCTACTTGTTGGTATGAGTTGCTCATCATCGCTATCAGCATGTTGAGTAGAACTATCATAGAGGCGGCATGATACAAAGTGAAGAGTGACGCCGACCAGAATTGAATAAGACTCTGACTATTGAATACATCTAGGCTGGCCAGCCCTACCATGTCTAGACTCGCCCACATTAACGTCACCATGGTGGTTAGCAGACTAAAATGAAAATAAAGTAAGGTCCTCCTCATTACGCTATCATCTCAACTCTTGGTACAATTGCGCAAGTATAATTCTTCCCTTCCTCTCTCTCCACTACCATCCCAACATTTCAGGGCGAGGGGGATAGGGAGGGGGAGGGTTCCAAGCAATTTGGTGGAAGATTGTAGCAGTTTTCATGAAAATATATATATATATATTGTAAATGTTGAAACCTATTAAAACGAGAGGCAGGTAAAGTGAAATACAACATTCTGATTTGAGTCTGTGAGGCATATAAATTAATATTGTTATAATAATTACAGAAGCGATTAAACTCAGGTCTAAGTAGTGTAAAATATTGTCATAAAGCTCAGGTCTAACTATAGTGTCATAAAGTTTTCTTAAATAAACGCCACAGAACTGAAGTAGACGATACTGAGTGTTAACTTACTTGTGGTAGCCCTTGTCTAGCATTGAATCCAGCTGTGAGGAATAGTTTTTTGCCGGCCGTGGCATTTTGTAAGCCTCGAATGATGACATGTATAACATGGACATGGCAACTGAAAACGATACCAGCACCACGCAGCTGATGAATGCGAACTGAAAAATCACACGAACCATACGGCTCAAACTCAACTGTAACAGGCCAAGATATCGGCTGATTTGACACAGATAGATAAGCCGAAAGAAACTCGCAACAACGCCAAATGAGTACATGCCATCGGCAGTACTCAGTAACACATCGTGGGTGTCCTTTCCATGGATGCCGAAGTCCACTAGTAGGATTGAGGTCCACACTATATAAGCACCTAATATCAAGAACACCATTGCCATATCCATCCAGTTCCAACCGCTGGAGAAATACCTCTTTGCTCCCTCGTGCCATATCTGCTTGCATTCAGACCAAGCGATCCCAAGAATCCACATTAAAATCACCCACTCCAGGGTGGAGGGCATTTCGTTGAATCGGATGTTGAACTTTTGATGTGAAGAGAAAGCGAGAAGGCTGAGGAAGGTCACAAAGGAAACCGTGTGATTAATGAACTTGATGAACGGCCGCTTTATCTTGCGACCGACCTCCAAGAAAGGCAGGAAGAAATATAAGATAGCCAACAGTGGGAAGATAAACACTTGGATGATGACGTAACTAATGCGATACAGGAAATTATTCGTCCGCCAGCCGCTGACGTCGCCAAAGATATGGTGCATTACAAGATGTTGACAGTAGGGGTGTGCAACGAACTATCGAAAGAAAGAGCATCAATTAGCTGCCATTATAGAGTGGCTGCTGCAGGGGATGGAAAGGATTTGCCGAATAATGCCTAGATGCTAGATCATACCTTAGCCCTAGGCCAGTAAGTACTCGTCATTTACGTAGATCATACCTTAGCCCTAGGCCAGTAAGTACTCGTCATTTACGTAGATCATACCTTAGCCCTAGGCCAGTAAGTACTCGTCTGTTACTTACTGGCCTAGGGCTAAGGTATGATCTACGTAAATGACGAGTACTTACTGCCCTAGGGCTATGATATGATCTACGTAAATGACGAGTACTTACTGGCCTAGGGCTAAGGTATGATCTACGTAAATGACGAGTACTTACTGACAATAACAATAACAATAATAACAATAACAATAATAATAACAATAATAATAACAATAATAATAACAATAATAATAACAACAATAATAACAATAATAATAACAATATCAACAATAATAATAACAGCAACAATGATAATAATAATAACAGACAATAACAACAACAACAATAATAATAATAACAGAAAATAACAACAACAATGATAATAATAACAATGATAACAACAACAACAATGATAATAATGAAAATGACAACAATAATAACAACAACAATGATAATATTAATAACAGATAATAACAACAATAATGATAACAACAATGATAATATTAATAACAGATAATAACAACAACAACAACAACAATAATAATAATAACAGACAATAACAACAATGATAATAATAACAATGATAACAACAACAACAACAATGATAATAATAAAAATAACAACAATAATAATAATAATAACAGATAACAACAACAACAATGATAATAACAACAATGATAATAATAAAAATAACAACAATAATAACAACAACAATGATAATAATAATAATAAAAATAAAAATAACAACAATAATAATAATAATAACAGATAACAACAACAACAATGATAATAACAACAATGATAATAATAAAAATAACAACAATAATAATAATAATAACAGATAACAACAACAACAATGATAATAACAACAATGATAATAATAAAAATAACAACAATAATAACAACAACAATGATAATAATAATAATAAAAATAAAAATAACAACAATAATAATAATAATAACAGATAACAACAACAACAATGATAATAATAATAATAAAAATAACAACAATAATAACAACAACAATGATAATAATAACAATGATAACAACAACAACAACAATGATAATAATAAAAATAACAACAATAATAATAATAATAACAGATAACAACAACAACAATGATAATAACAACAATGATAATAATAAAAATAACAACAATAATAACAACAACAATGATAATAATAATAATAAAAATAAAAATAACAACAATAATAATAATAATAACAGATAACAACAACAACAATGATAATAACAACAATGATAATAATAAAAATAACAACAATAATAATAATAATAACAGATAACAACAACAACAATGATAATAACAACAATGATAATAATAAAAATAATAATAATAATAACAGATAACAACAACAACAATGATAATAACAACAATGATAATAATAAAAATAACAACAATAATAACAACAACAATGATAATAATAATAATAAAAATAAAAATAACAACAATAATAATAATAACAGATAATAACAACAACAATGATAACAACAACAATGATAATAATAAAAATAACAACAATAATAATAATAATAATAATAATAATAACAGACAATAACAACAACAATGATAACAACAACAATGATAATAATAAAAAATAACAACAATAACAACAACAACAACAACAATAATAATAATAATAACAGACAATAACAACAACAATGATAATAATAATAACAACAACAATGATAACAACAACAACGATGATAACCTTTTAGGAATGTTGATATTCACGCTGTGCAGTTCAACATGACATCTTAAACCTTATCGCCTCCAAAAATCTGGCCTCATGTTAATCCGATAATGTATTTTATTGTAAGGCTTGCAATCTTACACCATATTCGCAAACAATATGTTGTATTCGTCGTGTTTAATACAAAAACTATGATTCCAACGCTGCAACTTTATTCAATGCATCTGTAATGGTGGAGACCGTTATTATCAGGAAATGCATATCATTTTTCACCCCTCCCCCCTCAGTTTTGCAAGGTTGGCAGATATTACCCCAACTTCTAAGGCAATATCTTGTATTTGGTATATTCCGTGTTAGGACAATGATTTACCGCTATAACTTCAATAAAATCCACTCCTAAACTCGGAAATACAAAGGTAAACCCCAACATGTTTTACGGCCAAAACGAAAAGAATGAAAAGTCCGAAGACTACAGAAAAGATGATATACAGCGTAAAATTCTAATACAAAGCACTACGGTTAGCTACGCCTGACACGAAAACCGCTCGAACTAGATTGCAGGCATAGACAGCTGTTTCGTTCTTATTAGAACTCGCCAGTATGGCATAGCAAACAGTACCGGGGTTTCGGTGACACTGCGCTACCGACCCGAACTGCGCTAAGAAGCATCTAGTTACGAGCTCACAGTAAAGCTTGGTTATCGGGTCACGAAAAGGGAGATGGATTTTTACGGGTAGAAAGCAACGTCGTAGAGAGATGGGGTTTTCATCAAAATGTTACCCATAAAAAACTTCAGGGGGTTTTCTTAATTTTGTTTATATTAAAGTTCAGGGGGGAGAAATGATAGGCAAAACAAAATTTCAAAACGGCTTAACCCCCCCCCCCCTCCCCCCCGAACTTCATTTGCGCGAGTAATTACGCAAAACAATTATCTAGTTGGGTGAAATGACATAAGATAGGCTGTTTTTTATCCCTTTAGGTATTTGCTACATACCAAACATAAATAAATTAATTATTTAATGATTGTATTATTTCTATGATTATCGTTAGGAATTATTATTATAATATTATAATCAGCAGTACTTGTTCTTGCGGTACTGCGCATGCGCTACGTGTTGTTTCACCACGTCACTAAGGCAAAAGATGAATTGTACAAATTATGTCATGTAGACAAAACAGCAAGTATTGTTGCCTAGTATCAAACAAAACAAACGATACTTCATATATATATTAACATAAAATGAATAGAGGACTGATAACACCGTATATCGCAATACACGACGAGTTCATACGACAAACTCACCAGGACTAGATAACACCGTATATCGCAATACACGACGAGTTCATACGACAAACTCACCAGGACTAGATAACACCGTATATCGCAATACACGACGAGTTCATACGACAAACTCACCAGGACTAGATAACACCGTATATCGCAATACACGACGAGTTCATACGACAAACTCACCAGGACTAGATAACACCAAGCTGCCATCTAATAATTACTGGTTTTACAGGCGACATAACAGTGATAATGTCACAGATGTAGTAAAACTGAATTATTTCGATATTTTACACATGAAATGTGACGGCTTTTAGGTCACGGCGTGTAAAACCCCAGTCGGTAAATAGTAAAGCCATTCATTTAATAAGCCGGGAAAACAAGCACAATTCGAGTGTACAGATTGTTAGCGTGTAATACCCCAGTTGGTAAATAGTAAACCCATTAATTTAATAAGCCGGGAAAACAAGCGCAATTCTAGTGTACAGATTGTTGCTTATAAATATTAAAATGTAAGTGGAGGTGAATAGTGGTGGATATTTATCGTATTGTACCTAATTGCGTATTGTACCTAATTGCGTATTGCACCTAATTGCGTATTGCACCTAATTGCGTATTGCACCTAATTGCGTATTGCACCTAATTGCGTAGTGCACCTAATTGCGTAGTGCACCTAATTGCGTAGTGCACCTAATTGCGTAGTGCACCTAATTGCGTAGTGCACCTAATTGCGTAGTGCACCTAATTGCGTAGTGCACCTAATTGCGTAGTGCACCTAATTGCGTAGTGCACCTAATTGCGTAGTGCACCTAATTGCGTAGTGTACCTAATTGCGTAGTGTACCTAATTGCGTAGTGCACCTAATTGCGTAGTGCACCTAATTGCGTAGTGCACCTAATTGCGTAGTGCACCTAATTGCGTAGTGCACCTAATTGCGTAGTGCACCTAATTGCGTAGTGTACCTAATTGCGTAGTGTACCTAATTGCGTAGTGTACCTAATTGCGTAGTGTACCTAATTGCGTAGTGCACCTAATTGCGTAGTGCACCTAATTGCGTAGTGCACCTAATTGCGTAGTGCACCTAATTGCGTAGTGTACCTAATTGCGTAGTGTACCTAATTGCGTAGTGTACCTAATTGCGTAGTGTACCTAATTGCGTAGTGTACCTAATTGCGTAGTGTACCTAATTGCGTAGTGTACCTAATTGCGTAGTGTACCTAATTGTGTAGTGTACCTAATTGCGTATTGTACCTAATTGCCCCAGCAACTCTGATTGGTCCAAAGTACGAAAGCCTAATATGTCTTTAAAAAAGAAACATGGCAGCCATTGTTTTTCAGCCATTCTAGAAAAAAGATTATACCGTAATTATCTAATATCGAGTATCATTCGCTATGTTTAGAAAGTAAAACAGGCAAACTGCATTTTGTTTGATTAGGATAGAGAGTGGCACACTGAGCATGGAGACACTGCGTCTATCGTTGTTTTATCGCCTAATCGGAGGTTTTTAAGCAGTTTCTGTTATTTCACACACTAGCAGAAATGATGAATAATGACGATTTGATATTCCCGGCAGACTTCAGTTACTCAGCTTACATTAAGTGTCGATCTATCGTGTGGGAATTTAAATAATACAAGAGCCTGCATTGAAAATGCAAGTTGTGTAAGACGATGCAAGGGGCCCCTCGGGGGATGCAAAGCCCGGTGGGATGGGGTGCAAGGTCAGTGCGGGATGCTATACACAACCAGACTGAATGACGTTGCTACTGAAAGGGTTTTCGTTAGCTAGATATTCACGCATTTGATTCATGGTTTTATTCCATGACATATATAATTAAGTCAGGCAGCTGCAAACGGCCAATCTAAAGGCGGCTATGATGAGATGTTATGAAGAACTTTGAAAATGACTATTTTGTTATTTAAAGCGGCTTTTCGTGTTGTGCATTGTTGTTATGCGAAGAGTTAGCGGTGAATTAAGAGCATCCTGCGTTCCCAATAATTCAACTTCTAACGCATTGAAAACCTCGCAAAAAATCGGATTTTATTTCTAAAGGCGGCTATGATACGATGTAATAACACGGAGTTAAGTCCGTCTTATCTGTAATGTTGCTTTCTCAGCAGCTCGCTCTTTATAGTGTGCGCTGAGAAAGATAAACACCACGAAAGTCAAAATATCCCTTTCAGATGAAGTGAAATATCACTTCACGTGAAGGGATATTTCACTTCACCAAAAGGGAAATTTCACCTAAAGAAAGTGAAATTTCCCTTTTAGGGGATATATCACTTTTGCAAGTGAAATTTCACTTCACCTCGTTGAAATCTTTTTATCCAGTACTGTAGTTACTGTAAAAACTAGTGTAGGTCTGCGTCGGCAGGGAACATAAACCCCGGGGGGAGAGGGGACTCCCTTATGTGAGATGCTCGTCGTACCTTTTAGGGGTCAAAATCAGGAGTTTGGTACCACTTAGGGTATCCACGATCAAACACAGACATTTATATGTAAAGCGGTACCTTTTAGGGGTCGGGTGTCACCGAATGCTAGAGAATGACAGCGCTTTTGAAAACAACAAGGAAGAATGTGCTTGATGATACAACATCAAGTAATAGCAAATAAAAAGTTTAAAATGTTGGCATGTTTTTATCGGTACCTTTTAGGAGTCAAAATAAGCTTGAGCCACGCCCATTTTAGTACCTCTTAGGGGTCAAATCGAAAATGTCCGACGAGTATCCCTACCCCTTTTATATGGGAGTCCCCCTCCCGGGACATAAACACTGGTATAATCAACTGAAAGTCATACAATGGATAACTAGTTACTGTAATTACAAGTGTAGGCCTGTGTCGTCAGGGAACATAAACACTGGACAGGTATAATCAACTAAAGTCATACAATGGATAACTAGTTACTGTAATTACAAGTGTAGGCCTGTGTCGTCAGGGAACATAAACACTGGACAGGTATAATCAACTAAAGTCATACAATGGATAACTAGTTACTGTAATTACAAGTGTAGGCCTGTGTCGTCAGGGAACATAAACACTGGACAGGTATAATCAACTAAAGTCATACAATGGATAACTAGTTACTGTAATTACAAGTGTAGGCCTGTGTCGTCAGGGAACATAAACACTGGACAGGTATAATCAACTAAAGTCATACAATGGATAACTAGTTACTGTAATTACAAGTGTAGGCCTGTGTCGTCAGGGAACATAAACACTGGACAGGTATAATCAACTAAAGTCATACAATGGATAACTAGTTACTGTAATTACAAGTGTAGGCCTGTGTCGTCAGGGAACATAAACACTGGACAGGTATAATCAACTAAAGTCGATTAAGGTATGCTAACCGCCGTGGGAAGCGAATTCGAGTGTTAGCTCGTTGTTAAGTATGAATTATGGGTGGGGAAATGGTTTATAAAGTGTTAAGTGCATGATTACCGCTGAGGAAACATGTATTCGGATCAAGGATTAAAGGAAATTGCGCCATTGATAGAAGTGTTTGTCATTTTCTGTTCATTTTCTATCCAAACGTGCCCACCTCGGTTCTTAACTATTAGCACGTTCGTCTAGCTAGCCTCGATATCAGCACAAATAATTATACTGTGGTATAATATTAAGGCATGCTAACCAATGTAGAAAGCCGCGAGTAACAGCTTATTACCTTCCCCGCCACACAGACCTACTCTAGGTTTTACAGTAACTAGTAGTTACTCTGCTAGTTACTCAAATGACAATGCCGATTACATAAACAAATGAGCACTCGCGAACTAGTGTGCTTTCACTCTTTGATAACTAACCGCTGTACAGTGACAACTGAATTATTCGTTCTTTAACAAACAAGAACGACAAGACATTTAAGGTTTCAAAGTATTCAAAGTATCAGAGTTAACTTTGTTATTATAACATGGTTCTTATTGCAATAGCGATCGGGAAAATAAAATTCAAGATTTAATAGTGTCACTAAATGCATCAGCGAGGAAATGAAGAAATAGCTGAAGTAAAAAAGCGAACTAAGGATTACAATTATAAATAAAAATAATTCCATTTCTTTGACGGCATAGCGTTAAAGTGCCTATCACCCTTTTGCAATTTTGATAGCTTATGAACCTCCGAAAAGTTTTGAGTACTTCTGTGAAGAAAATTTTGGTTTAAAGTGAATACTTTATGTTCTACGCTTGTTTGAATCGTCATCTTGACGTCATATAATTAATTCGGCTTTGCAATCATTTGAAGAAATGCTTAACATGTTGACTAAAGTGACTTTTTTCTTTACTAGTAAATCAAAAACTGTGTATATTTTCTATGCATCGATGTTGTTGTGATAGAAAAGCGCCATGGAGAATAATGCATTAATGAGATGACATCTACCCAGGTTTCGACCCAGGCTTTTACTTACGCGGTCATGGGTCAGGAAAAGTCACATTTACACGATTTCAAACAAGCGTAGGGCATAAAGTATTCACTTTAACTATTTGACGACGGACCGTATTTGAGCTCAATTGGTGAAATCCTGAGTGCTAACTAAACCCTCCCCCCTCAGTTCCAGTTTGGTTAGCCCGGTGTAATTAAGTACTTCTGACTTGTTAAGCCAAGGGCTCAAACTTTCCCTACAATGCCATTCGGGAGAATTCTACGTACTCGTCGACGGTAGGTATTGCAACTTCTGTAGGGTTTCCAATGAAATGTGCTCTAATTTTGGAGAAAAATGCCACCGTCAGAGAGCTTGAGGACATCATTAAGTCTGAGGACGGCTGAAAAATACTTGGTTTGCTTCTAGTAGGCTTTGTGAGGGGATTTCACAGGGTTTTTCCGTTGTGTTTCTGCTTTCAGACAGGAAAAAATTATTCAATGAAATCCTTGAAATCCTGCAGTTGGCAGTCTTTTCCCCCCTGCTCAACCTATTAGAATGTGTTTTTGTCACTTTAAAGCAACGGCTTGAGTCCAAATCACCGCTCTTGGTTGTAGGGCTCCCCTACCGGAGTCCCAGAGGGGGGACTCCTTGTGAATTTTTTGTTGATTACCCAGCATGCAATTGGAGGTGGGAGCAGGTAAATGTGGTCGAGTGAAATGCAGTGTAAACATCGGCGTGGTTCACAGTCGTTTGGTGCGTTTTATGCAAACAAACCTGCTGGTTGGAAAGACTAAAGAAGGTACTGTAACGACTGAGTGGTGATTTTGTGTTTGCTTTTGATTTCAAGTGCGAATGGGAAAGATTTCGTGAGCCGATTTTCAGCTCCTCAAAATTCGTAAAATCGAAGAAACGAAATACGATCCTCAAAACAAATGAGCTTTTCTCCAAAGTGGAAGAGCCAAGCGATCCCTGTTATAGCTCTAACTTTGAAGTCATTCATCCCTTCAAATAATATCGCAACATCGTCTTTCCAGCATGTCTAGATGTGATGCAATAATTTTTCCAGTTATCGGTCACATAGGACCGATATTTGCAGGGTCCGTTGCCAAAGGGTTAAACCAAAACTTTCTTCAGAAAATTACTCAAAACTTTTCGGAGGTTCATAAGCTATCAAAATTGCAATAAGGTGATAGGCACTTTAACGGCTTTGACAAAATAGCAATTTTCTCAATCAAGAAACAGTCTTTATATCCTGTTCATTATTGAAATTTAATATATAATTTCCGATGAAATACCAGTGTATATTTCTTTCTAATAAGTGATATCTTCACACGTGAAGATATAAATGATATCTTCACACGTGAAGATATCACTTTTGAAAATATGAATCGATTTCAAAGATTTCTAGCCTTTTTAGTAAGAGATTGAAACTAGTATTTCATCAATAATTATATATTAAACAGAACATTACATGGCCGCTTGGAGATACGGATTTTATCTTCTCGTGTTGATGAGTATCTTACTCGTTCGCTGCGCTCACTCGTAAGATATTTCATCGACACTCGAAGATAAAATCGGTATCTCCGCGTGGCCATGTAATATCCTCTATATGATTCATCTGACTCCCCTTTAGGCGAATACCTGAATATTGCCAATGTATTTATATTATTTCAGGAACTTGTCCAGACGGTAACCAGTCTGGTAACTATGGTAACTTGCCTTTTAGAGTCAGTTTCGACTTTATAAACTAAGCAACATAACAGAATAAGAACGAAAAATATCATCTATCTGAATCTAAATCTGTGCAGCCATGAGAACCGGGCCCACGAGAGGTACAGGTAACTGGACCCACGAGAGGTACAGGAAACTGGACCCACGAGAGGTACAGGGAACTGGGCCCACGAGAGGTACAGGGAACTGGGCCCACGAGAGGTACAGGGAACCGGGCCCACGAGAGGTACAGAGAACCGGACCCACGAGAGGTACAGGGAGCTGGGCCCACGAGAGGTACAGCTCAAGCATGTTAAGGCATGGTTTTTGAGCAGTTCTGATAAAACATTCAAAATTCGCTATCTTTGTTATTTATGTATGAAATACCCTATAACTTTAGAATAATACGGTAATCGTGTGCCTTAACATTTAAGTATCGGTATTTTGGTGTTTTGAAGGTCACGTGACCTTAAGGCTGATATAACAACGAAATAAAAATGGGGTGGCGGAAGTTATTGTTTTGTTTTAGATTTTCGGTTGGAAATGTTAAGCCAGTTATGGGAAATGAGACTGTGTCCGGAATGGTTGACTTTTTATCACTAAAGACGATATAAATGGCGAAAAATGGTTCCAAGAATTGGTCACGTGACCTGTTTTCTATATTTTTGCCTTAACAGTCTATCAGGGTCAACCATTCCGAACTGATCTTTAAAGTCAACCACAAGTGTAATCAGACAAACATAAAATCGTTACTTAAAATATACAATGCACCACCCCGTTTTTAGTTTAATTTTCAACTTTTTGTGATCAGTTTTGTGGTTAGTCACGTGATATACATTTTACCAATATTTTATATTAGGACGACTAAAAACGCCGAGATTAGTTATAACGACCATTGTTCTAGGATTTGAGCAAATTCAAGTGACTCTATTCAACAAAATAGCTGTAGCCTCGTTTTCATGTTCAAACCTTGCCCTGTACCTCTCGTAGGTCCAGTTTTCTGTACCTCTCGTGGGTCCAGTTCTCTGTACCCCTCGTGGGTCCAGTTCTCTGTACCTCTCGTGGGTCCAGTTCTCTGTACCTCTCGTGGGCCCAGTTCCCTGTACCTCTCGTGGATCCGGTTCCCTCTCAAGCATGTTAAAGGGATACCCGAGTGAAAAACACATTGGGGCTCAAAAGAATCTTCAACATGTTCTTTGTTCAGAAAATGTATTAAATTTTGATCAAACGTTTTTAGTATTAAGAACGAGCACCTCAAAGTTGGCCCCGCGAAGACATGGGCGCCGCCATCTTTGTTTGCATTTACGGAAGTGACGTCACTTCGTCCCACCAGCGTATCGCGGCTACTTGTCTTTGTATGATTTTCACACGCTCGGAATTAAAGTGGATATATTTTCATCGAGATTGCAGAGGAATTCTTTCAGAAACCGGAATTATGATGAAGACGACATTATGAGAAAAGTTCAGAAGACTGGGAGGAGGAAGAAAAGCACTGGGAAGGCGAGAAATTATCAGACGAACAACAAGGTCTCGTAACTGCCATTTAATAACAGCAAAACAACATGGCTTAAAAGACTCGAGTGACTTCTGAATAAGTATAAGAACTACAATGTATGTGAGGTACAGTTAAGGCGTTTGTCATCCTAAAAACACCTAATAAGTGAGAGAGTGAGAACGCTGGTGGGACGAAGTGACGTCACTTCCGTAAATGCAAACAAAGATGGCGGCGCCCATGTCTTCGTGGGGCCAACTTTGAGGTGCTCGTTCTTAATACTAAAACCTTTGATCAAATTTTAATACATTTTCTGAACAAAGAACATGTTGAAGATTCTTTTGAGCCCCAATGTGTTTTTCACTCGGGTATCCCTTTAACATGCTTGAGAGGGAACCGGATCCACGAGAGGTACAGGGAACTGGGCCCACGAGAGGTACAGAGAACTGGACCCACGAGAGGTACAGAGAACTGGACCCACGAGGGGTACAGAGAACTGGACCCACGAGAGGTACAGAAAACTGGACCTACGAGAGGTACAGGGAACTGGACCCACGAGAGCGGTACAGGGAACTGGACCCACGAGAGGTACAGGGAACTGGACCCACAAGAGGTACAGAGAACTGGACCCACGAGAGGTACAGGGAACTGGACCTACGAGAGCGGTACAGGATAACTGGACCCACGAGAGGTACAGAGAACTGGACCCACGCGAGGTACAGGGAACTGGACAAACGAGAGGTAAAAACACGGATTCGCAAGTCATTGTGATTTCTTTCTGTCCATCATTAGGTAATATTTAGTTAATAGTCCTGATTTAATTATTATTTTGAATCGGTCTACAACCCGGAATTCTCATATTTTTACGCACCAACCCGGACCATATATAATTAATACGTCATAAATATGAGTGTGCCCCCCCCCCCCCCCCCCGAAGTTTTTGTCGTCTCAGCAGTCGCGTGATACCGATATATTTTTGTGTACACCAACGCGGGTAGCTACTGAACTGAGAAATGTTTTATGAGGTTCCTAGATGCGTGCATAGTATGTGACGGGACGTCTTTACCGTGTTCATGCGGCCGGGGTTCAGTTACTTACTGTTATACACAATCAAATGTTTTAGGGTACGTCAGCCCATAAATTAGGTGAAATGTCAGTAGGTTGTCCGTTGTCCTTCTTTGAAAGAAGGCCATTAGTTATCTGACAGCATCCTGTGATCTAAATTAAACGTAGGCGCTTATTGTGCCGGAGGCGATAGTACCGCTAGTGGTTGTATTGTTAAAGAGCCTATGTAGTCATAACCTCAGTAACACCTGTATAAATCCCAAAATACAGCCCGACGTTATCTATTGCTATGTACTCTACATTCTTGAAAAACATGTTTCTTATTAGTCGTTGTTTTAATCTACAATGATTGAAGGGGAGCTGGAACTAATAATATGAATAATATGAATGTTAACTGGTTGGTTGTCAACATTTACATTTAGGTGTTTCATTTGCATTCTCATATTTGTCTTTTTTAAAGCAACGTTTTATCACTGTGCTATTAAATAAAAAAATATTACACAAACCGGCGATAGTGCGCGGAATGGGCGGCATCTTTATGAGCTATTTCTGAAGTTATCAAGTGCGGCATCTACCTCAGTATGTGAGTTTTAAAGAAGCTATTTGTTATAAGCTTATTGCTATTGTTTCCTAAATTATGTCAGGTGATAGAATAGCATTTCAAGAATATATATTAGTGCCATGCAGAATACGCCAACTCAATATGGGATCATGAACAGGTTGGCATAATGCACGGCATGATTCGTGATTCTTTCCATTTTCATTTTTTAACGGAGGCCCGCGCGTTTTCGAGATTGCTGTTGGTTTAGCCTGAGAGTCGCTAGGGAACGCTTGACAGTACTTCAAAGGTTGAGTGGCCGAATGAAAATAATTTCAGTGTGGACGAACCATTTCACGACAGGACAAATATAAACAACGTGCTTTTTATTGAACTCGACTGGGGAGAAAAACGGAAAACTATTGTTTGTCGTATTTACACTTTTGTGATTTAGGAAAAAAATAAAAATATATTAAGATTCAACTGAGTAATTACTTTCTATGAGACGAGTCTGCGAGTGAATGCCTTTTGTGTGTGATGTTGTGTTGCAACTCAAATAACGGTTGCGTTTCGGCTTATATAACTCTCTTCAGGCTAACAAGATTAATCCCTCTTAGTTATCAAATGACAAGGTTGAAGCCAACATTTCACCGAAATCTTTAAACCGACAATCGCACGTTTTTACCTTGTCATTGTCAATGTTGTCATAATATGAACTATTAACAAAGTTAAATCGTTTTTAATCTACACTAGCTTTGTTAGTTGCGTGGACTAAACTTTACAAATATTCTTTTGAGCTGCCTGTACATGCAGTGTTCGGCCTACCAGTTTTCCGAGATAAAAGAGAATTCAACTGATGTTTTTTTTTGCTGATTTTGATGCACGAAAATGATCTAATATTGATGACTATCGTCCCTGATACAGGTCAATGTTTAGTTTACTCCTGTTTATTCCGTTAAGTGCTTTTACGTTTAAGTCAGTTTTTGGCTACGTACCCAATAAAGTGTAATTTAGAGTGGGGATTTCTCCTAAATATATATGCAGTATTTCTCAATACCTATATAATCAACACAACGTTCAACCAAACCATCCTATCGGACAGTCCTTTTCCATGTTCTCGACATAGCGAAAATCGTAGCCCTGCAAAATATATAGAATCGGAAGAGCAAATAAATCGAAAACCTTCTTACACCTTCTTGCTTCTTGTCTCTTTTTCGTTTTCAAATCAGGGCGCATATGGCACCTTTATTGGCGTGAAATGATCGTGATAGAGAATAACAGCTCACTTTACTAAAGTTGCTGACCCTTTCTTCTCAAAGGGCCGACATCCGAAATAATTTTCTTAAATATTTTCATTTCGTGGGAGTTTTAACTTTTTGAAATGAAACTCATTGAAGTGCGCAAACGCTTCCCGCTGTGCTGCAATCAAGCAGTTGGAAATGTTTTGTAAGGACACCTGTTCTTGTCGCAAAGAAACGGCGCGTTGAGAGAATATTGGCGAGTTCGTGTTGGAAATTAAACATCCCACTTTTATTTGGATAGCTGTGTCGATACCACACTATAATATACCAAGATAGTACTGATTCAAATATGGTTAACATTGCGCTTTGTACTCTAGCCGCTAGTAGAACTGGTTGGCGTCGTTCAGCGGTCATAGCCATTTATTGTCAAAATTTATAAGTTATACTGTTTGCCACGGTAACTGTTAGAAACAAGCAGTGCTCTTCATAGATCATCTCCTCAGTAGAGTCAGAATCATAAATTGTTTCTAGACCATTCATGTAAACCGAATTTTAACTAAACATTTCCCGAGTTATTAGATTGTCTGGTGTCTCTGTTCAAGTTTACTCAGAATTATCCACCGGCCTTTTACTCTAACAATAGGAAGAATAAAACGAGTTTCTTAGCAAATAAATTCGCTTTTAGTCAGTAAACGAATCCATATTGTGCTTACTATTAGAGCAAACTGTTCTCTTGCCTGTGACGTGTCGGTGTTACTAGTGAGCAAAACATATTCAAATAGTGCTATAACCGAACAACCTCTACGCACTCACAAAGATCATTCAATCATTCACGTCTCCGCGCAGTATCGATTGTGTTGAGTCTAAAGGGAATATATTTTGATCGAAATGCATTATGTGAAATTATAATCTATTGAACAGCTTTTTAGTAACTTTCTTCTGGACTTTTAATATTTTGAAGTACAAGCATATCCTGCCGGAATCTCGAACTGAACTCATAGTATTCTAAAACAAGTCAAATGAATTGTCTACAAAAACCCCAATAACAATTCTAATTTGACTGTTGTCAACAGTTGAATTTCTCCGGATGCCTCGCCGTTCACAAGTGCCTTGTTACTTGGACCGTGTCGTTACAGGTGCACTTTTACGATTTCGCTGATAAATTTCCAGTCTCGCCAGCATTAGTACTAAGCCCTCTCTGATGCGCAATGGGAGGAAGATCCTTTAGCTATACGACCTTCAACACAAACGCTTGCAGTGTTTATTAGATTTATACTCTGTATTACCACACTTACCTCTTTCTGGTCAAACGAAATAGCGCAGTTGATCAATCCAAGACTACCCTCCGTGAAATCTGCTTCTGAGCCATTTTCGCCGGGGTAATCCAGAATATTCCTTTGCTCTTTTGCTGTTCGACATTCGTCCAGTAAACCCAAAGTGAATTGCGAACACTGTTGCGATAGTAATAAGTAATCCTTCTCGTACTCGTCCTCAAGTCGCTCAAGAACTTTAAGTTCGCTGCTCAGCTCGAAAGCAGTGTTAAAAGGGTCCTTACTAGTGATCGCTATGAAGACAGGGTTTGCCAAGCCGCGGTAGATATCTAATCGCCTCTGAGACTCCCTAAAGCCATCTCCTTGACAAGTCTCGCACTTACAAAGCACGTTATGTGGTTTTTGAAGCTCGAATCCTTGTGAGAGCAGAAAGTTAATGACTTCGTAGTTACCGAGCTGTGCGCCGACGACTAGAGGAAGAAAATTGACTGGCTTCTTGGCACAACCCAAATCTTCTGTTCCGCTGTTCTCGTAAAGTCCGTCCAAATCCACTAGCTGCATATAGTGTTCAAGAGCGACCTCCAATGCCAGAATATTATTATCCCGGGCAGCATTCACCATAGCATTTTCAAGTCTACTTCGATGATTCACTAGGAATCCATTGGCGTCACCCTTATCGCTCTCTCTACCAACCGCATCGACGTTAGCGAAAAGTGTGCAGCTCGCTCCGGACTCGAATCCTAAGTCATTCATGAAAGTACCATTTAAAAGATATCTATCATTCTCGCGACCATGTTGTGTTAACCACAATGGTCTGACATAGCCGTTAGTCAAATCGTCAGCCATTTGTCCAGCACCGCTGCTCGACTGAACTTGCACTCCTGACTCCATTTTGTGAGAGTGTGACGTCACTACCAGATGTATAGCTCCTACAATAATAGCCAGCCATATACTTTCACCTCACCCGTCACTCGATCGCCTACAAGTCGCATCAACTGACCTAACTTTCGCCGATAAGCTATGATAAAGCAATTGCTCGTTAAGGATAAGCAATTGCTCGTTAAACTGTTAACGCCGGTTTCGCACTGGTCAGCCAGTAGACGAAACCAAAAACAAAAACTAAAAAGGGCGAAGTACTGCTGGTACTGCTGATACGAGTGTTAAATTATGGACCTACGAAGTTGTATGCGGGCTTTATAAGACATCAATTTTATTGCTTGCTCAGACCGACATGCGACTATTAAAATAGTTTTTAAGGCGCCGAGGGTGATTATACCATATATGGCAAC
Source organism: Actinernus sp. WN-2022 (assembly GCA_030867875.1). Classification (NCBI taxonomy): domain Eukaryota; kingdom Metazoa; phylum Cnidaria; class Anthozoa; order Actiniaria; family Actinernidae; genus Actinernus; species Actinernus sp. WN-2022. The sequence continues at coordinate 51,914,010 of JAOWCC010001634.1, forward strand.
CGATCTCTTCAGAGGCCTACTAATTAAAAAGTTAGAATACTTATTTTGTATGTGACAACCAGTAATGATCTTCACATCAGGTGCATTTGATAAAATAGAAACCCTTGAATTTGAATATCATGATTGAATTGTAGATATTTTAAGGGTGACTGAAGGAAATCGATAAATCCTCACACGATTCATGTTCGGCTGTACGCATTTTCCCAGTTGTTTTTTATATTTCTTCCTTTATTGTGCAGTGTCAACAATGTCAAAAGTTAAGCGTTGTCGCAATTTTTTAGGACGTATTTCATATCTCCTTCCCCTGTTAGTAATATTTTCCGGGAAAAACTACTTCGACTTTTTCAGTTTTCTGTTGGAACATATCGAAACCTATTCAAATGCATGTAGTCTTAAAATTTTAATTTCATAGCTGAAATACCAAACAACAGATTGATAAAGTACTAAACGTTAGAATTGATTAAGGAAATGCAATACTAAACCTCATTATTCGCCGTACAGAAATTGCCACTGGGGAACGTCTCGCTAGCGGCAAGTTCTGTTATTGACAAAGCTAAGCGATTACAGGCACACAGCCACCAATAGTTGTACGGGAAGCGGGAAATGCTTTGACCTATTTTTGTTTATTTCTAAAACCGACTGTATCTAATTAATGTACGAGTAGATCTAGCAACTTATTAGTTGCTAGGACTTGTAAACTGTTGCTGCATATAGACATGCCTTATAAACTTCGTGACCGCTGCTTAATTGGATTTAACTTGCGTGCCCAATAGAAAATTTAGTGACGGCAATTTCTTCTCACGAACAGCCATTCATTTAATCCTATCTGTGAACTGACGATAAGTAAAATCTTAAAACATGAGAATATACAAAAAAAAACGAATTTCTCAAGAAGGCAAAGATAGAATATGAAATTTTAAAATAAAATAGACTACTTAGGCATCGAACGTTTACAAGCAAACGGCCTGGCATAAACATCTGCTGAGAACTTATAGCATTAAAACTACCTCGTCGTAAATGTACGCTAAATACATCAGTACTGGATTCAAGTTTCAGTTTTGTAACCATCACGGTTTTATTGAAATTACTTTTAAAACTGTGATTAAAAGCTTTTAAGAATTTGATAGCGAAGAAGTTGAGTTTTATTACTGGAACTTTGAATGAAAAACATGAAAACCAGATGGTTGGCCGTGCTAGGCGACATATATTGGTTATTATTATACGACTTGGCGTTTTCGAGTGCAAATACGGGCTAAAACGTGTGCAAATATGAGACGGTATTACACGGGTCACAAACCGGTTTGCACAGGTTTATTCAACACTTAAAAGGTTTTGTAAGCGCGCGAGCCAATCGAAATGGGGCTGTTTGAGTAACAGCCAATCAGCTTTTAGCGCGCGAAAAAAACTTTTCAGTGCGCGCCCGCCCCCGACATTGGGCTGAGAGATTTCTTCTCTCGAGATTTCTTCTCTCGAGATTTCTTCTCTCGAGATTTCTTCTCTCGAGATTTCTTCTCTCAAGATTTTCTTCAAACAGAGCAGTAAGGTAAGCGAAAACAAACATGTTTTGTTCGTGTTAGCTGTCGTAATAAACAATTTATTACACGAAGAGTTGTGTAATACGGCTGGGAATTTTTAATCGTCAATTTTATTTTTTCTCGCCTTTCAGGCTCGAAAAAATAAAACTGACTCGTAAAAATACCCAGCCGTATTGCACAACTTTCCGTGTAATAAGCTCTTTATATACATTTTCCAAAACGTATAACCAGCCCGCTTGTAACCTGAGTATTATTTTTCTCGGGGGAAAAGGTGAATACTCAGGTTAGCCGGCTTGCATCTTTTATTTCTAAGGATCATCAAAACCATAAAAAAAACTACTGATTCTGGTCAGTGAGGTGCAAAGTAATGGTAGTGCATCGCAGTATCTTCGGTTTTGGGTTTTAACCTGAACCGTTGCATGCGGTATAGGTACGGTGTACGACCCATCAGTTTTACTACAGTGTACATGAGCTCATGCATTGTAAATTGTAAATTGTGCCTTACGATCGTGATTATGGATTTTACATCCACTGGATTAAATTACAAGACCCAACGCATTGCTCGCATACGAATTAGTGCACCTCGTAACCATGACAACTGACCTACGCCTCAAGACATCAAGTTACAAAAAGGGAAAAGAACGCACAGGGACACTAGAAATGTCTATTGGCAGAATGACACAATTAAGAGAAAGCTTTTTAAACACGCACGATAATTGACAGACCCGTATTTTAATACCTACAGGCTCACCTTAAAGTGACGGTAATCTGAGAGAGAGATTAAACCCATATATCATTTATCTGTCGTATTTATATTTTGTATGTGTTTCTACTTCCTGATTCGGTGAGAAAGTCGTGGCGTTAACACATCCTTTGCAATCCTTTCTAAGTCACGGAAATACCGGTAGAGCCGTTACGTGCAATAACTCCTGTTTGGTAAAAATACATGTATAGCCGAGCTGAATACTGAGTATTCGATGGACTTTGATCACCTGCTTCGGTGTTGCCATAAAACGTAGAAATGTGACAAAAAGAAGCATTTAGTTTTTCGCTTCTAAATTATGTAAGAGTTGGATACATTATTGCAGTTAGTATTTGTTTCGTTCAAAGTTATCTTTGTCGTTTGATCGCACAATGGCGAGAAAAAACTTAACCACTTAACACAAAAGTGGTATACAGAACAGCGACGATTTTTCATCAAGTTTATGGCCACTTAGACAAAGTTTGCTTCACTGGTCAAATGCAATATCAATCATTTTGAAATCACTGAATTCACATTTGGCCTGTTAATTGAGACACTCAATATCTATACTACAGATTCAGTCCTTAGTCCAATGGACCAAAAAAAGTGACCACACTTGTTCTACTGGACCTGTCTTAGGCATTTGATAGTATTAGCCATCGGATTCTACTGCGCAAGCTTCTAGGGGTAGGCGTCTCTCTAGTCGCTTCCAAATGGTTCGAGAGTTATCTTTCCGGAAGGGGACAAGCTGTTCGTATTGGTCCCAGTGTATCTAGCTCACTCCCATTGCGGAATGGTGTCCCACACGAGCTATTTTGTCACCATTGCTGTGCATGGATGACTCCAGGTATTCTTAGGTCAATTAAAAGAAGAAGAAAAAACTAATCAGTTATATAGAATGAAGCTAAAGAAACACAGTCAAGCGTTTCTGTGCTTATCGTAACAAATCACCTAATTAGGTTTACTAAAAAAGACTATTATAAGGTTATGTTAAGTAAAGCCCATGGGAACCTGAGAGCTACTTGGGGAGTAATCAATGACAGAAGTTTTAAACAAAAAGAAAGCACAATCGATAAACGTTTCACATATTCTTAGTAGCGGTAAGCGCTACGATAAGAATATTGACATTGTTAGGATCTTTAATAAGTTTTTCACAAGTGTAGGGCCCTCGCTAGCCAAAAAGCTTCCGTCGAGTAAAAAACGCTTTAAAGACTGGATGAAAATTGCCTCTCCTGTTGAGCTTTCTTTTGAGTGTATCTCTCCATACAAGGTGTTAGATCACCTATATAGTCTTGACTGTTCTAAGGCAGTAGGTCATGGTGATATTCCAATAATATTCATAAAGAAGGTAGCTGAAATCACTTTTGAACCACTCAGTTTTATCTTTAACACCACTATAAAGACAAGTATATTTCCTGACCTCATGAAGATTGCCAAAGTGATCTCTCTGTTTAAAGGGGGTGATAAATCGTCCGTTTCCAGCTTTAGACCTATATTATTGTTAGCAACCATTTGAAAAAATAATTTGTGAGATGTTAACAAACCATTTAGAAAACAATCATCTGTTATTTGATTATCAATTTTAGTAAGAAAAGAAGCACAACTTTGGCAATTGTTCACTTTGTCAATAGAATTTTAGATTCAATTGACAAAGGAAATGTTTCTAAAGGTATTTTTCTTGATCTGTCAAAGGCATTTGACACAGTTAATCACAGTATTTTGCTGGACAAGCTCTCCTATTAACGGTATCAATAATGATACGAGAAAATTGTTTAAAAGTTATCTCAACAACCGAAAGCAGTATGTATATTTAGATGGGGTTGAATCCAGTCTTCTCCCAATTACCTGCGGTGTGCCACAGGTCTATCCTTGGGCCCATCCTATTTCTGATCAACATTAACGATGCACAATTTATTACAAAATTAGTGTTATATGCCGATGATATGAATATTTTCTAGAGTCATAGCAATAAACGAATGGCTTTTAGCAAATAAGCTTACGGTGAATCTGTCAAAGACTAAGTTCATTGTCTTTGCCTCTAAGTAAAAACTTATGAACAGTACACGCAATAGCTGTGATTTCAGTTTAAAACTGTCACTGGAAGCAATTAAAAGAGCGACGAACACAAAATTTCTGGGTGTCTTTATTGATGAAAATCTTCAGTTTCATGGAAAGACCAAATAGATTTCGTTTCGCGCAAAATTGTCAAACAATTGGAGTATTGTATATAAAGCCTGGCATTACCTTAATCTTGATATCCTTAAAAATCTTTATTATAGTTTAATTTACCCGTACATATCCTACTGTACGTTGACCTGGGGTAGTACTTACAAATCAAAGCTGAAGCCCATTCACATTTTACAGAAACACATCCTTTCTTCTTCTTAACAAAAAAAGATATAAATATATCAATAATTTATTGTCTTTATGTAGAAAAATGCAAACTCCTGACATTTCTTGTAAGTTCATTTATTATTCATTTTCTGTACAATAATTATTTGAAGTTAGGGTTATCTGTTTCTATCTTAGAGTGATCTGTAATTAATGTTAATATAAAGGGTGCACGAGAGCCTTGTTAACCCTTTGGGTTGTATCCCATGCACCCTCCACGTATTTAGTTTGACCTTTCTCTTTCTTTTTTCATATTTTCTTTTTTTTTAATTGTGGAAAATAAAAAACCTTTGAACCTTTGAACCTCAACATCTATATAAATGACGTCCCTTCCATCGTCCGTCATTGCTCACTTAAGTCGTACGTTGATGATTCTAAACTATTCATATCATTCCCAAGAAGTGATATGGAAGACAGCACCCAGAAACTCGTGGAAAATGATACTGTAATTACAGTTTACTCATCAACGCAGACAAAACCAAGCTATTACATCTAAGCACTCGACAGATGCTGAAGCAAACCCCCCTGGATATACATGTAGAACTCTTAGGAAAGCAGTTAACTCCAGTATCTTCAGCTAAAGACTTAGGTGTGATTATTGACACCAATCTAACTTATGATGCCCATGTTACAAAACTTGTCTCAAACTATTTGATTGTTCATCGGTTTTGGCTAATACCTCCGATAAGTAAATCAAGAAACTGCAACTCGTGCAGAATTTCTCAACCAGAACAATAAGTGGCGCACGCAAATTTGACCATATCACACCTTTATTGCGCCACCTTCAATGGCTACCGGTTAAAGAAACTGTTAATTATCCTACTTATCGGATAAGTTTTGCAAGAGATCCTGACCTTAACATTCCTAAATGTAACTCAGCATCCGGTCAGAGTTCCTTTAGTTACAGAGGTATTAAGATCTGGAATGCCTTAGATAGCACACAAGCTCTCTTAAGTCTAAGTTACTAGCTTCTTATTTCGACTGAATTCAATGTAATTTTAATTAGTCATTAATAAAGGCTTAGATATGATATTTTTATGCAATTTTATCGATAAGTATTTTAACAAATTTATAGTTTCTCCTAGTTTAACTTATTTTAATGTAATTGTAAATATATGTTGAAAAGCCCTTCTGGGAACTTATATTAAAGATATGTATGTTTGTATTCATCCGTTGGCTGAGTAGACTACACTGAGGGTTAAGATATGTATGTATGTATTCATCCGTTGGCTGAGTAGACTACACTGAGGGTTAAGATATGTATGCATGTCATCCGTTGGCTGAGTAGACTACACTGAGGGTTAAGATATGTATGCATGTATTCATCCGTTGGCTGAGTAGACTACACTGAGGGTTGTTCAGTCGAAGCGAGGGTATAACCACTACCCGGGGTTACATTGCTAACCCGAGGGTAAACTGTACAATTACAGATCTATCCTAGGTATAAAGTTACCCTCGCTTCGAACAACCGCCCCGCTGTACAACCGATTCCTCAGTTTAGCCAGTGTCTATATATTTCATTTCCGGGGCAAGTTTTCTGCTCAGTTTCCTGGAGTTGAAAGAAGACAGATTGGCACGTGAAGGATAGACAGACCGGCAAACAGAGTGGTAAAAAACATCAGTCAATTTACATTAAGGGACTATACATTAGACTGTACTGTAATTAAAAAAAACTGTTTTACATGTTTGCCGTGTGGGAGTTTGATGTGAAATATTGCCTTTGGATACATTTTCTAAAGTTGGAAGAGCTGTCAGTGATTCTCAGCTCTTTAGGTAGGCTATTCCATAGCAATGCCCACTGGAACCCAATGATTCTTTCATATAATTGGTACGGGCTTTCGGACGAATCAAAGTATATTCCGAGTTTCTAGTTTGTAGCTTGATTTCCGTGGAGCAAAGATATCTTTAAGCAAGTACCCAGGTGCTAGATTCTGGGTAATTTTAAACCCCGGGGGGGGGGGGGGGGGGGGACTCCCCATAAAAATAGACGGGGGTGCTCGACCTATCTTTTAGGGGTTAAAATTGTTAGCAGTGCTATCTCTTAGGGGTCTTCCAAAGGTCTGCTATCTTTTAGGGGTCTCCGAGACCCAAAATTTTTGTGGCCGAGAAAAAATAGCGCTGGATCCTCGAGCATGAGACCCCACAAGTTGAATCGGTATTTACGGCTTCGATATAGAGTTTGATCCATCCGAATATTAAAGACGAGGTTATGGGGCAGAGCTTTGTCTCTTATTTCCTTTAGTTTGCACAAAGATAAAGTCTGTTGTCTTTTGGAGTGCTATCTTTTAGGGGTAATTTTTTGTGAGCCACGCCCATATTGCTATCTTTTAGGGGTGAATTTCATTTCTCACGTCGAGCACCCCCGTCTATTTTTATGGGGAGTCCCCCCCCCCCCCCCCGGGTTTTAAACATCATTGTTGCTTTGTGTGGGTTGACTCTGCGAGAGTGAAGCTTATCCCATCCCAGCATATCAGACACGGTCAGTTAGTTCTGGTGTCATATTCTGAACAGAATACGACTCTGCCGGCACGATTCTGAAGTTTGTCACATAACTGTATCCCTAGCCCGTCCCATACTGAGCTGCAATAGTCAAAATGGGGCTCGATTAGGGCTTTGTATATTTTTTCTGCTGTGTTCAGTTCTATCAATAAGTGATCTAATTCTTTTCAGTGCGCCAATGCCAGAAAAAATATGTTTATTTCCCCGCTTCCTTCAATGAGAATATTAATTTGCTCGTCGTTTTGGTTATGCAGTTTTTGTCTAGAGCCTATTACCATGAACTCTGTTTTTGCTATATTGAGGCTGAGTTTGTTAGCCTTTAACCATACGTTAACTTTGTCGAGTTCGCAATTAATCTTCGATCGAAGGTCAGGTTGGCGTGGAGCGGTAAAACGTATACTTGTTTCGTCTGCATGCATTCTCAGATATAAATGGTAATGATCAGTGTTGGTACTAATATTAGTCCTCCTCCTCTGTAACCTACTCCGAATCACTATCCATAGTGGGACCAGTTTGTGTTTCATCACTTCTGCTGATAGAGGGCTGATCTCTATGTGGTGATGTCTTGCTATTTGTTACTTTTGACTGTCCTTTTCTCCTTTTCCTCTTAGCCTGTTTGACGCAACCCTCCATCAATAATAATCTAATGGTCCGTCCCTTAGGAGACCCTTATCAACGTTAATACACCAGCTATTTGTGGCTTCAAGCATCTCAGTGAGCGTGCTGTGTAGAGACCGAAACCCTAATTGGTTTTTAGCTACGAGTTTATTGTCATCAAGGTATTTATAGATTTGGTCAAATTCAATCTCTTCGAAGATTTTAGCGACAGCCGAAATAATCGAAATAGGGCGATAATTATTTAGGTCTGCTTTTGGCCCTTTCTTGTGCACGGGGGAAACTCTAGCTAGTTTTCACACCATTAGATACTCCGCTGGAAATCTCAACCAGAACAGAACAGTTCTCAGAAATTAAGGAAATAGTATGCCACTGCCTTATCTACAACACACGATCCTCGAATAGTAATAACAATCGAGTTCATTTTAATTACGAACGTAATTGGCCAACTTACCTCGTAAAATACCAGATTTAAGAAGCATTTGTTTTTTGCTTAACAGATCCCTTAAAATACCATAGCGCCAATTTCAACCCCTAAAATACGACGAATTGCCTGTCTATTGTGTCCTGGCCCGAGGGTGACACTCACGCTTTGTGTTTGTTCTATTGCCACTAACTGAAACAGCAGTCTCTTCTGAAGATAGAACCGGAATATTTGATACCGCGGATAACGTGGGGTCTTTATAATGTAGGTGATATCTGTTCCTAAAATATAGCAGGAAGCTAAACTGGGAGAAAGATAAGAACATACTGCCAATCTCATGACGGCTTGAAGACAATAACATATAACACAATATAAAAAGTGTTTGGATTAGACATCATTTCTAATGCGTAAAGGGGTAATGAGAAAGAAGAGACAATTATCTCTGAGCATTAGTTCAGTTTAATTTAGTCCTGCGGTTAGGTGGGTTTTTATTATATTAGCATTGATTAACACAACGTACCGGATTGAATGTGACAAACAAATATTCTATAAGTCGACAAAAACTGCCACGTTTTAAATATGAGAGTAATAACTGATGTTGAACATTTACAAGTGTCCACACGAACACATAAAAAAACGCTTTTCAAAGTGGAAGGCTTGAAAACGGAGCCTCAGCAGTCGTTCTCGTGGTCATAAAAAACACAAACGTTAAAAATACAGGTGATGTGCGTTTCAGTTTAGTCAGCAAATTAGAAATGCACGGCCCGAGAAAGAAACAGAGGTTATCATGAAATGTTTCATGCAAAGTATATCACCATTAGTATGCGGGCTGGGAGACATGCCTCGCCGGCAGCCTGCTGTGCAGTGTACGGTTTTACTGTAAACAAAGTAAAACTTATATGTCCACATGATCGTTTTTACCCGACAAGACAATGTAGATCAATCCTGGAAGCAGCTAGCGAGGAGCTTTTTATATTCAAGGCGGCAGTACTTACTGCCTGTTCGTGACAAGACAATCCGGCTACCGCCAAACAATGATTAATGCAGTTTGTACTCATTTTAACCCGTGTTCTAAAACTCATTAATATTCAATTAGTGCGAGAGCCGATCTGGCTGAGCGATAGATTATACCACGTGATGACCTCAATAAACGACAATACAATATTCTTGATTATCGAACTCGAACATTTATTGAACTACATTACGTCACCAGTTCTCTAAGTGTTCCAGCTGAATAGCCTAGTGTTGTAAATGTTCCACTAACCTAGTGTTGTATAAAATGTTCCAGTTGAATAGCCTAGTGTTGTTAATGTTCCAGTTAAATGGCCTAGTGTTGTATAAAATGTTCCAGTTGAATAGCCTAGTGTTGTATAAAATGTTCCAGTTGAATAACCTAGTGTTGTAAATGTTCCAGTTAAATAACCTAGTGTTGTATAAAATGTTCCAGTTGAATAGCCTAGTGTTGTATAAAATGTTCCAGTTGAATAACCTAGTGTTGTAAATGTTCCACTAACCTAGTGTTGTATAAAATGTTCCAGTTGAATAGCCTAGTGTTGTTAATGTTCCAGTTAAATGACCTAGTGTTGTATAAAATGTTCCAGTTGAATAGCCTAGTGTTGTATAAAATGTTCCAGTTGAATAACCTAGTGTTGTAAATGTTCCAGTTAAATAACCTAGTGTTGTATAAAATGTTCCAGTTGAATAGCCTAGTGTTGTATAAAATGTTCCAGTTGAATAACCTAGTGTTGTAAGTGTTCTAGTTCAGTAGGCTCAAATCAACCCGCACTCCCAACTTTTAGCCTTCACATGTAAAAAACAAATTATGAAATTGAATAAAATCATTCATTATTTGATTTACTAAAAGGACTTTTACCTAGCTATATTATTTGTTTACCTTTCAGTATATGTAGCCAGTAGTTACGACTCCCAAGTTTTAGTGGCCGGCAAGTTTTGGTGAATTACTGAGTCACAGAAGAGAGACACCTGTCTTGAAACTTGTCAATAGATGCCATTGAAAATAACCCACTTTGACGATGTTGCGCACGCAACTAGAACAATGCACATAAAATCTGAATAATAAGAGACTGGTGGGCCACATCTATTGTTCTCTGATGCGTGCGCAATTATAGTTTTAGAAAAAGTAAAAAATTTTTTTTAGATTTTAACTTCGTTATATTTCTTTATAGGACTCGCGTTGATAGCAGTTTATAACTGAAGTGGCTATCCTATCAAAATATGTTATAATAATAATAATTATTATTATTATAAAGTTGCGCCTTCATTTGGGTAGACTGCCAGGCATGGAACGCCCTGGAATATATTTACACCCCATTTCATCGCCGAATATGAAGTATACTGGCTGGAATACTAGATTAGGGTAACTCTTGTTTCTCCTCTGATGGTTTTGGCTTTCGAAATCTCGCCATCTCAGATTAGAAGAGACGAACCTCACCGCAAATTCAACTACATGCAAGAACACGCAACTGACTGAACTAGTGAAATTTGAAATGCAAATTTGTTTTGAGCTAGAAATCATAGATAGAAGCATTTAAGAAATGAAACAGATCTGCCGTGTTTGCACAGGCTCATGGCAAACCTCGGTAAGTTTGAGAGCAGAACAAACACGGCTCCCAAACTTACCGAAGTTTGCATGAGCCTGTGCAAACACGGAAAATCTGTTTCATTTCTTTTATAAAATAATTCTTTTGATAAAAGAAGCACTTACGGTGCTTGTCTTGCGGTGTGACCGTCATTTCCATGTTTGCGCAGGCTGATGAAAATATGGCTATCAGCCAATCAGAACGCGCGTACTATCTAAATTATTTGTAAGGTTGTTTTAAAGTACAAAGGAATTCTTCCAGATTATTATTCAGTGAATTAAATCAATATTGTACTCAACTAGAACACAAATGTATTTATCATGGGTTACGTTACCCCGCCATCGGGGTGTGCGTGTTGTTTTAGTAACCGATACATCATTATATATAGTATGATATGCGTAATGTTTCGAGTCCTACGTCCGCCTTCCAAATTATGAGTCAGTACGCCGGGTTAGCTTCGACGTTTGCCTTGTTTAAAGATTACTTTGACCAAAATCTGAACGTTTTTATTATTTAAGAAGATTCGTTGAGCAATACTGACTTTTAAATTCCTAAAAAGCCTGAAGAATTACCTGAAGTTTCATTTGAATATGAAGGCAACAAGAAACGATTCAAATTCCAGTCAATTCCAGTCTTCTGACAAACGGCAATTAGCTTCCAAAGGTTTGTCTTATAGAGAAGATTCAACGACATGGTCAAAACTAGTCAGTTGGATGCAAACTTTGATTCTGATATTAAAATCGCGACAAGCTCACTCACTCACTTACTCACTTTTATTTCAATTTACCAATTACATTACAAAGAATCTAACCCACCCACATTTAGCAAATGCTATTCGAGGTGGGGGGTTAGCAAATGTACATGAGACGATCGTATTGACAATTTTCAAACAAAAGAAGAACGGAAACAGATCTTAAATTACATAAAGAACTTACAAGCAGAACTGACTGCTAAATAAGTACTATTTATAAAAGCCGACAATATAAATCTACTATAATTTACAAGATTTAAAGACTCAGGCAATTTCCTAGTCGTAAATAAGACAGGAAGTTGAATTTAAGGAGAAGAGCCAAAGATGGAAAAAGTTATGGATTTGCTACATGCTGCATAATCTGGGCCATATCAACATAATCATCACAAGACGAAAGAATATCAATAAGTAAACTTTTGCATTTTTTATAAAGACCGGTTTTTTACAGAGCGTATTGAGGACGGAATACAATTCCAGACCTTCACTCCAATTGAACAGAATGACTTTGCGTGAATATTTAACCTTGAACGAGACTTATAAAGATTCCCGCGTGTTCTTGATCTAGTATTATAATTATGAATATCACTTATTCTGGTAAACATTGAAGAAATATTAATAGGTGATTTACCATTTATAGCATCGTGCATAGTGCAAGCAATATTATAAAAGTAAAGGAAATTAATTGGAAATATGCCTGATTCAGCAAAAAAAGGGATTGCATGGTCTCTATATTTAGCAAAATTCATTAGACGCACAGCACGTTTCTGAAGAATAAGGAGATGATTGAGGTGAGTCTTACTAGCTTGATCCCATACCGATATACCATAATGCAGATAGGGGTGCATCAGTGCGTAGAAAAATTCTTTGCAGGTTGTGCTTGGGAACAAAGTGTCTAAGTCTAGCTATAATTCCAACAATTCTGCTTAACTTAAGCGAAACATATTCAATAATATGTGATTTCCAAGATAAGTTGGAATCAATGAACATGCCTAAATACTTTACTGTGCTTTTCCTTTCTAGAGGCATCATTCGTTTTGACGCTGGATGAAAAACGTTTAACTGTGGGATATAGTCAAGCGTTTTTTGATGAGGATGAAAAATGACGAAATTAGATTTACGAACATTTAACGTTAGCTTGTTAGCCGTTTCTATTACATATCAGTGAACGTGGTTCCAGCTTTATTTTTGACAAGTTTTTCGATCGACTCCGTTCGTTACGACTCGCGATTGTGTGTAATTTGTGGGTAATTTGACTTGACTTAAGACGTGTTTCATCTACATAGTATTATACAATACAATACAATACAATACAATCTTTATTTACTCAAATGGGAAATACTAAATATATACAGAAGTGGACAAACATATAAAGGTAGATAAAATTGTTAGGCAATATTTTGAGTTTGAGAAGTTTGAGCCTGGGAGCTAAGTGAACCGTGAGGTTTTCGAGTTAGCCCCCAGCCTTTGAAAGTATTTTACAAACAGAGAAAAAGGACAATAAGGAATGAAGGTTTATAGTAAAACAAGAATAGCTAAAGATTATCATGATATTTGAGACTACTGGACAATTTCAATATTTACAATAGGTTATTTATCTAGAATGTTTTTTTTTTTTTTTTTTTTTTTTTTTTACTTAATATGTTGTTCTGACAGTAGATAGTGTTTTATTTTTTTTGCGAAGACAAAAACACTAAGGTCTTTTAGGTGGCTAGGAATATCCTGCCAGAGATCAATTGCCTGATATGAAAGCATTTGTTTGCCAGTATTAGTTCGGACACGTGATTTGTATAAATTCTTTTGGGTTGAGTATCTTGTGTTGTATGTGTGTTTGCCACTGGCATATTGAAAAAAATCATTAAACAAGCTTGGAAGGAGACCTTTATGCCACAAATGAACAAACTTTATGGCATGAAGGCGATAAACATTTTCTACAGTTTGAATATCTAAGAGATTTAGTAAGGGGAGAGCGCTTTCCGTATTTTTGCCAAACATAACAGAGAAAAATATTAACCTTGCTACAACATTTTGCTTAGTTTGTATCTTTTTCAAGTGTGATTGGTAAGCACTCCCCCAGGCTAGAATAGCATAAGAAATGTAGGGGTAAATAAGGTTGTAATATATTTGTTTTAGTTGGTGAATAGATAGATAGTGCCTAAGCTTGGATATGATACCAATATTTCTTGAAATTCTAGAGCAAACATATGAAACATGATATTTCCAAGACATTGAATCGTCAATCAGAACACCTAAATATTTTATATGGTCTTTTCTTTCCAAGTGGCACGATCCATCTTTGGTTTGTAATTTTATATCAATTTCTCCGTCCTTTTTCCGCGAAGATTTAACGATCATATAATTTGTTTTAGAAAAGTTTATTGAAAGCTTATTCGTATCGCACCATTCCTTGACTCGGTCCAGTTCAGAGTTTATCAATGCTTCTAGGCTTTTTAGTTCTCGTGCTGATGCGAATACATTGGTATCATCTGCAAAAATTCTAAATGTTAAAGTGTCTGAACAGTTTGGAAGGTCGTTAATGTAGATTAGGAATAAGAGTGGTCCTAGGGTACTGCCTTGTGGTATACCACAGATCATTGTTTGTTTCGTGGATTCAGTGTTTCCTAGCGCAACATATTGTTGTCTGTTCGTTAGGTAGTTTGTAAACCAGTTTAGGGGGACCCCCCTTACTCCATATGCCTCTAGTTTTTTTAATAGTATTTGGTGGTTGACCGTGTCGAAAGCCTTTGAAAAATCTAAGAATACTCCACAAGTATACATATTATTGTCTATAGCTCTTCGAAGACTGTCTACAATTTCAGTTACAGCCTGTGCTGTTGAGCGGCCTTTTCTAAAACCGAATTGGAATTGGAATAAAATATCGTGTTTTTCAATATAATTTATGAGCTGTTTGTATACTAGTTTTTCAAAGATTTGCGTTAGGGCTGACAAAGTGGAGATAGGGCGATAATTGCATGGGTCCATAACTTCCCCTCCTTTATCAACAGGCGTTACCTTAGACATTTTTAGTACATCCGGGACTATGCCTTGAAGTAAGGATTGGTTAAATATTGTTGTGAGGGATTCACTTATATGACCACCTGCTAATTGTATGCATCTCTGTGGAATACCAATACAGGACTTATTCAATTTAAGCCCCATAATAGCATCATAAACTTCATGAATGCAGATACTTCTGAACATAAAGCTATTTGGAAATGATTTCTTAATGTAACTAGTTGGGCTTATGTCATTTATGGGAATATTCTCTGCTAATTTAGGGCCAACGTTTATATAGTGTGTGTTGAGTTGATGGCAAATACTAGCCTTATTCGTATAGCATTTATTGTTGTATAGAAGTTTCTTAATACCAGGTGAAAAATTTCTGTTTCTGTTTACAACCATTCCAATTAGCTTCCACGTGGTTTTTAAGTTTTCTTTGTGCAAGTCAAATTGTGCTCTAAAATAGCTCTTCCTTGCAGCCTCCTTAATTTTGTTTAATTTATTGTTGTATATTTTATATTCTTTAATCTTTCTCGGTTCGTTGCTTAAAAAATGTGTTCTGAATAGTTTTTGTTTTCTCTTAAGGTTACCGTATACCTTCGCGGGTGTCTCTCGCAAATAAAATCGCACGCGCATCATTTTAAAGGAAAGTATAGAAACCTATATATCACTGGAAAGGTTATATAATGTAGAATGCGCTGAAATGTTTTTTTTTGCACAAATATTACATTTTCAGTAAATGCTAAGGCAACAAACGCAAAAAAGACGAGTCTCACAGAAGTGAATTTATGTCCCTCCGCGTTCGCGCCTACGGACGATTCCGCTGCATAATGTCAATCAGCACATGATGACCTGTCAAAGTGTGTGAGCGTTTTTTAATATTTTACTTTGTTCAAATGCAATTCATCTTCAAAGTTTCAATCGAAATAGTTTCTGTGTTTCATCACGGCAAGTACTCTTATAAGAAAAATAATTAAAATATCGCTAAACGCTCACATACTTTGGTTCATATGTAGCTCCTCTAACACTAGGCCAAGTTTCATCAAGATCTGACAAGTCTTCATACCCTATAAATTCACCCAAACACAGTGAATACGCATAAAAATCTATCGGCGTTTTTGGCTTCTGAAAGTTAGGAAACACATCACACCTCATCAAAGCAAACGTCAACACTTAAACCAACCAGCCAATTATATGTAAGGATCCCCGGAGCTTATGAATCAAGTCCAGAAATTCGCGGGAAATTAGTACGTGGCTCAAATTGCATAAGAAACATACATACTAGTGTCGTGTCACAAATATTCAAAAGAGCGTTGTGTTATGGCCAAAACTAGAGATAATGCGCAAAAGGGGAAAAAGAAAGGTAAATCAACGGGTTGTACCAAGAAGGGAGAGGGCCAGATATCGAAAACTAAATCGCGTCGAAAGGCAACGCCGCAAACAAGAGCGAAGGGAAAAGCGAGTGGCAGGCAACCTCGTGCTCCGAACGTTGATGTTGATCCTAAACCTGCTATGTTAGCTGCGATGATTCCTTCAGTTCCCCAAAATCGACCGGCTGAACTTCGCTCAAGTTCACGATTTAGAACTCCTGGATTGACCACGGCCCAGTTTGGAAACTGCGAGTCACCCAAGACATTAGAATCGGAGTCGGATGCGGACTCGCTGCTACTCTCTGAATCTTCCGTCTCTTTTCTTGTACCTGGCAAAAGTTTAAGCCTACTAGCTGAGCAGCTTTCCGTCGGAGTTGTAGCAGTACTAATAGAACTCGAAGTGGGAGTCGTCGAACATGAAGGCTGTTCGAACCACGAGCCTTTGTCGCTTTCCGCGAGCATCACTTTCTTCTCCGTATTGAAACTTTGCTCCTTCTCGAGCTCATTCTCTTGAATCTTCTTGGGGCCTGACTTCTTTTTTACCTTTTATCCAAGGGTTATTCTTTTCTCTTCTGGACATATCCACGATCGATATACCGGTAAATTAAACGCTATAAAATCACTGAACTCACGAGTCACGGCTCACTGTGAGTCTGAAGCTCCGGATGTAGTTTCCCGCAAAAATTCAGCGGGGTGCCTGTGGCACGTAATGGGATCAGAGGGATTTATCACGCCGAAGCGATTTATTTAGTTTCCTTCAAATTACGTTTTTTTCTAATATCTCGCAAACTTTTGCATGTTTAAAAAATTTTTTTTCGGAAAGACGAAGATCAATCCATCAATTTCAAAAGAATTACCAAAAAATTTTTTTAAAGAAAACATGCCGCGAAGGTATACGGTAACCTTAATTGAGACAAGAATCGCATTTGTGATCCAAGGCTTCTTCATGTGTTTTCTTTTTCGGTGTGATGCTTTCCGTATCGGCACATGTGTGTCGGATATCTGTTTAAGCGTATCTACTATGTTGTTCATACTTTCATTCACATCTTCAACAATTAAGCCATTGAAATCAACATTCCGTAGGTCGTTTAAAAAATCGTCATTGTTGAAGTGTGAAAAATCTCTAAAGTATTTATTTTCATTGATCACTGGAAGTTTGTTTGCAAATGTGGAGAAGATAGGCAGGTGATCGGAGACATCGGCTAAACAAACACCTGCTTTAATAACCTTTTGAGGCATGTTGGTATAAATATGATCTATTAAGGTGGATGTATGATCAGTGATTCTCGTAGCCTTGGTAATCAGTGGCATGAAGCCTAAGTTAAGCAACATGTCGAGGAATTCGGAGGTGTGATTATCAATATTATATTTTAAGAAGTTTATATTTATATCTCCTAGAACAATTACCTCTTGGCCCTTGTTGTTTAGGTTTTCTAATTGAGTTTCTAGTTTTTCAAAGAACGCGTCACGGTCATTTGAGGGATGTCGGTAAATACAACCAATTGTGATATTCTTTTGTCTCTTCCGTTCAATTTCAATCCAACAAGATTCCACGCCGTCCAAGCAAAACTCGAGGTTACGCCTTCTGGTAAACTGTAATTCATTTGAAATATAAAGACCAACGCCTCCAGCTGCTGTTTTCGAATTAGTATGCAAGAATTGGTATCCGGGTATGCTAATATTAATGCAGCTATTTTCATTCAATTTCGTTTCAGAAATAGCGATAATATCTGGAGTTTCCTTTACTGTAAGTAAAATGTCGTGTAATAGGGATATATTCTTCGTTAGACTACGCATGTTGCAATGGAATACGGAAAATCCGCTTCGTTTTTTTGCCTGATGAAATAAATTACCAGTTTGCTTTATGGTACAGTATTTGGACTCGAGATAGCTTTCATGCATATTTATCTCGGACTCAGACTCTTTATCTGGAGGTTCGATAATATCTTTGAATAAATCTTTTTCGTTTAATAGACGATTTGAGGACGAATAAACCCAAACACCAGTCGCTCTGAGAAACTCTTCGGGATCTAAGTCGTGGAATGGGAGTTCGCTTAGTGTATTACTGCAAGGATTCATTAGATTCCATTTAGTACATAATTAAAGTAATTTTCAAATTTCAGAAGGATATTCCAAGCAATCATTTTACAGTCATAGATAGATCTTACTTGATATGTCTTTGCACGCGATATCTTCTTTTTTGACCAAAACTTGTACCTGATGTATAATCTACCGGGGGCGTTGTTTACTTTGAAATTCGGCGAGGTCCTCCACCGTGTCGAATGCGAAAACTTTTGAGCTGTCGGCTTCTCTGAGGAATATACGCCCATTATATGTCCAGATAAACTTCCACTTCCATCTTTTCTTCAGCTTATTGATTTCACCAAAGAGCTTCTTCTTATATGGAGTCAAAGATTCAGAGATGTAAACGTGTTCGTCATGGCCGACCAAGTTTAGGTCAGGCAGGTCTTTGACTTTCTTACTTGCCAGCTTCCTTCGATTTGCGTAAAAGTTGTTGCGCGCTTCTCGCCTGGTAAACTTAACTATGATCTTCGGTGGCGCTTCGGTGTTGTAAGTAGGAAGAGGATGAGTGATCGATATATCCTCCTTTCGGACGGGCACGCCAATTGCTTTTCCGACTGAGTTGACAATACTTTCACACGTACACTCGTCTGTCACTTCGATCCCAGTTATTTCCAAGCAATCTCTCCTGATGTATTGTGCGAGCTCTTCAGATTGTAGTTTGGCATCCACAGCACATTTCATTGCGTTCTCGAGGTCCTTCGTAACATTCTTCATACTCACGGTGTGGTGAAGTACCTTCTCGTTGACTAAGTGAATTTGAGTCATCACATCATCGTATTTGTCAGACAGAAATTTAACAGTATCTCTAAGTTCTTCGATACTTGCCGTTAGCTTATCCAGCTTTCTATTCAATGGAGCATTTTCCTTCCTTAAAAGATCCTTAATCTCTACTATAGTGGCCATAGTGGCACTTTAGCGTCGAATGTTTGGAGACCGTTAAAGCACGCGGCCGGCCTCCATTACGACGTTATGCTAATCATTCTATCAATTTATAGATTCGAGGCCGCCTTGGGATTCCTGATGGCATAGTTGGGCTTAATAGTTGACGGCTCAGTGTCTTCCCGAGTAATTTGTTGAAGAACAATTTCATTCGTCTTGATTCTAATTAAGACTATTTCGGAATATCATGTTCCTATAGCTAGGCCTCTATTAAAGAATTATTATTATTGCATGTAGAATTTGTGAAGCTGACTAGAGCCGTTTTTACGAGGGCCGGGAAGAGCCCAACCCATTCATTTTGCCTTTTACTTTCATTTGAAGCCTATATAGTTAAAAGAGCAATTCGAACAAGTGTCTTTCAGATAACCTAGCGCCTGTCCGTATTGTGAGTATAGGCAGTTCTAATGAGGAATTGCGTATATTGCGCTTGATTTTGTTGAGCCCAACAAGTCACATTTGTTTTACAGTGAGTTTCCAGGGATCTTTATGTTTTCGCAGACGAAATCAGCGAGTTTGTGGCGTATTACTATTATTCCGGAGTTTTTCGCCTATTTGGATCAATTCACCTCAGATCTTCGAAGGGCGGTCCATTCGTCGTCAATACTATTCAAACCCTTCAAGGATTTTTTTTATCCTATGTCCTTACCCCTTGGTTTTGATTAATTCAGTCTATCGTTTATTTATACATGGAAAATCATCAGTTACATACATAGATAAAAAACACTAAAATATGAAACTGTTTTACATGAAAGCCATGTTGCAGGGACGAATAAGAAAAATAGGAATGTCATATATAAGAAATATTTACATAAGGTTAAAATAACTCGATTTCGTAAGATTAAAAATGAAGTTATTTAAACTAGTTGATTGCCTTACATCCTCAGGCAGTTCATTCCATAACTTAGCCCCACTAAAGCGAAAAGCCTTTTTACCGAAATTGGTTCGTGGCCGTACGAGGGTTAGTTTTGTTGATGAGCCCCTAAGATTGTAATTTGTAGAGGCTGAACGTGGTATAAATTTTGAGGATAAATATTCAGGAGACAGGTTATTTAAAGCCTTATAAATCATTATTGCTTTTTGTTTGATTCGTCGAATATATAGTCTGTCCCAATTTAGAGTACTTAGGAGCTCATCAATCTTAGTATCAAAGGGTAAACCGGTTATTATTCTGGCAGCTCGGTTTTGCAACTTTTGTAGATTCTCGGCAAGTCCTTTGTTTAGATTTTCCCATACAACACTGCAGTAATCAAAATGAGGGAGTATGAGAGTATCATAGACACTTAGCAGTGCTTTGGGGGGTATGAAAGGCTTTATACGTCTGAGTGCACCTAGACCTGAGGAGATGTTCTTCATGAGTTTGTTAATGTGGGTTTTCCAAGACAAATTTTCATCTAGATGTACACCAAGATATTTTGTTGAGGTAACTCTTTCTATGACTTTACCATCAATGGTGAAAGATAAATCTTTCGGAAAATTTGTCAATTTCTGGTGGGAACCCACTGGCAACAATTCAGTTTTTGTTGCATTTAGGGTGAGTCTATTTGCACAAAGCCAATTTTTAACATTTTGGAGGTCGAGTCCTAAGCATTCTTCTATCTCTCTCGGACTCTCGCCGGTTACTGTTAAGTTTGTATCATCGGCGTACATCCGAGGAAAAGATTTTAATAGGCAGTTGGGTAGATCGTTGATGTAGAGTAAAAACAGAAGGGGCCCTAGGATCGTTCCTGGGGCACGCCGCAATTGAGGGTTCTGGGACTAGATGTTTCATTATTTACCCTGCATCGTTGCTGCCTGTTACTAAGATACGAGTCAAACCAGTTCAAAGAGGCTTGATCTAATCCATACAATTTAAGTTTTTCAAGAAGGATTTTGTGGTCGACAGTGTCAAACGCTTTTTTCAGATCCAGGAATAACACAGCATTGACATGTCCTTTGTCAATGCTGTAGTACCACTGGTCTGTGGCTTCTATAGCTAGTAATGCTGTCACCGTAGAGTGGAGGGTTCGAAATCCCGATTGGCTATTAGTAAGGATTTTATGTTCTTGAAGATAATCATAAAACTGATCAAATACCAGCCTTTCAAATAATTTTGCAACAGCAGAGATAATTGAGATTGGTCTATAGTTATCTGGATCAAATTTAGTACCCTGTTTAAAGAGAGGAGTAACTCTTGCAAGCTTCCAATCTTGGGGGAAGATCCCTTTTGCTATAGATAAATTAAATAGTGAGGTTAGAGAGGGGCTAACAATTTCAGCTGCATCTCTTAGTAACCTGGAAGGGATATTATCTAATCCTGTGGCTTTAGCTAAAGGGAGCTTCTTTAGTAATCTGAGGACTTGCCTTCCTTCAATAGGTTTGATTTGAAATGAGGAATCTACTGTCTTTAGATAAGTTTTGAAAGACATATTATTATCGGAGATCTTTCCTGCTAATTTGGGGCCGATTTCGGCAAAATGCTGGTTCAAAGCCTCGGCGATCTCTTTTGGATCTTCGATCGTATTTCCCATAATGTTAATTTTGTTTAATATGGTTGTATTAACTTTATGGGACCTTAGCTCGTTAATAGCTTTCCACATTTTCTTCTGATCACCATTATTAGTTTTAATGGTGTCATGGAAGTAGTTTGCTTTAGCATTGCGGATATCATTATTACTCGGGCTGCCTGTGGCAGCACCGAGTCTTAAAATGCAAGTCGTTATTTTTGTTGGGTGTCGCAAAATTTCTGCGCATGCGTTAAAGGTCAAATTCACACCAATCAGATTGCACTGTGCTGATCACGCAACAATCGCCAGGTTAATTTATTTACATAATTTAATACAGTAAAGCAAGATGGCGGAATCCGCGAGCAACTTTCTCTGTAACTTGGAGTCTCATCTCTCAAATGTAAGCCAGTTTAATGTTTTATTTAACTTCACTCATGCGAAAGCCTTCCAACAGGCTCAGGATATTGCAACTGGCGCTATTGTCGGAGCCGAAGGACCGCGTTTTTTACCCAGATGGCCAGTGCTTTTATATACGACACGTACGACGACCTGAAGCAAGGGGGCCGGATCCGGAGAGCTAAAATTCGAAGAAATAGATATTGGAATCTATAAGCCATCGGCTCGCTGTGCTGCATTTAAAACATCCGAGAAGAACATCTTATTTTGGGTGAAGGCACTTCAAGACCAATATTATGAGTCTCTTAAAAACTGTCAGAGATTTAAATTTACCGTAAGTTGGATCAGAGAGTATTGAGATCAAGTTATTTCGTTCCAGCGAGGATATTGACCTAGCGGAAACGGTACAAGCTGTCGAAGGATTTTACTTATAATCATCCACAACAGGAATAGTTATGTGCCAAGGCATGGGAAAAGATTGAGTTTCCCAGATTACAGATCAAAGTAGAGAACTTAACGAATGAAGAAACAGAGGTCACGCGCGACATGCTTGAGAAAATGAACATGTTCAACACTTTATGTTATACTAAGAAAACAAAACAAATTACAGAGCCTGCAAGTTCACAAGTCAATGAAAAACCCCAAGAGCCTGTAGTTTTGGATCAACATATCCTTGAAACTCCAAAAGCAACATACACATGAGTCAAATTCAAACCGGAAGAGACGGAATTCTTTAGATTCTTCACGACAACCCGATCCCTATTCATCAGAATACATTTTCTGTGCTAAATGACGAGAGTTTATAATTACCTGACCGACAACCCACTACTAAAGGAAGGGACCATGAAGTACGGTAGTACGGTTAATTCTCGGGTACAAAACAATGAATATATGCCTGCTCAAATGCAGTGTGTTAAACTGTTTAAATTAAAAGGTCAACATACGAGAAAAACAAAAATATTAAATTACATATTTACTAGGGGAGCAGAGAAATTTTATGAAAGTCACCGCGCTACCGGCCACTCCAAAAGACTGCTAAATTCAGCTAATAATTCTTCCCTTTGGTTATTACTAAGAGGATTTCAAATTAAAGTGTATTTCATCTTCAATCTCATGTGGCCCGAGTGAAAGCCCAGATGGGCTCTTGTTCAATTTATTTCGGGTTTGTTTGTATCTTAACCAATCAGCTGAATTGTTTGTCTTAATTGCTGAAGCTTTCAGCCGATCCCTTTCAAACATTTTTCGTTTCAGGTCATGAGTGATCCAAGGAGATTGTTGGGGACGGATACGTTTTGATTTAAATGGAGCATGTTTATCAGCTACTTCTAGGAAGAGTGTTTTCCATAATTCCCACGTCTCGTTAGGATCGTTAATTTGGTCTATTCAGTAGATTGCGCTGGCGGTCAGTATTGACGCTAACCATTGCAACTAGTTACCAGGAGCATATTAGTAGTTGTACTACTTACAAATATTGTTACTCTATGCCTTGTAGAGTGGCATAACATTTTATGTCAGGTGATAATACGGGCAAAATACCAGGCCACAATTGGTTATGTAAATGTATCTCATACAGTAGGCCGATTGCCTATGCTTTTTACATTGAGACTGGAGGAGTCTAGAGGTCGGAAATTGACGGTAAATGATCCTGACAGGGACACGAGTTTTCAGCCAAGTAGCCGAACATGATATGTTGCGTTTATTTTCTAAATGTTCTGCTGTATACCATGCACTTACAAATTATTGTTAATCTATGCCTTGATGTTTATACATGCAAGGTAAGTGTATTTTGGGTATGTATCTCTGAGGGAATGCCGACTGGCTATGTTTATTCACCTTGACTCACTGGGTGAGTTCAGTAGTGCGGTGCTAAAGGTCAGATTTGACGCTATGGGCCATAGCAACTAGTATCCTTTATATCACAGGCATACTAGTTCTGACATACAGCTATTAATATTATTTATTTATTTTCTAAATTTCTGCTTTGTATCCGCCCTAACATATGTTGTTAATTTATGCCTACAAGTGTGGCATATATTTATTTGTTCATACAACGTAGTGTTTGTCGGGTCGTAATAAGAGCAATAAACGAAATTTATCATGCATACCTAATGCAGAATACCGATTAGCTATGCTTTTCACATTGAGATGCTAAATTCCATTTCGATCTGTGATTTAGCCGGGTCCTGGCTGATTTTCAGGCCCCGTTAGTAATTCAGTGGATGAGTTCATTAGGGCGCTGCTTGAGGTCAGTCAATACACGTCAAGGGATCCTTATTAGGGACACAAATGTTCTGATATACAGCCCAGAGACCTAACATGTGATTTGTTTTATTTTCAATTTTTTCTGCTTTGTATCACTTACAAATAATATTAATTTATATCTTGAAGTATGACATATATTCATTTGTTGATACAATAGATAGACCGGTTGGAAGAAATAAACTAAGAACATATCGACAATTCAAAATAAAAACACTGAACATCGTAGAGCTTTAAACTTAGAATTAGTGACCACATTCTTGAAATCGAACGCTACAATAAAACCTACGTTCGTTAGTCCGAAACTAAGAAAATGCGCCAATTGTCATTCTACTGAGGAAGACGAAAAACATTTTAGAATACACAGAAAATCGCGAGAACCTTCTTTAACAATAGACCAAGTCGCGGTTAGTTCCGACATTTTGAAAGGGGTGCAAACATGGCGCGAAATAGAGTGTTTGTATTGGAATCCGATGCCAAATAAAATCCGTAAAATCGAATTTTTTATTATAATTCTTCACATACAAATTTAAGGTACCAGGTAAAAGATTAACTGATCGAAATTTGAGGGATGTATAGGTGTGCTTGGAAGCGTGCAATTGTGTTTTCAGTTTGCCATACCGCGTCCGCTTCCCAGCACAGCTATCTGAAGAATATTTCAGAAATTCGATTTTACGGATTTTATTTGGCATCGGATTCCCATACAAACACTGTATTTCGTGCCATGTTTACACCCCTTTCAAACTGGTCTATTAGGGGAAATAGAACGATAGTTGCGCCAATGAAAAGCAAATTGCTTATTGCAAAATTTATTTACCAGAATTTTCAAATTAGAAAAACGTTGTAAATTATGACTGGAGCTCAAACTAATATAACGTCCCGTTCACAAGGTTTCCAAAAACACTGTCTTGTCTTGTCTATGTTGACGGCATCATAACCGCACAGCCGTCTTTCTTGGAGCACGCGCAAGCAGAGACATTCAGTTATATTTCAAAACCAGTTGTACTTGTGTGATGATGTAATCGTGATAGGGGATGTTCTACTCGATGATTAGGTTCTGCTGCTCGATTAACGCCAATCTAGGATTAAACTGTGGGTTAATGTTAACTCACAACGTTTTTTAACCCAGCGATTAACTAACCCACGGTTAAGAAATTTAATCTAGGTTACGCCTAATTCTAAGTTATTTTAATGAGGGTTTAGAAGAACCGAGCCCAAGTTTGAGAGCCGTATACACTTTATGAATAGTCAGTTCGTCAAATTTCCTCAATTTGTTCACTTCTGTCAGAGTTTTGTTTACCGAGGCACATAAAATATACTTGGGTTAGAGAGAGGAAATACGTAAAATGCCGTTGAAATATTTTGGAAGGCTGAAATGCAAATATAATTCTGTATGTAACTGTTCTATTTTTTCTTACTGCTCTTTGATCATCACATTGATTCTAAAATCCTTCTTAACTGAATTATTATTCCTACGGGATAGACATAATAAATACTGTAGCTAACAGGACAAGTAACAGGACAATACAATCATTATAGAATACCACCTGAGCATATATCAGTCGGTTTGTCGTTATTAGACCATCTTTTGACTTTCGCCGATTTCATCCATAATTAGTTCAGAAATATCAGGTGCATTTAATTCTTCTTCCAGAGTTATGGCTTGAGGCACAAACTTCTCAGTAACAGAAAATAAGAATGCACACAAACCTAATTAACAGAACTTTTCATTTTGTTCCAAAGGAAAGTAATTTCCTTCCTAACCCATTACGCCCACACGGGACATCGTTCCCAATATGCTTGGCTCCCTAACGCTTCAATTAAAGCAATATATTGATTATACAGAAACAGACAGAAAACACACGGAGTATTACTACCATACACCGCCTTATTCTCAACATCTTATTTACTCTTATTATTTTTGATTAATTTCTTTTCGATTTTCAAAACAAAGCAATTAACAAATGACTTGACTAGATTGTGGAAAGGGAATAATTATATTAGCATCAGGTGTGAGCTTATTCAACAAATTGTTTAAAAATGCAAAGCAAAGTGAATGCGTTTCCTCACATTTAATTATGTTTGTAGGAACAGAATAAACAATCGATCAAGTTGAGTCTTTTGTTATAAGCAAGAGGTTACCCAGCATGCATATAACATCTGCCAAAGCTGTGACACATTACTCCTAAATCTTAGATACAGTTGGTATGCTGTTTGACAAGATTGTAAATTTAGAATGAATTTAGAATACGAGAACTCGAGTTGTTCCATGCACGGTTGAATTAAAATGGATTTGGCGGCGCAAATATGTTTGAACAAATGATTATTCGTACAGTTACCCCAAGAGCTAACAGCTCATCAAGAGGACTTTCGTAGAACAAATGATTGATGGTAGAAACCAGTTTTTTAAATACTAATCATTGTTGTGGAATCACATCTGTAGTCTTCTCTCTTGTGGTCTCCTTAACTCTCAACAAATCGAGGAAAGGTTTCATAAAATGTTCTCCCCTTAGACCGCTTCTAATTTGGGCAGACCGGCCTGCCACTCTCTGATCGCAGGTAGCCAATCAGCGCACTGGATTTTAGAGCACAAATTTATGCATCAAATGGTGTGGGCAGCACAGGGAACAATATGATTTGTACGTCACAGGAACCAGCTGATTGTACCGCCGTGCTTCCGGTCTGAATTAGCCAATCAGCATCACCACATTGCAAATCCGTTCTATTTGTCGGCTTAATTGTTGTCCATTGTACTTTTTTGAATCTTAGATAGATTCGAGAAAGTCACTCTTCAGTTCCCACTAAGGATCTACCCACGGGCGTTAGGATAATAGTGAGCGTTACTCTTACTATGAAACTTATTAACGTATTCGTTTCACATACTCTTTACTACGTATTTGAACCGTGGAGGAAAGGTAATAGGACACGTAGTAAGAATGTATTTCCTGGGTTTATTTGGACTGCTAATCCAGAAGTTAATCTTACAAATTGTTAAAACATGTGAGCGTTCTAAAATTGGAAAGAATATTAGATCAAATGTTGCAAGAATAACGGTCGCCATTATGCGCCTGCGATCTACTTAAACTGTTGGCTTTGACCCATACTCCTTTGCGCGCTTCGTGGACTCATGATTAGCTCCAGTTGCGTCCCATATTAGGTCATACTTGGTCGGAGTTAGCACATTCCCAGATCAGGTTATTTTTAAAACACCAGAGGTGAATAAATCCCATACTCCCGAGCGGAAGGACTATAAAATGTTTTTTCATTGTACGCAATAACAATATCTATTCATAAATCACTAGGAAGCATTGTTTGCCTAGTACATTGTTTCATAAAATTACTGTTCACAAAGCTTCTAATATTTTTTTTTTGCGGCAACCGGATTCTAAAAATAGCCTGATCTGGGAACACGCTGGCTCACGAATGCATAACAGATGAACGCACCTGGTGAGCCGCGCTGTGGTTCATCCTGACACCAATGAGGAAACGCCCTTCAAAATGGTACGAAAGTGGATTAACGTACGCGTGATACTGAATTAAATAACGCGAAAATGGTTTGTCTCACATGCACGCTGCATAAAAACCGTACACAGGTGGCGCAGACCTTGCTAAACCTAACGTAACCGCTTGACTCACATGCATGCTGCATAAAAACCGTACACGGGTGGCGCAGAACATGCTAAACCTAACGTAACGGCTTCTCATCAGAGGAAAAGGTAGTAACACTGCAATAAGCATTAACTCGGCATCTAAGTCCAAAGATTGGCTAAACTCGCGTCGAGGAATGAAGCCGTTAAGGGACAACAACAACTGCAGCTCTTGCATTGGCATGTTAAACTGAATAGCTGGGAAATCAGTTATTTATCCCGTCCACTTTCCCCCCTTTAAGCATTTCAGAAGCAGATAAACACAATTCAAAATGCATTTTTATTCTGACATTTCACTTTATATACTGTTATTTCAAATAATGTATATTATGTTACAATTAACAATCAAGGAAAGCTGTGTAGCAACTTTCTTAAAAAACTGTAATTTCCAAAAGTGGTTTCTTTATTTAGAACTGTAAAGGATGCTTTTGGGTGCTGATTGTCGTACTGGAGGTCGTCTACTGATTCAGTGGGATTTAAAAACGTTTTGTTTGGTGAGGAAGAAGTAGTGTGACCTTTCTACTTGTAATCAGGAAACACACTTTTACCAAGAGAACCAAACTCCTTACCTCGGTACAATGCAATCCAGAGTTAACACACCAAGAGAACCTTACCTCGGTACAATGCAATCCAGGGTTAACAAAGAACTCACATCTTCATTTGCGTGTTCATTTTAAACTACAGCTGAACAACCGCTTGGTCATCCTCTAGGTATACCGTCAAGAAATTAGTATTTAGTCCGAGGCTAAAACTCAAAATCGTGTTTCACGTTCATCATAAACAAAAGACTCAGCCGCAAACAGCAGATCGCTGCACCGACAAGATCTTGTATCACCAGTGGCTTATCAAGTACTATACTCAGTTAGTCTTTAGAATACACCAGCCT
The DNA here is from genome assembly GCA_030867875.1 of Actinernus sp. WN-2022. Lineage (NCBI taxonomy): Eukaryota > Metazoa > Cnidaria > Anthozoa > Actiniaria > Actinernidae > Actinernus > Actinernus sp. WN-2022. Next base: position 51,942,629 of record JAOWCC010001634.1, read on the forward strand.
TAACCAGTACCTATCCTGGTCTGACACATGACACATGACTGGAATTTTCTGATTCATAGGTCGAGACTTAGGCAACCTTGAAAACAAGGAACATTAAAAACTAGAATATTAGTCGAGAGCCACATGATCAACTACAGTGATTAAAATAGTTATCTTGGATATTTTTACAAAACAATATTTTATATCAATAGCATGGATGGACATTTAACAAATGTACGACCCGTGTGCACTTATTTACCACGTGTTGCGTCATCACGTGGTCAACATTGTGGTTGTGGATTTCACGAGGCGCTGGCCGTGGTCAATAAGAGGGTCAACATTGTGGTTGTGGATTTCACGTGGTCAATAAGAGCACACACCACGGGAAACTAGCGTAAATTTGTTTTTTAAAACAACAAAAACGAGAAATAGCCAAGCGGAAGAGCCTTGAAAATCAGTGAAATCAGTGAGAAAAGTGATTCCAGCGCGCTGCACGCAATCCGTGACGCGGGCAATGACGCAATCCGTGACGCGAGCAATGACGCAATCCGTGGTATGTCCTCCTATTACCAATGGCAATAAGCCAATCAGAACGCGAGAAACCAAGCTAGCAGTTGTGGTAAAAATACTTATATATATTCGGATATATTCGTATTATATAATCTTAGTTGTGCTCGGCCAGTGCAAGCCTGACTGTAAAGTGACCATCTGATTCTGAAAATAATTTAGCAAAGCATTGTGGGTAAAGTGGCTGATTAGCAATAAACCTCATCAGAGTAAGACCTTGATCTGGAGTAGTGAAGCATTCTGGGAATCCAATCCTACTTTATTCTGACTTCTCATAAAATATCCTAAGTATCTAAAGTATCCCACAATAGTCTTCTCTTCACTTTATCTCCCAGGTCACGAATGAGGTGACGTCACAGTGTGAATATGATCTGTTATACACCACTCTTTAATACAAACGCATGGCTTAAAAAAGACAAAACAATGTATAACTTATTATGTTACATTAGTTAGTAAGTCCTGATTTCACATGTCGGCGTGTTTAGTCACGTGGGTGGGTATTGCGCATGCGTGACCACATCTCATGATAACAGGTGTCGGTTTGGCTATGATTACACGGCTGATTGTCCCAGAGGTCACGTGATTCGAGTGCTTGCTATTGACTGGTTCTTGTAATACTTTGAAGTCACGTGACGCTGACTTGTTGCGTGTTTCTGTATTCACTACTGGTGTTGCCTTGACGACACTTTCCGTCCTCTCCTGGCGGGTTATCTCTTCCTCGGTTTTTACCTCCGTTGTTTGTGTAGGGATTATTGTTTTGATTGGTTTGTAGCTGTACGGTAGCTCAACAAACTTGTACACGAGCCTCTGTCCATTCACCTGTCACAAGTTGAGAACAAAAGTTAACAGACGGAGGGCTCAGCCGTATACGACTCCTGCGCAGAGAGTTCAGTTTTCGATAACGACGCATGCGTCTGCTGGACGTTAGAGAGATTTGCACGAGAATATTATAGGATATCACGAGGAAGCCTTGCCGATATAGACTACGATACTGCATGGCCTTGTTTTTTCTATATTTTTCACAGCTTGTACATACTTTGTGTAGGTTCTCTAAGTGCGGGGCACCGACAGTGCTTATATCTGTTTATTTCATTTTTGCCACATTTTCTATTGTTATCCGATAACCTTTATTTCACTACGATCCCAGTGAATTTCAATATATTGATCGTTAGATATTCAAGGGCCTTTATATGGAGGTCTTTATATGATATAAATACCTTGAATATCTAATGATCTATATAAAGGCTCTTGAATACCTAATCAGGTCTTTATATTGAAATTCACTGGAATGTTAGTGAAATAAAGGTTATCGAATAACAATGAAATAAGGCAGTTAAATACCTCGAACCTCGGCCATCGGGATGGCCCTCGGGATGTATAATAATAATCTTTATTTATACACGGTAATAATTCAGCGAGGCTGATTTTCAAGTAGCCGTGTCCTAATTACAAGAGACTAATGTCATAAATTCAATAACTATCTAATACTAATATTAATACTACTTCTACCAAGCTAAAGTAATACTGCTCAGATGATAAAAAGTACTGAATATCATCAGTAGTAAAAAGCTTCGTGCGTCCTGTATAGTAATAACTTATATATAACTAATTATAAACAGTTGTTAAGGCAGCCTTAAAGGTGTGCAAGTTTGTGGAGCTTTTGACATTTGCAGTCAACTCGTTCTATAGTTGCGCTCCATTGTACTAAAGCTTTTTTTAAGTATTCGCGATTTGGTCGTGGTATAAAGTGATTGTGACTTGAACTTCTTAAGGCATAATGCGTAGTTACGGACCGTCTAGTGAACCTGCCCGTCAGGTACTCGGGAAACATTGCATTATGTATTGTATACATCATGCTAGTTGTTTGTTTACTTCGTCTCATTTCGAGCCATACAGAGCTACAATAGTCATGCCATAATGCGTAGTTACGGACCGTTTAGTGAACCTGCCCGTCAGGTACTCGGGAAACATTGCATTATGTATTGTATACATCATGCTAGTTGTTTGTTTACTTCGTCTCATTTCGAGCCATACAGAGCTACAATAGTCATGCCATAATGCGTAGTTACGGACCGTCTAGTGAACCTGCCCGTCAGGTACTCGGGAAACATTGCATTATGTATTGTATACATCATGCTAGTTGTTTGTTTACTTCGTCTCATTTCGAGCCATACAGAGCTACAATAGTCATGCCATAATGCGTAGTTACGGACCGTCTAGTGAACCTGCCCGTCAGGTACTCGGGAAACATTGCATTATGTATTGTATACATCATGCTAGTTGTTTGTTTACTTCGTCTCATTTCGAGCCATACAGAGCTACAATAGTCATGCCATAATGCGTAGTTACGGACCGTTTAGTGAACCTGCCCGTCAGGTACTCGGGAAACATTGCATTATGTATTGTATACATCATGCTAGTTGTTTGTTTACTTCGTCTCATTTCGAGCCATACAGAGCTACAATAGTCATGCCATAATGCGTAGTTACGGACCGTCTAGTGAACCTGCCCGTCAGGTACTCGGGAAACATTGCATTATGTATTGTATACATCATGCTAGTTGTTTGTTTACTTCGTCTCATTTCGAGCCATACAGAGCTACAATAGTCATGCCATAATGCGTAGTTACGGACCGTTTAGTGAACCTGCCCGTCAGGTACTCGGGGCACATTTCATTATGTATTGTATACATCATGCTAGCTGTTTGTTTACTTCGTCTCATTTCGAGCCATACAGAGCTACAATAGTCATGCCATAATGCGTAGTTACGGACCGTTTAGTGAACCTGCCCGTCAGGTACTCGGGAAACATTGCATTATGTATTGTATACATCATGCTAGTTGTTTGTTTACTTCGTCTCATTTCGAGCCATACAGAGCTACAATAGTCATGCCATAATGCGTAGTTACGGACCGTCTAGTGAACCTGCCCGTCAGGTACTCGGGAAACATTGCATTATGTATTGTATACATCATGCTAGTTGTTTGTTTACTTCGTCTCATTTCGAGCCATACAGAGCTACAATAGTCATGCCATAATGCGTAGTTACGGACCGTTTAGTGAACCTGCCCGTCAGGTACTCGGGGCACATTTCATTATGTATTGTATACATCATGCTAGCTGTTTGTTTACTTCGTCTCATTTCGAGCCATACAGAGCTACAATAGTCATGCCATAATGCGTAGTTACGGACCGTCTAGTGAACCTGCCCGTCAGGTACTCGGGGCACATTGCATTATGTATTTTATACATCATGCTAGCTGTTTGTTTACTTCGTCTCATTTCGAGCCATACAGAGCTACAATAGTCATGCCATAATGCGTAGTTACGGACCGTCTAGTGAACCTGCCCGTCAGGTACTCGGGGCACATTTCATTATGTATTGTATACATCATGCTAGCTGTTTGTTTACTTCGTCTCATTTCGAGCCATACAGAGCTACAATAGTCATGCCATAATGCGTAGTTACGGACCGTCTAGTGAACCTGCCCGTCAGGTACTCGGGAAACATTGCATTATGTATTGTATACATCATGCTAGCTGTTTGTTTACTTCGTCTCATTTCGAGCCATACAGAGCTACAATAGTCATGCCATAATGCGTAGTTACGGACCGTCTAGTGAACCTGCCCGTCAGGTACTCGGGAAACATTGCATTATGTATTGTATACATCATGCTAGCTGTTTGTTTACTTCGTCTCATTTCGAGCCATACAGAGCTACAATAGTCATGCCATAATGCGTAGTTACGGACCGTCTAGTGAACCTGTCCGTCAGGTACTCGGGAAACATTGCATTATGTATTGTATACATCATGCTAGCTGTTTGTTTACTTCGTCTCATTTCGAGCCATACAGAGCTACAATAGTCATGCCATAATGCGTAGTTACGGACCGTCTAGTGAACCTGCCCATCAGGTACTCGGGAAACATTGCATTATGTATTGTATACATCATGCTAGTTGTTTGTTTACATCGTCTCATTTCGAGCCATACAGAGCTACAATAGTCATGCCATAATGCGTAGTTACGGACCGTCTAGTGAACCTGCCCGTCAGGTACTCGGGGCACATGCCATTATGTATTGTATACATCATGCTACATGTAGTTGTTTGTTTACATCGTCTCATTTCGAGCCATACAGAGCTACAATAGTCATGCCATAATGCGTAGTTACGGACCGTCTAGTGAACCTGCCCGTCAGGTACTCGGGAAACATTGCATTATGTATTGTATACATCATGCTAGTTGTTTGTTTACATCGTCTCATTTCGAGCCATACAGAGCTACAATAGTCATGCCATAATGCGTAGTTACGGACCGTCTAGTGAACCTGCCCGTCAGGTACTCGGGGCACATGCCATTATGTATTGTATACATCATGCTACATGTAGTTGTTTGTTTACATCGTCTCATTTCGAGCCATACAGAGCTACAATAGTCATGCCATAATGCGTAGTTACGGACCGTCTAGTGAACCTGCCCGTCAGGTACTCGGGGCACATGCCATTATGTATTGTATACATCATGCTAGTTGTTTGTTTACATCGTCTCATTTCGAGCCATACAGAGCTACAATAGTCATGCCATAATGCGTAGTTACGGACCGTCTAGTGAACCTGCCCGTCAGGTACTCGGGGCACATGCCATTATGTATTGTATACATCATGCTAGTTGTTTGTTTACATCGTCTCATTTCGAGCCATACAGAGCTACAATAGTCATGCCATAATGCGTAGTTACGGACCGTCTAGTGAACCTGCCCGTCAGGTACTCGGGGCACATGCCATTATGTATTGTATACATCATGCTAGTTGTTTGTTTACATCGTCTCATTTCGAGCCATACAGAGCTACAATAGTCATGCCATAATGCGTAGTTACGGACCGTCTAGTGAACCTGTCCGTCAGGTACTCGGGGCACATGCCATTATGTATTGTATACATCATGCTAGCTGTTTGTTTACTTCGTCTCATTTCGAGCCATACAGAGCTACAATAGTCATGCCATATCGCGTAGTTACGGACCGTCTAGTGAACCTGCCCGTCAGGTACTCGGGGCACATTCCATTATGTATTGTATACATCATGCTAGCTGTTTGTTTACTTCGTCTCATTTCGAGCCATACAGAGCTACAATAGTCCTGCCATAACGCGTAGTTACGGACCGTCTAGTGAACCTGCCCGTCAGGTACTCGGGGCACATTCCATTATGTATTGTATACATCATGCTAGCTGTTTGTTTACTTCGTCTCGTTTCGTGCCATACAGAGCTACAATAGTCATGCCATAACGCGTAGTTACGGACCGTCTAGTGAACCTGCCCGTCAGGTACTCGGGGCACATTCCATTATGTATTGTATACATCATGCTAGCTGTTTGTTTACATCGTCTCATTTCGAGCCATACAGAGCTACAATAGTCCTGCCATAACGCGTAGTTACGGACCGTCTAGTGAACCTGCCCGTCAGGTACTCGGGGCACATTCCATTATGTATTGTATACATCATGCTAGCTGTTTGTTTACTTCGTCTCGTTTCGTGCCATACAGAGCTACAATAGTCATGCCATAACGCGTAGTTACGGACCGTCTAGTGAACCTGCCCGTCAGGTACTCGGGGCACATTCCATTATGTATTGTATACATCATGCTAGCTGTTTGTTTACATCGTCTCATTTCGAGCCATACAGAGCTACAATAGTCATGCCATAACGCGTAGCTACGGACCGTCTAGTGAACCTGTCCGTCAGGTACTCGGGGCACATTCCATTATGTATTGTATACATCATGCTAGCTGTTTGTTTACTTCGTCGCATTTCGAGCCATACAGAGCTACAATAGTCATGCCATAATGCGTAGTTACGGACCGTCTAGTGAACCTGCCCGTCAGGTACTCGGGGCACATTCCATTATGTATTGTATACATCATGCTAGCTGTTTGTTTACTTCGTCTCATTTCGAGCCATACAGAGCTACAATAGTCATGCCATAATGCGTAGTTACGGACCGTCTAGTGAACCTGCCCGTCAGGTACTCGGGGCACATTCCATTATGTATTTTATACATCACGCTAGCTGTTTGTTTACTTCATCTCATATTGAGGTCTGGTATAGCAGAAAAACCAAAGGTTACATCGGTTTCTCTACTATCGATTAAATACGTGTTAATGTTTTTATTGGATTGTCTCATTAATCCTACAGCTAATTTTGGTCCAATATTTATTTTAAAAAGTCGTTAAAGGTCTCGGAAATGTTTTGAGAGTCAGAGATAATATTGCCATTATAATTTACGCAAAGTTCATTTACATGATTAGACTTGCAGTTTCTCCCGAGGAGATAATTTATTAATTTCCAGGTTTTTTTAAGGTCTGAACTCAAAACAGGTTTCGAATGGTAACCGAGTTGTTGACGGAGGGGCTGAGACCGAGCGTCCCACGAGGAACAAGTAATCACTCTGGCTGCTCGGTATAACTCTTACTTAGAGGTTAAACATCATAATTAGCAGATATAAAGTTATTTTAAAACATATTTTACAGAGACAAGTGCTCTCTCTAGCTGGCTTATCAGGCGGAGTGGGGCGAGTTTAGTTATCAAGGTTAGTTTCACGGTAAGATTGATCTAAAACACCTGTCCCTTCAATTTTTTTTTTCATTTTTTTTTTAACACTGTTTAAAGGTGATAATTACGTAATATATTTGTAGGTTAAAGACAAATACATTGAAAGGAACAACGAGAGTTACGCAGGGACAAAAGTAGCCAAAGCTTTCGAGTTGGTCACTGTCTTCGACAACCGGCTACAGCAAGCACACCCAGCAACGAACCAGCCTTTACTGATGGTTATTGTGATAAGGTTGTATATTATTTATGAGGTTTCAAGATTGTGTTAAAAAATACACTTGCTCAGTGTAGCCACTTCATTAATCATTAAAACATCTGTCCTTTATAATCTGTTTATCATCCATATCTCAGTACAACCTCTGTCCTTTATAACTTATTTATAATTCATTAATCTCTATCATTTATAATCTATTCATTACTAGACCTTTCCCGCATTCCGCTCCAATGCGAACAATGGCACCAAGTCGAGGTTGGAGTAGATATTTCATACATTTACTGTATTTTTGTCTAACCCAATCTCGACTTGGTGCCATTGTTCGATCGAATGCGGGAAAGATCTATTAATAAAAGCTTCTATCTTTTTTATCGATTTCTAACGCTAAATTCCAATTTGATCTGTGGATTAGCAGGGTCCTGACTTTGATCAGCTGCTAAGGTGGTTTCAGGCCCGTTAGAAACGCAGGTTTTGCTATAAATTAAGCAATAAAACCTCAGTCTCTCTCTGTAAAGCTCTTCGCCTACCTTCTTTATAATGTTTTTCTGGTAGTAATACCTGAGCGCTCGGCTCAGTTTGTCGTAGTTCATTCCAGGTCGTTGTTTCAAATCTCCCCATCGTTTGGCTACTTCCTCCTGATTGCGAAGCTTGAATTCACCTTCCTCCTTTCTCGTCCATGAGATCATAGACGAACATGTCTCGTCTGCCAGTAACTCCAGTAAGAATTCCCACAAGTGAACTGCTGTCTTTGTACCCGCAAATTTCTTTCGTTGATCTGTGGAAAAATACAAGTTGTAAATACACGTGCTAGTGATGTGATTTACTTTATATACAACTGGTTTAAATTTACTGCCATGCTCGGCTCTCGGTTTATGAGGATTATGTCAGTGTTACATCGAAGCATGTGTTTAGATTACGTTTAAAGGATTAGTATTTCTACTATTTCTACTCCTTCTCACATAAGTAATTCCATTATGAACTGAATTTCTATTCACTAATATGCGAATAGCATCAGGTATACTGAATAAAGAGCTCACGCCCTCTTGAGATCAGTGCAGCAGAGAAAAGCTAAGCCAGGAGGGCCAGGTCTCCCAGAGCCTGGAGCTAATGTATTGCCGATTTCGGGATAAAATTGAATATCTAGGGTGCTTTTTGACGTCAGAAAAAAAAGAGAGATTTAAAGAAAGTCAAGATGGCAAAAATTAGCAACCAGCAGAAGGATGCGTTGACTGTTTTTATCCGATTTGAGCACAAGTTACTTTAATTATTGTATTCTTTTTCATGACAAACGTAACGAAAGTGACTTTTTCTAGATTATCAATTGATGAGCTCTGTTTGCTCCTTCAGAGCATTTCTTTTGGCAATGCTGGCACTTTGCAACCAAATATGACTCGATCCTGTCCACAGCAGACGTGTTTTTTTTTAGCTTTGCCAAACGAGTTCCGGTAACTAGAATGTCAAAACAAAACTACCATACTCTGCGTACCAGGACAGATGTCCTTTTAAAAGGAAGAGTATTTTTAGGCAGCTAAACTTAGGTCTCGTATGTTCTGTGTTTAGAAGAGTACTCGAGCGGTGTCGCCATATTCTCTCCGAGTGATAAGTGTAGTTCGAGTCGATTTTCCAGCTAGTTTGCAAAACATCCTTAGAGCTATCATCCTGCTTCCGAGTTTAAAAACCGGAATTTCCCGTTTCCAAGCATTCTGCGCTAAACTTGTCTGCCAGAGTACGGAAAAAGAAACCTTGTTTTTACCAATAACATAAAACTGTTTGCTTTGCCAGTCTAAGACAAAAGGCAGTGAGTTGGTGTCGGAGTCTCAGCAAGGTTAGACATGTTCATCGGGAAAACTGTTCCGCCACATAAATTCAAGTGCAAATAATTTTACTTTAGATTAGAAATAAAGAACATTAAGTTGGTTTTGGACATACGGTCCACTTCAGTTAAACACTTGTAAAGAATCAACAAAGTGATATCTAACAGTTTCTCCGTTCAGAATAAATCATAAAAAAAACTGAGATCAGACTATTAGAATTGCGATTTATAATAAAAGGAAAAATTGACGAACCTTGAAATGTGACTGGAGTATAAATAGTTGTACCCGCTGGCGCGGTGGATATTAACCGCAGGTACGGCGCATATTAACCGCAGGCATCACTGAAACAGGGTGCAGTTAGTGCGACACTTTCTACCGTCCAGCACATATCCGCAAGTTGTTATTTTGAAGAGAAAGGAACAAAAAAATAGGGAAGAGATGTCCAGTGTCGTAATAAAGATTAGATACGACAGAGAGAAATAAATATATATTTATATTTGTGGTTGAAAACGACGCCGAGCTGTAAGAAACACTTTATTCTTGATGGAACCGCACGGTCTTACGTCAGCAGGACTTGAATTCAAACATTTACTGATCTATCGATATCTGTCGAAATGCGACAACTTCACGTTACATTACTGCTCACGAGTTTAATTTGATAGAAAACAATGAAAGGGGAAATAAAATGAATAATTTAAAAAAAGTTGAAATCCCTTTCAAATTACGAACAATTATTGATAACACCTCGCCTAAAGTGTCGGTCTTCCACGGACTCCAGCCCTGATATGGGTCTAAAGCCACACAAATATAAAAAAACCCAAGACATATTTACCTTTAGAAGATTGTGACAAGGCATTCATGCTTTCTATTTCAAGCCCAACTCAATTTCTCTGTATATTATATTCCAATGCTCGATTCCTATCAACAGAGAAAGTACGAAAGGGAAACACGGTGCGCAAGAGTTAGCTGTGTATCCGATGTAGCACGAAGTGCCCAGCAGCAGTTGAGTTGCAGTTCTTTCTGCGATATGGATCGAATGGCGAGCACAAGGAGTCTTTTTAAAGGAAGTGAAACTCGTGCGATAAAAGACGGCCTTACCACGCCTCCCACTCACACAGAACGGAAGGTGTGACGTCACGACTCGTTGTAACGTCACCACTTGGTGTGACGTGCTTTCTGCCGACTCACATCATTAATTTGTTTTAAAAATCCATGAACGAAATAATTTACTTCATACTGAGATTGATTGCAAAAACAACAGGACAATGTCTAAGACTATATTACTATATTACTCGGTGAAAGCGATCAGTATTATACTGTAGTGCACTTCACTGCTTATCGGCCTTATCCTGATGATCGAGTATTCCAAAGGACGGCCTCTATAAATAACTAGTGTTTGCTGGAATTGGTTCTCGTAAAAGAACTAAAGAATAATAACAGATTTCGTATTTTACTGGTGAGGAGACAAATTCGCCTCGTGTGAACAACTGCAACAGTAATGAACTCAACATTCTTCCAACACCCACAGATAAGGATAAACGTCAATAAAATATAATAACAGGCTTGAAATACTCCATCTTCTCATCCTTGGCCTTTGTATTCTTTTTGTATTCTTTTGAACTTGTCTGGCATGTTTTTCCTCATGTTATGAATGTTGACGTTCAACCTCGTGTACAGCCGGTGATGACGTCATTCCTAATATGACATCAAGCTTGTTCCTGCTATCTCATCGCTGCCAATCCAAACCATGTCTCCTTCGACAATGAATAATTAGTCTCGGTAAAAATTAGTGTAGCGTCGACGGGGAAGTTAGGGTTTTATCACGTAAATATCATGTTACCTTAGAACCTTCCAAATGCAAAAGAGATGATTAGAATGGATTAGCTCTTTACTCATATCATGCGTAAGTCATTCACATTAGTTGGTAAATGATCGAGCTTGAGTTAATCCACGACTTTCAGTTAGCATATTCACCAGCTGTATTCACAAGTAAATACGCGTCCATGTGAAAGCGTTTTGTGTTTTGTCGTTTGTCTAGGCTCCTTAGTCCCTCCTTATTACTATGCATGAATGTTACATGTATCGAGCGGGGTCGGTTCAACAAAATTCTACTGCTTTATTCTTGCGTAATCTCAGCTCCGTACAATAAAATGTAAACCGCAACATTCAACAAACAGTTAACACTGAACTATTTGACCATTTAATGCTCTTATATGTATCGTAACATGTAGCGGTGTCCTTCTCAAAGGATTATTTTGATATCCGATTGTTAGAATGGTTTTCAATTTGGTGTTGTAAAACGAAATAGAGCCTATCACGAATAAGGTAAAAACACAATGAGCCTATCACGAATTAGGTAAAAACACAATGAGCCAATCACGGAATAAGGTAAAAACACAATGAGCCAATCACGCGGGGATAAGGTACAATGAGCCAATCACGGAATAAGGTAAAAACACAATGAGCCTATCACGAATTAGGTAAAAACACAATGAGCCAATCACGCGGGGATAAGGTACAATGAGCCAATCACGGAATAAGGTAAAAACACAATGAGCCAATCACGCGGGGATAAGGTACAATGAGCCAATCACGGAATAAGGTAAAAACACAATGAGCCAATCACGCGGGGATAAGGTACAATGAGCCAATCACGGAATAAGGTAAAAACACAATGAGCCAATCACGCGGGGATAAGGTACAATGAGCCAATCACGGAATAAGGTAAAAACACAATGAGCCAATTACGGGATAAGTAAAAACACAATGAGCCAATCACGAGCTGAAGTAAGTCGTAACTGGTTTTACTTGAACAAGCAACAGGAGGTACGGTAAACACAATCGTAGATACTAACTAAACAAGGCTTGGTTTTAGTTTAGAACTTAATTGGCTGAAATGACAGAACTTCGAATTTGATTGCCTCTCATCGGTAGAATAATTCAACTCAAAATATTTCTCACAGCGAATAGAAAAGCTAAGCAAACGCAAAACCAAAGCAATCACCATTTGCGATACTCAACCGCCAAACGCTCTATTGATGTCATTGGTTCTGGCTCGATAGATTTTTCAGAACCTTCAAATAATTTGTATAGAAAACGTAACCGTTATACGTCAAAGAGTAAAGTAGACGCAAACTAAACAACCATAACTCTTACTTGAGCATATCTATCAGTTTTTCGTTATCTCGCTCAAATATCCACTAGACTTCCAACTTAAATTTATTGGTAATGTAATATGAAGGTAAAGAAAATTGGTACATTTAAATACTTACAAAACCAGTATATACGAAACTAACTAAAAGAAATTAAACCTTAGGGGTAGAGAGGATATTACATAGCGGAGATACGTTTTTTATCTTCCAGTGCTGAATGTCACAATACATACCCACGCTGCGAGCGACTGTATTATATACGAAATATTCACCAATCGAAGATAAAAACTATATCTGCAAGCTGCCATTTAATATTGTTTATTATTCACCAAGCTGGCATTCTGACTACACTGACAAGAGACTTCATAAGTATAGTTTATTGTGGGATAGTCGCCAGACAACTCCGTACTACAATACAATTAACTAATATAAATTGTATTCCTAACCAATGGGAAACTGCCAGATACGAAAAACAGCTTAAACCACGAAAAAACCACTCTGAGGTTGTAGCCAAAAAACGTGGGGAAATGCGGAAACGTACTCCTCGACCTAATGCAGCAACCCGAATTCTCCGAGGGCTAGAGAACTAACAATCGACTTACTAAGTCTATACAAAGTAACCGTACTATAATCAGTAAGATAAATAAAATAAATTCGAAACAAACGTGGAGCTGACTGGCCTCGAATGACTACTTTTCCCGCTCGAAGCATTGTATATCCTTGAAGCATTACCCATAATGCTATAGCTCTTTACCGTGCCGGCAGAATATCAATTTCTGACTATATCGCTCCTGCGTCGCTCAAACGTCAGAAATTACATTTCCTGTGGGTGGAATATGTTGTCAATTTCTCAATATTTATCTTGTTTGTAAGTTTCATCATACCGTACTAAACTGTACTTGGGTAAGGGTGGGTTATAGGGCTACCCATACATTTGAAAGACTAAGTAAAAGACTAACCCCTTCCCCCTTCGTCTTATACCAGTGCCTCCCACTCTTAAATTGAGGGAAAACGCATCGATTAAACATAACTACTAACCGCTTCCCTGCGCCAATCACGCATGCTTTAACACCCACATGAGAAGGTTAACTACACTCCCACTTATTATTCATTTTGTTAGGTTTAAGTAGCTTTCCTACCAGTCATTAAAAGACAGCTATTTGAACGTCAGCAAATTCCAAAGCGTCTATTAGAGTGATATTTTGACGTAAACATAATAATATTATTCATTTCATATTTTTCTAAGCAGATGAAAAGAAGAATAACGACTAGAAAAACAAGTAGATACGTGTTTGCGCGATCAAATAAAACAAAATTAATAACTCAGTCCGGTGGCGCTATTCTAAACGCGCACCGGCTGGTTAGAGACAACTGGCTAAAAACTTGTAGATAATTTATAACTCACGTTCTAGGTTCTATGCAGATGATAACGAATCTGAGCAATAATCCCAGGGCCATTTTGTCATTGTACTAAAGAGTGATTTTACAGGGTGCAAAACTATAGTATAGGTTATTTTTGTAGAATTCTGGGCATGTCTTTCTCAAGTGTCCCAACTTGTTTCGTAGGAGATTGTTTGACAGATGAACAAGGCGGCTTGAACACTGAACATATATGTCTGTATGTTTGTGTCAGCGATCTGATTGGTCGAGTAAGGACAGCTGCGTCAGCCAATCAAAATTCGGAAAAATTCGATCCGCTCCGATCCCTCAAGCTTGGCTGTTTCTGAAATCTCTCTTCTAAGGCTTGAAAATCCGATTTAAAACTAATGCAAATCACCTACCTATCCAGTACTAATAAGACCTGGATGTTGATTAAACATCTCTAACGTTACAAGAACCGCAGCGGAAAAGCTGTTCGAAATGGGAGACGAAACTGTCGCGACCGTTGCACATTGAAATAGCTTTCCCTTTCAGTACTTCTACTTCCTGTATGTCTCAAAATTCAGGTTTGTTCGATCAGTGCTCACTTAAAATAAAACCTATAGGTGTAGCCCAAGTATCTTCTTCTAAAACACAAAGAAAACTGTTCGCCAAATAAGAAAGACTGTGAAATACACAGAAGCTAAACATTTGCATAACAGTTCGGTGGGACCGGTAGATAGCTCTAATGTGAAGGCAGACTAATGTTACGGTTAGGGTTAAAAAGAAATAAAGGAAACATCGTTGAGCTTGGGGATCGAACCCAGGGCTTAGGCCGTGCACACCTCGCGCGCTCTTTAGAGCCGATAGTCACGTACTTCAAGAATAGCGGCTCGTTTGCATGTGACGTCATCAAAATGGTACCAAAGTGGTACACCAACATGGCCGCCGAATACTAATTACACTAAATTATTTGAATATTATTCGGTTATGCACCAGCCAATTCATGCGGTGCCCCCCCTCCCGGCCCAACCCCCAGGAATTATATATATTTTTAAATAAATTAATCAAAATTCCCCACGGTGGAGCCAAGCAAGACAGTGTTCAAATGCCCCACGGTGGAGCCAAGCAAGACAGTGTTCAAATGCCCCACGGTGGAGCCAAGCAAGACAGTGTTCAACTGCCCCACGGTGGAGCCAAGCAAGACAGTGTTCAACTGCCCCACGGTGGAGCCAAGCAAGACAGTGTTCAACTGCCCCACGGTGGAGCCAAGCAAGACAGTGTTCAAATGCCCCACCGTGGAGCCAAGCAAGACAGTGTTCAACTGCCCCACGGTGGAGCCAAGCAAGACAGTGTTCAAATGCCCCACGGTGGAGCCAAGCAAGACAGTGTTCAACTGCCCCACGGTGGAGCCAAATAAATAAGGCAAATGCCCCACCCCCGGGCACATCCATAATGATATACTGCCCAATTGCAGAGTTTAATCCATGCAAAAGCGTTTATAAAAACCAAGGAATATGTCTCAGTTAAAATTGGAAGTTTTAATAGTGAAGAGAGTGAAATTTATTTGATGTGAATGAGGACCTTCTGACAATCTCGCAGCCGAAGTGGTGATAAAAATATGCATTTCTATTGACAACATATATTTATATTAAAGTTTCTCTTAGCTGATGCTTCTCTTAGTTGATTCTTCTCCCGCTCTAGCAAATCTATATAAATGATGAATCGGTGTATATATATTTATGTCAACAATTTGACGGCTGCTTTTGCCCCGGAAATCATTTTAGTTGAATCCTACAAATGAACTACAACAAGTATAAAGTATTAGTTAAGTTATTAAATCAGAATGAAACCGGAATACGAGTTGGACTTGACTTCATACTTGTAGCCACCAAAATGTTAATTTGCGTTGTCATAAATCATCGTACCGTGTTTTACCACTCGTTTAGTGTTCGTTTTGCGATCATGCTGTGTTTTAGCTTTCGGCTAGTGCTCGTTAGCGTTCGAGTATCATTCGTGCGTTCTTCGTTTCTATACAATACAATATACGTTTATTTCACTCAAAACAAAAACAAATAAGGAATTTAACAATAATTACTGAGTAGGCAGGACCTGGATAAACCAAGGGGTTATCGAGTCAGGAACACCTTCACAAGCAGGAGATATAGGGACAAGAAGCTGATAATTAATTAAAGACTAGTTATTGCATTAATAAAAAAGAATAACAATAAACTAACAAGATAAATGAAGTATATCGCAAGATGGATTACGAGAGGAGTTTAAGTAGCTCTAAATAGTAATTGGGTAGAGTTGAAGTAGAATATTAGTGAATTTTACTGTTCGTCTGAGTATTCGTTAATAGGCCCTTTGCAGGACCTGGTCACGTGATGATGTTGCGCGCGCATTGAGAACAATATACATGCAATCAAGAAAACAAAAGATTGTCATGCAACATTGAGTTTTGGCGGGCCACATGCTTTTGTTTTCAATGCGTGCGCAACATTGTCAAAATGGCCTATTAACATAGCAGAAATACTTTTCTTAAATAAATCTGATATGTTGAGGAATCATTTCCCAAATTTTGATGCCGTTATGATTAATGAATCTTTTCCTGTAGCCAGTTCTAACAGGTTTTTGACGGGTTTCATACGAGTGAATTTCAGTTAGAGGGGTGAACATACTAATAAATATTTCAATAATATTTTTGTGGAAGATGTCATACATAAATAAACTGTGTGAAGTTTATGTATGTCATCTAGTCTTAGGCAAGTTAATTTTTGAAATGAATAGATAACTAAAAGCCATTGATATGCACAACATAAATTTTTAACCTTTGATTTCTCCCACCCTGCTGTCGATGTGGGATGAATTAGTTTCTCACAAAAACATATCCCACATCGAAGAGACAATGTGTATGCAATAAGAGAGCAGAGCGTAGCATGCAGAAAAACAGGTCCCACATGGAATAGATGGTGTATACATAATAAGAGAGCAGATGTAGTTTGTCATTTCACCCGTCCCGGGATAGGGGTAGTCAGTGATCGGTCGTGAGACTTCCCTCACTAGCTTAGCTAGTATTCTGTACCTGATACACAATACTACTAGAGCTATAACGGACCATGGTGTCTGTATCACGGTCCTAAGTGTCTGTATTGCGGACCATGGGGTCTTTATATCGATACAGAACCTGATGTTTTATTAATCAGGTTTCTACGTGGGTATACAGAGGCGATCATGTGGTGTCATTCAGCACATGGGATTGGCTAGTATCCTTATGAATTATTAATGAATTTTACAAGGTTGCTTCAAGTTCATCTAAACCACTATTTGAATGGAACAGACTTGTGTCATCCAGAAACAAAAATAATTTTAAAGAGGTTGATGTAGAGTTTTGGATGTCATTAATATATAAAAGAAAAAGGATTGGACCAAGCACTGAGCTTGAGGTACGCCACAATTGACTTTAATTTAGTTGATGAAGTACCATTTATGGAAACTAGTTTATATCGATTTGATAAATAAGATTTGAACCAGTCAAGGACAATACCTCTTAGGCCATAGTGTTCCAATTTATCTAATAATATATCATGGTTTACAGTGTCAAATGCTTTTGCAAAATCAAGGAAAACTACTGAGGAAAACATATTATTTTCAGGGGAAACAATGATAATATTGAGCAAGTCCAGTATTGCCAGAGCAGTTGATTTCTTTTTTTGAAAACCATATTGGTGTTCAAATATTATTTGTTGTTTCTAGAAAATGTTTTAGTCTCGATAACATAACTTGTTCAAATAACTTAGAGAATATTGGTAAGAGAGATATTGGTCTATAATTATTAACAAATAGTGAAGAGGTATGATTTTTTGAATTTTTAGTTTATCAGGGTAGCATCCATTTAAAAAGGATTCATTAATTATAAACCCTAGTGGCGTTACAATTTCACTGTTAATTTAATAGGAAAATTGTAAATCCCAGGACTTTTGTTAGGATCAAGATTGTCAATTAAAGTTTCAATTTCAAATGAAGTCACAGGGGTAATGAAAAAGCTATCATTTATGCAAGATCGCAGAAAGTTTTTATGACATTTTTTAGGTTTAATTTTTGATACAATATTAGCTGCGATTTTATTAAAATAACTATTGAATTTGTTTGCTATTATTAAGGGATCAGTAATTAGTTTATTATCTTCTTGTAAACAAAACTGTTTAGAAGTAGATGATGAGACATTAATGAGGTTCTTGATTCCTTGCCAAGCCTTTTTCATGTTATTTTTAAATTTGTTTAAATAATTTAAATAATAATTTGCCTTTGAGTGTTTAATAATATGATTAATCCTATTTTTATAATGTTTGTATTTTTGAAAGATAATAAATTGTTTAAAGTACTTATTTTTATTTTTTATTGATTTTCGTATACCATTTGTTATCCAAGGTTTTTCTTCTTGTTTCAGTTTTCTGTTTGAAGGTTTAGTAAGTGGAACATGTTTATCAATTGTTGCAAGTAGATTATCGTGAAAGTAATTATATTTATCATTGGTAGAAGATAAATTAGCCTGTTTTTCATCTAGGTTTAAATTTCTAATATCATTTACGAAGTTATCAGGAATAAAGTTTGAGTAGTTTCTTCTCAGTATGTTTATAGAGGATTTAAAGGATATATTGATGTCAGTTATTAGTAAGAAACTAGGTAAATGATCAGTTATATGAGGTATAAGATTACCAGAGATTAGGATTGATTTTAATGAATTAATGAAAATGTGATCAATAAGTGATGGGTTTGAGTGTTCTGTAAATCTAGTAGGTTGAGTAATCTGAGGAATCATAAAATGAGAAAACAGAATGTGTAAATAATTGCTTATGCAATCTTTGAATTCTGATTTTAGGAGATCAAGATTTAAATCACCAGTCAATATTTCAGTCAATGTTTTGTCCAGGTAATCAAGAAATACTGATGGGTCTTTTAGTTTAGGATGGAGATAAGTAACACAAACTAATATATTATTCTCGTGTTCACTAGAAATTTCAATCCAAAGTGATTGCAATTCACCACCATCAGAATAAAATGACTTTGTCAAGTCACCTCTTACTGTATAAATTATATCATTATGAAAACCACAACCGCTGTTAGAAGTTGATCCGGGTAGTCTAATAAATTCATGATAATTCAATAATTTAGAATTAAATGAGGAATCTTTCCCTTTTGGATTCCATGTTTCTGATACAGCAATAATATTGGATAGTAATAATATTGTGATTGAGGCTTCTTATATCTGTATGAAATATTGAGAAGTTACTGTTATATTTACCAATGTTTATCTTAATTAATTTGTGGAATTCATGAGTATTATAATAATTAAAATTAGGCTCAAAAGGAATTTCATTGTCAGGATTTGTTTGAAAATCAGGTGATAAGTATTTATAATTTAAGGATAACAAATCTAATTTGGACAGGGAATTTGGCTCCAAGTCATCTAAACCACTCCTATAGATTTTGATAAACAAGAGCAACTGAAATTACTATTAAATTTAAATTGGGAGGCTTACAATTTTTTGAAAAGGTATGGACTCAGTTAGACAAAGATAGCATGCCCAGGGTTTCTGTGAAGATCTGAGTTGCATGATTTCCAATTCAGATAATAAGGAACATTTTAAATGGATTTTAGTGTTTGATTTGGTTTGACTATTTACGATTACCTTTTTTACTGACTGTAGTAGTAGATGTATTTAATTGAAGGTTAAGAGATATTGGATTATTATTTAAAATATGTTTTTCATCTATTAAATAATTAAATGAAAGAGAAAATAACTGTGATTTATTAAGACAAGAAAATGGGTAAGTTTGCCTTATGCACTTGGAGCAAAACCAAGATTCTGAGGAGAGAGAGAGTTTTTCAAATTCTTTTTTGGTGAGCATAAATCACAAAAGTTTAAATTTTGATTGTCATTTACATAACTGTTACAAACATGACAAAATGAGAATGAGAATGAATTTACTAATTAAAATAACTCTTGAAGGCATAAGAATACCGTACCATTGGACTCTCGCTTTGTCTCGATAAGAATACTTCCATTTCGTGACCAGAAGAATTTGTAATTCTGGGCTCTTATAAACTCCAACCAAGCGACATTGAAGCTGTCTATCGCTCATCTACGAAAATTTCTGCAAATATTATTGTGAAATTCTCGAATAGGAAAAATCGGGATCGCGTCATGGCTAGAAATTTAAGTCACACCTAAAGCATAAATCTACCCACGATATTGGTCTGGTTACAGAAAGGCCCCGTCAAACCTCTTCAGCAATGAGAGCTTTACTCGTCAAAATAAGGCCCTATTTGCAAAAGCACTGACGTTCCGAAAAGAAAACCACTTCAAGTACAGTTGGTCCCGAGATGGAAAGATTTACATCAGAAAATTGGATACCTCTGACGTGAAAAGGATCACAAGCGAGGGAGACTTGACTGCCCTTCAAGATGAGTAAATCAAATTTCCACAGTATACCCTATACTTGACTATTTGATATACTTTTACCTTACCAAATGAGTGAAATAGTTATTTGCCACACTTGTAATCATCATGTATATGATGACCAATCTTCTATCTTTTGTGATCTGTGCTTAACATGGATCCACTAAAAATGTATTAAGATAACCAAACAGGAACTCACTAAACTCTCAAAATATACTGACCCATGGTATTGTTCTAAATGTATTAGATCCGTTTTTCCCTTCTCAACAATCACAAACCCGCAATTAATTTCACTATCTGATTCCCCTGTAAATTATCGAAAAACTAATAATGAATAATAAAAAAATATATATAAAAAAAATATATATTTAATTATAGAGATGAAATTGTTTATGAAAAGAAATGTTCAATCTGCAAGAAACCTGTCTTGAAAACAACACCAAAACAGCATAGCATTTGACAATTGTCACTCTAAGATTCATCTGAAATGTTCCCATATATCTGAAAACAAAATTAATTAATTGAAACAGTCAATTTCCACTTTTCCCTGGACTTGCTATGCCTGTATCTCTGAATGTTTTCCATTCAAAGCAATCTCTTGCCTGTCTGATTTCACTTTTAATAGTAAATATGACTGCTCGTCTTACAAGTATAAACTTAAGTATAACCAACACTAAATTACTTCCTAAACTAAATATAGTATCAACAAACTATAATTTATTAACAACAGAAAATGAGAAAAACAATCCAGATACTGAAATTTCATTTGAACCTAATTTTAATTATTATAGTCTTCATGATTTTCACAAACTTATTTAAAAAAAAAATTCTGGGAAGTATAACCAACATTTTTCAATATTTCATTCAAATATTAGAAGTTTAAATCATAATTTTGATGAATTGTCAGTATTGCTTTCAAGCCTAGATTTTAATTTTGATAGATAGATACTTGATAGATACTTTATTATGCACAGAATTCAAAAAAGCTAACACTTATTTACATTGAAGCTGTGCGTCTAAGATATAATATAAATACAAACATAACAATAAATACAGACAAGCAATCATATCTAAGATAAAAAACTAATCTAACTACTAATAAGTAACTATATATAATAATAATAATAATAATAATAATGTTAAACTACTGATAAAATAATAACAATAAACTATAATGATAAACTATAATGATCTGGCAGACGAGTCCAACCAGTAATTGGCGCCGAAAGTTCTGATAGAATAGCATTAATAGAAACATGGATGTCTCACCAAAATAAAGACCATATTACTTCTCCTAATTTACCTAATTATCACAAATTTGAAAATTTAACTGGTTCCACAACCAATAGTGGCTGTGGACTTTATATTTCTAACAATTTATTATAATTTCTAACAATTTATTAAAATATGAATCCAATGATCATATTAATAACTACTTTACTATCCCATTTCATGATCCCTCAAATAATTCAACCCACAAGATTTACTGCATACTCACATCTTTCCCAAATTGACCACATATTTATTAATAATGTAAATTCAAACGCTCTTTCTGGTAATCTGATACCCCACGTTACCGATCCATTTGCCTAACTTTCTAATTTTAACCACAAATCTTTCAAACAAAATTCATTGCAACGTTTTTAAGAGAGACTTTTTAACATATAATAAGGAATCCTTTATCCAAGAAGTAGCTGACTTAAACCTGGCAAATCACTTACATTTTTTTAATAACAACAAATGACAAATATAACTTTTTCCAGGATGACATATAAAGAAATTTCCAAAAAGAAATTAAAGCAATCAAATAAGCTTTGGATATCAAATTAAAAATAGTGACTTACTTACACATTTATCAATATTATAGGATTAAGATAAATCACTTAATTAGGTTATCTAAACGAAATTATTATTTAGAATACTTCAGTAAATTTAAAGGAAATATAAAAACAAACTTGGCAAGGAATCAAAAATCTAGTTCATATCACCACAATAAGTGTCAAAATATTTTTGTCTTCAAGAAAATGATGAACTTAATTATTACTGATCCTCTTCAAATTGCAAATAAATTTAATTCATATTTTAATAATATAGCAATAAACTTAACTGCAAAAATGAAACCATCAAATAAATATATAAAGACTTCCTCGAATCCTGTGTTATTGATTCATTCTTTATCAATCCTAGATCCCCTACCGAGATAAAATGCCTTATTGATAAATTAAACCCCAATAAAAGTTCTGGTATTTATGATATTCCAGTTAAACTTATTAAACTAGTTAGTCATCTTATTGCCACACCTCTAGAACAGATGGTTGCTTTCCTGAAAAACTAAAAATTCAAAACATTATTCCTATCCATAAAAGTGGATCAAAATTAAATGTTACTGATTATAGACCAATTTCACTTTTACCTATTTTCTCTAAAATATTTGAACGTTATACTTACCAGACTACAAAATTTCTTGGAAAAGAACCATATATTATTTCAAAATCAGTATGCCTTTCAAAAGGGTAAATCAACAACTTTAGCAGTGTTGGACTTATTAAATGATATAATGAATCTTTTGAATACAAACATATTTCTACTGTGATATTTTTAGATTTTGCCAAAGCCTTTGACACCATTAATTTAAATATACTTCTCAACAAACTTAAATCATATAGTATGAGGTACCGCTTTAAACTGGTTGAACTCCTTCCTCGTGAATAGAAATCAATTAGTATCTTATAATGGAATACACTCCACTAAAAGCACAGTGAATTCTGGCATTCTAAAAGGATCTGTCTTAGGACCACTACTCTTTCTGATATACATTAATGATCTCCCAAATTCATATAAACGTCTAAAGTTTCTTTTATTCGCAGACGACACTAGCTTATTTTATTCCAGTAATAACATAAATGAACTTGAGTCCACAATAAACAAGAGCCCATCTGGGCTTTCACTCGGGCCACATGAGATTGAAGATGAAATACACTTTCATTTGAAATCCTCTTGGTAATATTAACCAAAGGGAAGAATTATTAGCTGCATTTAGCAGTCTTTAGGAGTGGCCGGTAGCGCGGTGACTTTCATTCTCTGTTCCCCTAGTATATATGTAATTTAATATTTTTGTTTTTCTCGTATGTTGACCTTTTAATTTAAACACTACTTATTCATGTAACACACGTTTACAATTTAGTCTGCTGTTCTGTTATACTGCAGGTTCCGAGTACTAATAGATGATTGTCTCGAATGTATGTTTATATTTGTACCATATTATAAGTTGTATCCTGTCCATCTTGTGATGTAGCTAGCTATGTCAATTTGTGTGCCTCTATGTAACTTTATCTGCTGTTCTTGCCATTACGAGTCCATCTTGGTATTTGTTGGATTAAAGATTGTTAACTGAAATGCCTGTTGGATCTCTAATTAAAGCTTTACCCTCATTCCCAAAACTTCAGTCTGCTCATTATATTAAAGAACTATAAAGGGAATTGTTGGAAGCCTTTAATTTCTCGAACCAAAACCTCGGCCGTGAGAGGTTTCTTGTTTAAGTTTACCTTGAGAGTTGAATATTGCTTGGGTCATCATAAATTATTCTGTGCTGGCGAGCGACAGTGTTGCTCTCACAGTTCAGGAGTTCAGATGTCTTCAGACTTCGATAGAGGATAGTAACCCATAACTGCTCAACCACATGCAGTATATATATTTCCTAGTAAATTGCTATATTTCGCTATAAAATCAGCTATTCAGTATACCTGTATAACGTACAGAGAGATCGTACGAGATCGGTAAATTATTTTAGTGTTGGCCTACCAATCACGGTGTTTGCGCTGGTATGTATTATGACCGAGAGTAAAATGAAATGTGGCATAAAACCTACGAAACGTACCCCAAACAAGCTGATAGCGTCCGCAGAATCTTAAGACGGCGACTGGACTTGAGATAAATCTATTAGCGCCAATAATTAATGCATAATTGAACGCATGCGCATAAATTTTGCTGCACGTAACAAAGACTCGTGCCTGCCACAGGCAGCCCGAGTAATAGTGAACTGACTGAAATCCATGAATGGCTATTATGCAATAAATTAACATTAAACACAACCAAATCAAATTTTGTCATTTTCTCCCGTAGCAAACAAAAAATTGAACGCCACCCCATAATAAAAATCTGTGATGAAAAGATTGAAGAGAAAACTTCAAGAAAATATCTAGGTTTGATTATAGATAAACACCTTACATGGAAAGAGCATATTTCTCACATCAAAATTAAAATTGCTAAATCCCTTGGGATACTACATAAAGCTAAACACTATGCCCCACCTAAAATTCTCAAGCAAATTTATGAATCTCTATTACTTTCACACTTGAACTAAGGTATTCTCCTTTGGGGAAATACCTTTGACTCTTAACCTTGAACCTCTAAGAATAATTCAAAGGAAAGCAATTAGAGTACTATCAAATGCCAAATGGAATAGCCATACTTCACCTCTTTTTCATAAATTAAATTTACTTAAAATTGGTGACATCTATAAATTAAACTCAGCATTATCTATGCATGATATATATAATAATAAATTAGACAACACCTTTATAAATATGTTTATTCCTCTATCAGATGTTCATCATTATAATACTAGGCAACTCAAGAGACAGACATATTTTATAAAATCCTGTAACATTAGTTATAAATTAAAAATTATTACCACAAATGGAATCAAGATATGGGAAGAGATACCGCAAGAAATCAAATCTGTTATTAAAAAGTATATATTTAAGAACAAAATTTCATCCCTATGTGTTGATAAATATATAAATAAAGTTTGTTACGTTAGACATATTTAGTAATATGAACATTAGTTCCAAGAGTTTAAACATGTACATGTAAGTGGACTCCATTATTCATTAACCAAATTATTTTCTTCCTGATCTGTAATTGATTAATTTACACAACCTTCACCTTTTGTTTCTGTATATACATATATAAATATTTCTTCCTGACCAACCAGGTAGTTCCGACTCGATAGCCTTGTGGTCTTTTCGGAACTTTCCTACTCTATTACATATTTATTTTCTATTCTTTCTACGTGAATAATTATGTATGTGATAAAATGTAATATTCCATCATTTAGAGTAAAATAAACTTCTTGCTCTTGTTCTTGTTGTTGAATTTAACGATAATATTCGAAGAATCCCTGTAGGAGAGCCTACATGTATGTGCTGCTTCAATATCACTCCAGCCTATATTTAGGTTAAGTTTGTTACACAGGTCAAGGACTATTTCCTCAGGATTTTCTTCAGGTAATCTTGGTATCCCTGACAGTTCAATCATCGAGCGTCTTCCATACTGCTCTAGGGATGGTCGTAAAACGTGGGGACGTGGGAACGTGGGGACGTGACCTTAGAAACACAGTATTTTTGACCGCTAAAATAAAAAGCGAGTAATTATGTGTGTATTCAATGCATTGTTTTATCACTTACTCGTCATTTAGGTTAGAGAAAACGTAATTAAAAGCCGTTTGACTTCGCAAACCGACGCCATCTTGGAAAAACCTCGTTTCCATGCGCCCTGAGTGAGGGTAAATGAGCATGGGAAGCAACCCGGGTGGAAAAAAAGATACTTACTAAAACTAATAGGGGTTGTTTACATGATAAGAGGGTAACCCTTTTTACTAGGGTCATCCTAATAGTAGAATCATTCTACCGCCATTGTATTCTGCGTTCTGTTTACATGTAAAGGATCAGTTTTGTCTCGGGTACCTGAGAGGTACGATCATCTTAGCACTAGTTCAACCTTTGCACGCGTTACTTCATGTAAAGATCTAGAGTTCGCTAGGGACAACTCGCCTACCCGGAACAACTCTATTCTAGAGCCAAATTTTACATTGCAAGTTGCTGGAGTTGTCTAGCAATTAGTGGGTAACATACCAGCAGTATAGGATACCCAGGACACTAGACAGCAGCAATAAAGAGCACCACAGAAAAAGAATCAACATTAATGCACCAATGACTCGTCAAAACTCTACTCGTGTCCTATATGCTTGAATGATTTTCGCGGCCGCATCATGTTGAGTTGACTTGGGCTACCTGAATCAGTGTTCTTGTAAACCCGGGCTATCTTTGAGGATAGTGCTACCACCTAGGGTCAACCCCCCCCCCCCCCCCCCCCCCCTCTCTCTCTCCCCCTTCTTCATGTAAACACCCATTAGCCTCCGAAAACCGCCGACTTCTTTGCGCTCACTTTGTGACTCCCTTTAAACTGGGCTATCAGATTTTCATAAAATGACTGTTTACAGTTTGAAAAATCTTGTAATATTCTTCATATCTAGGGCGGAGTATGCCGCATATTATGTCGCTTGATGAAGCTCTATGGCGGTCCGGTCCTTCCCAGGCTCCATAATCTCACTAAGGGAGCGTGGAAACGAGGCTTTTCCAAGATGGTGTCGGTTCGTGAGGGAAAACAATTTTGATTACGTGTTTTCTAACCTAAATGACCAGCTAGTGATAAAACAATGCATTGAATACACATAATTACTCGCTTTTTAATTTAGCAGTCAAAAATACTGTGTTTCTAAGGTCACGTCCCCGCGTCCCCGTCCATGTTTTACGACCCTGCTCTAGGTCTATTGGGTTGACAATAAATTTCTCGGCCAACGGGCTAATTGGATCTTCAGCTCATCGTTCTTTCTCAAAGATACATTATCTGTCATTATGTTGTCCATTGTTAGTCTGAATTTATCATATTGATCACTAATAAATGTTTGGCTTTTCACCACCATGGATAGTTTGTTTTCTACGGCTACCAGCTTCGTTGAAATTGATTCCGGCATTCAGATCTTTCAAAATCTTTTCGATCTTTGTCAAACGAGCTTCTAATGCTGTTTCAGACGTATTAAACTCTCTCTATATAATTCAACTCAAATTTCAAACGATTTTCCTTCTCATTAAACCACGATTTTGCTTCTCGCCATTTGACACTCACGCGTCGGCCATCTTGTTCTCGTTTAGTCAGGCGTTCCTCGTTCGTTGTAACAATTAGTTTGGCGCGTAATTTGTTTTGTTAGTGGCCGCCATGTTGAACCCAAATAGTCGGTAAGTTAGTGTTGCTCAGTTTGTAATTTGTATCAGTCCTTTATTCGATTTATCGTTGTACTTCTTGTATTTATCTGTTCGTTTACTAGAAAACCTGGTTCCTAGCTAGTTTACAAAATAAACCTGAGTTATATATCGACGTGATGAAGGCGGCTGTTGTGGAATTGGTTCATGGTCATTATAATACTGAATAGTTCAACTGAAAAAGCAGTTTGAAACTTTATGGGAAAACATACCTGGACACACCAGCCTTCTTCAGGTACAATGAAGAAAATTTACATTGGCGTGTATTTTTGAACGTGATAGCTGTTGCGAAATAAGATAAATAATACAGATTACAAAATGATTGACAGGTGAAAACAGATGTCCAGTATGACTCTTCCCGGATGTTAAGACCATAGGGTTCGAGTGTTCTCGCCTGTGCGATTAAAAAGGTTTCTCTTGCCTTTCGTATTGAGTCTCTCTTAGAAAATATTTTTTCGATAGGGATTAGTTGCATGTCGTTAGCAGTGTGATGAGAAAACGTTCGGCAACTGTTGTGGGTTTAGATTTGTTTGCTAGAGTTATGTATCGTCCGGCGGTGTTCGTTAAATCTGTCTTTTAACCGTCATTTAGACTCACCTATATATTGCAGTGGTTACATTGAATCATGTAGATTAGATTTTTGATAGAGCGCGTTTCACCGGTAGCAGTTGTAGTATATGATTCTCGCTCTTGGGTCACAGTCTGTAGCTTAATTTGCAATACGCTTTGAGAAACGGACGGAGTAATACGCAGGGTGCAGGGCATGCAGGATGCGCAGGGTACGCAGGGCACGCAGGACATGCAGGGCGCGCAGGGTACGCAGGGTAGCCGGCAGATCACTGTCGCGTCCACGTGGAGTTGTGACAGTAAACCGCGCCACTTCCTTTGAGACGCGTAATCAACGGAAGGTAAGTGTATATTTTGAATATCTGGCGTCTTGTTTTGTTCCGTAAAATTTAGGCGGGAGCTTTTCTTAGTTGGTGTCAACTAAATTAATTTTGTCTGCCAATATTTTTTTATCTGCTTTTGTTAATTTCCGTAAAAGCGGATCCCGCTGTGTACGTTCTGCATGTTATGTCTTAAAATGCCATATGCGTGACAGCATTGCAATTAGTTACGAATTCAAGGATTAAAATGTTTGTGTACATTACTTGGGAAATCAGTAAAATATACGACACGTATAGGCGAGAACGGCTTCACGTAGGCTAGACACGTATTTGAGAAAAGCTTACAGGAAAGCAACTAAAAACATTGATAAATAGATACACTTTTACTTTCACTCTAAAATTAGCATAATATTCCAAAGGCACTAAATTATGTAACTTTATTTTTTTTACTTTGAACACCCTGCGTACCCTGCGCGCCCTGTGTACCCTGTATGCACTGCGCACCCTGCATGCCCTGCGCGCCCTGCACCCTGCGTATTACTCCGTCCGTTTGAAAAACAGCAAACAGCGAACATACCAGAATAAACTTTGAAATGCATTAATTCTATATTTAGCTTTTCACTCATTCAACGAAAAAAATCCCTTTATAAAGAATTCCATGTCAGTCTGTATTTCTGGAGTTTCCTTAACCGACTCTACCCCTACTAAGTCATCTTTTGTGATGTTGGTTGATGGCAATCGTACGCCAGCCAGCCAGTCCCCCGCTTACAGTATAAGATTAGTCTACCTTGCACATGCGCAATGATCGCCTAAAAATCTATTTTTAGTAACCGGAAGCAGCTGAAGTAAAGTGCGCGAGCGCGCGACAACAATCTCATGCGCGAAAGGGCGCGACAATATTTTGCCGCCATGAGACTGTTGTCGCACGCTTGCGCATTTGCTTCAGATCAACTGCTTCCATTTTTTTTTATACCACACAAATTACAGGAGTTTAATGATAAATGAACTTAATTAAAACAAGAGTTGGTATAAGCTACCTAGAATAACCATAAAGCTAATCTTGCTAGGTAGCTACAAAGATTTGATTAGTGAATGGATAATAGGGTCACAACAGACGGAAAACACATATACTAAGACAAGACAAAAAAAATAGTGTAAGCAAAAAAGCTATGAGAGAAAAATATAACTACAGTTGTTAGTGGAAGTAACAAACAGTAAAAAGAAAAAAAAACAAGAACAGAGCCGAATTATGAAGTTCTTTAGAATGTGAGAAGAATGTGAGAAGCTTTACTTTTGATCTCTCTTTTAAATGCATTAAAATTAAGCTGTTTGGTATTTTCATTTATATCATTCCAAATCACTGCGCCTGTAAAACGAATGTTGAATTGACCATAATTGGTGCGAGCAGAAGGTATGAAGTAAGACGATTTGGCTGCTAGCCGAATATTGTAGTGATGTTTCGAGGATATGGCTTGAAAGAAATTGTTAAAAGCAGATGGGAGCCTATTAGCATGAAAGTTAAAAAGGAAAATGCAGTTTTGGTAATAAATAACATCAGCAAACTTTAAGATTTCCAGTTCCTTAAAAATAGGGGAAGTGTGTTGATCATATTTAGAAGATTCTTCTTACAATTCTTACAGCTTTCTTCTGAAGCAAAAAGATAGGGTTAAGAGATGTTTGGTAGGTATTTCCCCATACAATCAGTCCATATATATGTGAGAAAAGGATAAACCAAAGAATAATACAACTGAATTAGTGTGTTTTTGGGACAAAGTGCCGCAGTTTGGATAACAGACCAACACCTCTAGATATCTTTTTGCTAATTTGGAGAATATGTTCCTTTCAATTTAAATTAGTGTCCATAATAATACCAAGGTATTTAATTGATACAATCTTTCTGTTTAATTGCCTTCTTGTCTATTTTAAGGCTGATTGAATTAGGAATTTTCTTCTGAGATGGATGAAAAATGACAAAATTGTTTTTTTCGATATTTAGAGATAATTTATTCGCACAGAGCCAAGTATGAACTCTTTTCAATTCAACATTTATTGTACATTCTAGTGCAAAAAAATAGATTGGAATCATCAGCAAAGAGATGGAAATCGAATACCTTGGAGCAACTACTAAAATCATTAATGTAAAGAAGGAATAGAAGAGGGCCAAGGACGGACCGTTGTGGAACACCACATAAAATTGAGGAGCAAGCAGATGTTGTGTTTTCAATAGATACAAATTGTTTTCTATTTGAAAGATAAGAGACAAACCAGTCATGAGCAATTCCACGAATACCATAGTAATGCAGTTTAACTAGAATAATATCATGATTAACAGTATCGAATGCTTTACTTAGGTCAAGGAAAATGCCACAGGAGTATTGGCCCTCTTCAATTGCATTTTGAATTTTATCTGTAATTAGAAGCAGTGCATGTATTGTTGAATGATTTGCACGAAACCCAAATTGTTTGGAATAAATAATAGAAAACTTAGTTAAAAAGCTCATTAACCTATTATACATTAATTTTTCTAATAATTGATTGAAGATAGACAAAAGGGATATTGGTCTAAAATTTGATAAAGACATGCTGGACCCCGCTTTAAATACTGGAATAACTCTAGCTATCTTAAAAGAATCAGGAACTATACCAGAAGAAAAAGAATGGTTATAGAGCAATTTAAGGGGTTTAGAAATGATAGACTTAAGTAATTTTAATATAGATACAGGAATACTAGAGGGTCCACAGGCTTTCCCAATCTTGAGCCCTGCAATTATATCTTCAATTTCCTGAGATGAAGTAGGAGTTAAAAGAGGTAATTTGAAAAGTTCGTGTTTACTCTTGGAATCGAATGACTAAGATTTTTACCAATATCCGCAAAATATGTATTGAATTCATTTGCTATTTTCTTTATGTCATTAATGACTTCATTGGATTTTAAAATCTTATTGGGGGTCATATAAGCTTTGGGTTTGAGCATAATTAATTGTTTAACACCTTTCCAGGTTTCTTTTATATTGGTTTTATTAGCAGTAAAATATTCAGTATAGAACCTTCTCTTAGATATATTGATTAGATGATTTAATTTATTTCTATAGCATTTGTACTTTAGATGAATATATTCACTTTTAGTCACTAAATACTTTCTAAATAGCTTATTTTTAATTTTAATTGATATTCTAAGAGCCAAGGTAATCCAAGGTTTTGAAATAAATTTGATTTGATTTCTAGAGAGCTTTTTTAAGGGTATATGAGAGTTAATTATTACATTTAATTTAGAAAGAAATATGTTTAAAATGTCATTAACATCACCTTTGCCATAAAATAAATCTAACCAATCAATTTGCTGAAATTCATTCAGCAAGGCTTCTTCGTCTAAGCTAGAATAGTCTCTCTTGAATACTTGTTTTTTTGGGAAGAGAATGAATTGAATTAATAATAAGAAAATTAGGTAAATGGTCAGATAAATCACATAGAATATTACCACTAATAGTTAAGTGATCTAAGGAATTGAAAAAGATATTGTCAATGAGAGTAGCAGAGTGATTGGTTATTCGAGTGGGCTGTAATATATGAGGTTGGAAAGAATAAGAGGACAAAGTGTTAATAAAGTCATCAGTCAGAATGTGAGAATCACAGTTAAGCAAGTTTATGTTAAAATCACCCATGAGAACACAATATTTAGCTTCTTTGTGTATTTTATCAATGGTTTTGAAAAGGTTATCATGGAAAGATAAAAGTGGACTATTTGGATGTCTATAAATTACTCCACAAATTATATTCCTATTTATCAAAATTTTGGATTCCAATCCAGAGAGACTCTTGTTCCTCAGAAACAGTATTAAGGTCGTCCCTAATGTTCATTCTCAATAAATAAACCAACACCACCAACATGAAATTTACTAGGTTGAGAAATAAATTTGAAGCCAGGTAGGGTTAAATTAACAAGACGATCTTTATGAATAGATAGACCAATTATTTTAAATGGGTCAGTAGTGCAAGTCATTCAATAAATTATCAAGATTAGCTGGAAGACTCCTAATATTACAGTGGATAAAAGAAAGGGACTTGTCAGACATGTTATACAGATCCGAAGAGGTGTGAAATTCATGGGGGGTATAATATTTAAAGTTAATGCGTAGGGGAATGTTTACATCTGGGTCAAAATTATATAGATTTGGTAACTTAGAAATTGATGAAATAATCTCAAATTGTGGTAAGTCTGACAATCTAGTCTCATCGATGATCTGTGAGCATTGACACTTGGTATTTGAATTAAATGATAATTTTAAGAGTTCATAGTTATCAATATCGCAAAAGGGAAAGACTGTATGTCTACACAGCAGGCATAGCCATAGATCGTTTCTATCTGACAGAGATTTGAAAGTTTTAACTGATAAACAAGAGCACTTATAATGACACCATTTTAGGCACAAATCACACTCAATCGTACGGTGGCTTATAGGGGCCATAAAAAGTTCATTTCTTTTATAACTGGTCATAGACACTTATAACTGTCCGTCGACACTTATAACTGTCCGTCGACACTTATAACTGTCCGTCGACACTTATAACTGGCCGTCGACACTTATAACTGTCCGTCGACACTTATAACTGTCCGTCGACACTTATAACTGGCCGTCGACACTTATAACTGTCCGTCGACACTTATAACTGTCCGTCGACACTTATAACTGGCCGTCGACACTTATAACTGTCCGTCGACACTTATAACTGTCCGTCGACACTTATAACTGTCCGTCGACACTTATAACTGGCCGTCGACACTTATAACTGGCCATCGAAGGCGGCTGTCGGTATCACGTGGTTCCAGTGTCGTCATGTTTATAAAAGTAATCACTCCATGGTTATAGAAAAATGGGTCTTCGTTTATTAGTGGCTGCTTTTCTAATTGTTTCTAGTTTGTCACGTTGCAATGGCGTCGGTTGTCTTCATATATTTCTGCTCAAAATCCGACAGAAACATATGGCACCCAAGATAAGTTAATTGAAAATTACTTTCGTTTGGCATTGGAATACTCGGAGATTTTACTCTTTCTTCTCTGTTGTCATGGAATAAGTCTGATCATGAGGCAGCTGAAAAGGATTTTACAAGCAAAAGGCCTTTCAAGAATAAAAACATTCTCTGGTGCATCTGTCGATAACTGATTAGATTTCCACTACCCTGTAGTTCCTCATCTATAGCAGCAAGTACTTCTGTCAGAGGACTTCGCTGTTTTTTTCTTCTTGAAAGCCTTTTGCTACTAAACACTGGTATATAATCAACTAAAGTCGATTGAGGTATGCTAACCGCCGTGGAAAGCGAGTAGCAGCTATTGCTTGTCAAATCCTTTTCAACTGCCTCGCGCTCAGGCTTATTCCACGACAACAGATCAGAGAGGAAACAGTAAAATCTCCGAGTATTCCAATCCCAAACGAAAGTAATTTTCAATTAACTCATCTCAGGTGCCATATTTTTCTGTATTTTAAGAGCAGGAATGTAAGAAGACAACACGCCATTGCAACGTGACAAACTAGAAACAATTAGAAAAGCAGCCACTAATAAACGAAGACCCATTTTTCTATAACCATGGAGTGATTACTTTTATAAACATGACGACACTGAAACCACGTGATACCGACAGCCGCCTTCGATGGCCAGTTATAAGTGTCGACGGCCAGTTATAAGTGTCGACGGCCAGTTATAAGTGTCGACGGCCAGTTATAAGTGTCGACGGCCAGTTATAAGTGTCGACGGCCAGTTATAAGTGTCGACGGACAGTTATAAGTGTCGACGGCCACTTATAAGTGTCGACGGACAGTTATAAGTGTCGACGGACAGTTATAAGTGTCGACGGACAGTTATAAGTGTCGACGGCCACTTATAAGTGTCGACGGACAGTTATAAGTGTCGACGGACAGTTATAAGTGTCGACGGCCACTTATAAGTGTCGACGGACAGTTATAAGTGTCGACGGACAGTTATAAGTGTCGACGGCCAATTATAAAAGAAATGAACTTTTTATGGCCCCTATAAGCCACCGTACAATCGCTCTCCAATTTTTCCGTACAGTTTTCGAGCAGATTGGACACTTAGAACTAGACATTTCAAGTGTTAAAGAAATATCACAGTTACCACAAATTGCACACTGCTAATCAGAATAAGGCAAATATAGTAACGATGAGAGATAATGATAATTCATGCTTATCTTATAAACCATCACGAGTAGAGTTTCGTTTGCAGATGTCTTCGAGGTCTTTGGGCGATTTGATCGGTAATGCGGGACTGTTAATGTCATGCCTCATAAAGATACGGCTATAATTAGTCCAAATAAACTTGAATTTGATGTCCTTTCTGACTTTAAGAGCACTCTTGAATAGACTCTTGTTTGCTTCCGTAAGCTAATATAGATCTTGTTACTAAAATAGATTTACTAAAATAGATTTACTAAAATAGATTTTATTAAACAATATCATCGCACAAGCACGCATATTGGAGATTCTCATACTTATATCCTCTCATACTTAGATCCTCTCATACTTAGATCCGGGTAAGTACAAAACACTGACCCCGGTCCATGGACCCCCTCATGGACCCGGTCCATGGACCCCCTATAAAATTTTCTCAAATTCTAAAAAAAAAACATAATTTTGCGAATGTAAGTTATCCTTTCCTTACGATTTTCACTTCGGTGAAAATGTTTCGAACAACAACTAAGGTCATGCTGACAAATAAGTCTGATGACGAAGTGCGATAAGGATCGTGAGAACACGTTATTTTGATTGACAACGGAGCGGTGCTTCTTTGCATTACTTCACTTACTAGACGAAAATGATTTAGTGAATAATTACTGCCGTCGCTCTGTCACGCAACGCTCGACTATGAACTTTTGGGCATTAGTTGCAATTTTGCACTGCGATACATTGCGTTTTAGACATTTTCACGATAAAATATAGAGGAAAACTAAGCTTCAGAAAGTTCCCATTGTAACCTAATTGTCCTTATCGAGGCAGGACGTTTGAAAGGTGTTATTCTTCCATTGAGCTGCCATAAGCAAAGTGACATGTCGAGTTTCGATCGGGTCAGTAAACTCCTGTTTATTCGTCGTTGAGTTTTGGGAGCATAATTGTGAAATGATTTTATTTACAAGTCTAATTTTACGCCACTGAAATGAAATGTGCGATGTCGGTCGATGTTTCATACATTCTCATCTTGTATATATTTTTATATATTGGATATTGGTTTTGTTGCCACGTGTGATTTATTTAATACTATGTAGTCTTGATCTGCCATGACCTGATTGCCTGTATAAGCTTGTATATTATATTATTGAATGTAGCTACAGTACTTTGTAAAAGCCCGTAAGGGTTTCTTTAGCCGTATCAGTTACATGTATGATGATACTGTGAAAAAAGTAATTTCGTGAATATAAACACTGATTGATTGATTCAGCGCAATATCCGATAATGAAGGAGGCTTTTAACACCTCATCATCAGACTTATTTCTCAGCACGACTTTATTTCCTGGCCGAATCGAAGCGGAAACATTTCGCAAAATTTATGTGTTTTCTTTAATTTTACACGGACGGGGTCCATGGACCGGGTCCACGAGGGGGTCCATGGACCGGGGGTCAGTGTTTTGTACCTACCCCTTAGATCCTCTCATACTTAGATCCTCTCATACTTAGATCCTCTCATACTTAGATCCTCTCATACTTAGATCCTCTCATACTTAGATCCTCTCATACTTAGATCCTCTCGTACTTAGATCCTCTCGTACTTAGATCCTCTCGTACTTAGATCCTCTCGTACTTAGATCCTCTCGTACTTAGATCCTCTCGTACTTAGATCCTCTCGTACTTAGATCCTCTCGTACTTAGATCCTCTCGTACTTAGATCCTCTCATACTTAGATCCTCTCGTACTTAGATCCTCTCATACTTAGATCCTCTCATACTTAGATCCTCTCATACTTAGATCCTCTCATACTTAGATCCTCTCTTGGTTACATTGGGTTGCTCTCTTTATCTATGGTGCTCCACTGTGGGAGCTCCACCTTATAAAAGATATAGAAACGAGAACCCAGTCCATCACGCAATCTGACCACAGGAATACCGGCATTTCTTTAATTAATAGACCCATAGTTACTGTTGCTACGTTTCACACGCCATCGGATTTGACCAGAAAACGACACAAAACATAGATTGATTGCAAACATATTTGTGTTTTGTTTAAATTTTAAGTACAGTAAAAACCCGCAAGTAAGAACCTGAAAATTAAGAACCTGTTAGCCTAAAATTTGTCATTTAGACCCCCTATGAACAAGAACCTATTTAGCCTAGAAAATGAAAAACAGGTTCTTATTTTCTAATGACTCATGACAAAGTGGGCTGTAAGAGTAAGAGTATTAATAAAGTGTTGTTGTGCCGCTTGGAGGGAACTGGTCAAGGATCAGGCTTTCATTAAGAAACTTTTTCATAAGACAGGATGCCTAATTACCATTGATGGGACTGATGATGATATGGTCAGACCACAAGGACTTGATGACTATAAATTTTAAATTACACTACTGTACTGCAGTATTTGTTTTAAGCAACACACAGAATACAGCTTGCTTTGCATTTGTGCTTTGGTCAGAATTGATCCAATTTTTTTAACAATGACTTTCAAAGACCAGAGACCCAAAATTTTTGTTACAGTTAAGGCTTAGTGCAGCTAGGCAAAATATGTAAATGTATATGTTAATGTTCTTGACGGTGGTGGTGGTGGGGGGGAGGGGTGGGGATGATTGAAAAATAGGCTGATTACCATTTTGTTTTGTAGCTGGATTTTATTTGTTTTTCCACAGAGATAAGAACCTATTTAAGAACCTAAATAGCCTAAAATTGTGTTAACTACCATTTAAATAAGAACCTGTTTAGGCTAACTCCAAAAAATGTAGGTTCTTACTTGCGGGTTTTTACTGTATTCTAATCATATATCATCGTCAAACTCGTGAAATGCTACGCTCTGATTGGTTCGCTATTGTTTGAATTACAGGACTATCCTCTAAACTGTTTTGTGGCGAGATAACTTTAAAAGGTCCAAAAGCTATTCACCGTGCGACTACTGTAACCAGGGCAACTCGTTAGGCAACGAGAACCAATCACATTCCAGAACGAAAACAAAGCATACCAACTTCGATTATTTGAGCCAATCAGTGTTGAGCACAGCACAACAGCATTTCAACTTGTTCAGGTTTTGATCAGGTAAAAGATTTGGTGGACTAGTTCTGAATTAAGTCAAGGCTATCAGTGTTAGCATTCGTAAGTTAGAATCATTGGTTTTCATTGTAATTGATGTCCAAGTGGTTATTGTAGTTACACTGTACATAATATAAACAAGAGAAAATGCCGTCCATCTGAACGTGAATGCGATGGACAAAAATATATATTAAAAAACGATATATAAACAAATATATTCAGATCGCATCACTATTGTCCATAAAGCCCAAATAATATATTGTTTTCTAAATTAATGCAGTTTTAATAAACAAATTTGCAAAAACCTAATTCTGTAAAATAAATTAAATTACCAATTCAAATATCATGAGCCGAATAACGATAATACGATACAATTATTGCGGCAGAGCGAGACCAATTAAGTAACAGCGCTTAAACGCATATATTTGAATATTCTAGTATCCGCGTGACAAGAGGTGTCCGGTTACAAAGACTGACTGTTTTACATGTCACCTGGAAACGATTCAAGGAGGTTAAACATTCAGGGGCTAGAATGCGACTGTGGTATTTCAAAAGTCAGCACTTGACATACATAAAACAAAAGAAGATTTGGGTTCTCTAAAGCCTAGTAACGATAGCAGGGATCGCAGCGATAGCGATAAACAGGCCTGGCGCGAATCTTTGGCGCGAACGTTTTAGACGTGGCGGCTATAAATCAAAGACGTGCTATCTTCTGATTCTCGCTATTATACAGCGAAGAAGACAACGAGCAAGGAGGGAGAAGATTTTGAACTATTCGGCACTTTTTCCTAGCAGTTCTCCTTTATCTGTTTGTTCTTAAATTGTTTGCTGTATTTGTTGTAAATACAGTCAAATTTCTGTACTTCTTCCATTGGACGCCATTTTGCCGAAAGTGAGAAAAAAGAACAAGTGCATTATGGGATACAAGGCTTTGGTGTGCAATACTTTCTGGTACAGATTGCAAGAGTGGTTTCCATTTCAAACTTCTCGATCGCAAGGATCGCAGAGATAGAAGTTTTTCTATCTCTGCGATCGCATGGAGCGCAAGGGTCGTAACGATCGCTAAGTTTTTGGTTTCCATATGATCGCAAGGGTCGCACAACACTTTTATCGAAACCAGGCTTAACTCACGTCACGTTCACTCGATAATGGCTCATTCGTCAAATATCTGATCGTGTTTTTGTTAGAATGTTAATAAGGGCAGTTGTTTGAGCTTGTCGTTTCCTTTCAACATGATTGGATTTCTTACAAAGGACCTACGACATGTTATAAAAACCTACCTTCAGGACTAACTGATTGTCACTTTTAATGAGCTGGTTGCTGAATCAGCGTGATACATGATGGGAAATCATATAGAAGTATCTTGCTATTTCGAACGCGCTCCAATCGACAATTAGCCATCTAATCGGCTGCTGTGTTGCGGAGAACGTGCCATGCTCGCACAAAAACGTTCTCCTTAGTACCAGGTCTCCCGCGCGTACCTGATGGTTGAAACAGGGGCTGTGTACAGGACCTTAGCACAACAACGTGTTCTCGAAG
The DNA here is from genome assembly GCA_030867875.1 of Actinernus sp. WN-2022. Lineage (NCBI taxonomy): Eukaryota > Metazoa > Cnidaria > Anthozoa > Actiniaria > Actinernidae > Actinernus > Actinernus sp. WN-2022. The sequence continues at coordinate 51,981,557 of JAOWCC010001634.1, forward strand.
TTTAGAATAGCCCACTTCCGCGATATGCTTTACTTGTCACGTACAAAGGTTTCAATACGAGGCCCGGTGCTAAATTAATTCTTTTTCACAGGCGACATATGGAGAAAAAACAAACATACAAACTCATCTTATTAGGTTAACTATCTTTATAATAAAACAGCTAAGCATTAAACAAACTTACCAGACATGACGCCTTGACGATGAGTAAAATAACTTCCTGTAATATAAATAAAAGAGAATGTGAAGCAGGCAAGTCTGTCACCTCAGGTCCAGTGCGGTATTTCATTACTCTCTAGCAGGCCTGGTCACCCACTCTAGACGGGTTATAGCACATATAGAAGTCCCCTTGCAGTAAATTTAAATATTTACAGCTTTTGTAGCACATAATGCTGATGAAGTCTAAACACAGATTCTTTATATTGCTGTTATCCTCAGGCCGCGCGCCTATTATTTCATATATGAATTATAGCGTGCTGTCCTGTCTACTGTTCTGTTGTAGCGCTTTTCGATTATGTGAGACGTACAGGTGGGTCATTACGAATCTTATATGATACATTAAAAAATGAATAGTGTGTCTAAGTACTTCAATTTCAAGTCGGGGAGGGGAGACTAAACAAGTGTGTGTTTGGGGGGGGGGGGGGGGGGGTCATTGAGCGAGATCACCAAACTATAGTGGCTATAGCCCCCCAGCTCCCCCGGCTGTGCGGTCCCTGATATCTCGCGAAAGATTAAAATGTTTTCTAGCTGCTCTACAATGTAAGATCTGTAAGGAATTAAAGTTATCTTTACATGTAAAACCGCCCTACACCGGCAACGCATAGGCAACGCACCGGCAACGCATAGGCAACAACTGGTAAAAACTTTCTTCAAATACAAATCTGAAAGCAACTGTCTTGGTAATTACCGGACCTTTTCAACATCATTACTCATTAGTTTATTTACAAATCCTTTCTCGACTTCAAGTACGTGTCTGGCCCAGTTTAGTTTGTCATCAATTGTGACACCTAGCAACCTGGAGCTAGTCACCCATTTAACTATTCTTTCCTACTATCAGTGAGTTAAGAGGACCAGTAAATGAGCCTCTATATAGGATCATCGCTTCGCACTTCGTGGGGTGCGGTGTTAGTTACACCACCTACTTAATTCATCAACGGGTCTACTATATCACTAACGCAGTAAACTGTGGTGTCGTGTGTGTACATATATACTATATAATATATACGATTATGAAACATTTAGACCAGTCAGTGTTTTAAACATGTGTCTTTGACATGATATTTTAATCTAACTTGGTTATAAGTGAGCTCTGTCTTGGGATAAGCTCAAGTCCCACACAGTAACTCGCTTCACGTCTCATCCCTCTCGGAAATAGGGAGGCCGTGGATCATGATAGCACAATATATCTCTTAGTGAACGTATCGTATAAATCTTAAGTTATAGTGACGTAGGTAAGTACAGAGAGTCCGAAAACAACAACGACCACGCCAAACAGCTACCATGCCGAGCATATTACGCCGCCCGGAAACAAGACTATGGCGGAAGCTTGATGCATGACAAACCATTTTGTCAGTGAAGTGCGGAGCTCTGACGCTCTGTGCATTTCTATTGGGGCTGTTTATAGCTAAAGCAGTGCACCCAGGAGAAATGGTATTAGTAAGATCTCGTAGGAATTGAATTGAATAAAAGTGATTAATTAGACTTGGGCGGATTATTCGGGTTTCAGGCCATGATGCTTACATGACCGTCGATAAATTCACTGCTCTATATCGTAACGGAATTCGTCTTGGAGTTATTTCCTGGCGCTGTCTCGTTTTAAAATGATAGCAAAATAAATTCAAAGTTCGCATTTATTTATAAAATACACGCTCCGATCAATCGGTACTCGCCGATGTTATGAACGAATGATCTTGAAATGGAACAGTTGCAACATGCTGCTTCTGTGTGAGCAGATTCATATGAACATGTTGTTTCCAAAGTAAAATCAAGTTCCTTCAAATAATCAGCAGTGCTTAGTCTCAGTGTGTTGAAACTGTAACATTGTCATCACAGGTCCTGCACCATAGTCGGTGTCTAAAGTACTAAACACGAGTGGTTCCTCCTGTCCCTTGTCAATTGTCATATATGTTACATGCTCAAGGTGTACGAATCAGGAAAAACGTTAAGACAGCTCAACCGGTACCAGAACAACTTCTCAGATAAGACAAGAAAGATTACCCCACGATATATGACAGACAGGAATATTACTGAGCGGATAAACAAGACACCAAACATTAAATAGCAACCACTGATAACTTACAAATTCTGTAGTCGTTTGTTTTTGGTTCCGACCTTACTTTCGCAATTGTTCTGTTTTGTGTTTCTTTCCTAAGTGTTTAGCATTCGGTCCCAGTAATTCAGTGAGATGCTGACAGCTGTGTCTAATTTGACGTATAAACATGACTAGAAAGGCTGACCGAGGGGAGACTGGGTAACGCGAGCGTGGCACAAAAACTTACGGTCTTACCCCCCCCCCCCCCTCAATATTCATCAATTATATAAGTAACAAATTAATGATATCTATACACAGGAGAGAAGATTAACGGCTGCCATAGTGCTATGTATGCCACGTGAACGCCACCTTATAAGGCAGTAAGATGCACCATGGGCTTTTATCACGCGGTGCCATGTTGAGTCCCAGGAGAATAAAAACCTTTGTTTTCGTCCGGTAAACTCGTTCTGAAACCCACCAGTGTGAGGCTACCGGGGCCAAAATTATTGTTTTATCCAAGATGGCCGAACTGTGATAAATTCTGATGATCTGCACGTCGACATCAACTTATCAAAAATTCTCCCTGAAACGAGTATTTTTTGATGGTTTGATTGTCCGATGTAAAAGGCTTAGATTGGGGGTCACGACACACGAGTTTATCTTTGAATTTAACACAAACTGGAACTCTAAATACATGTTTGTTATTTCAAAGATGGGAAGCTACGACAACTGAGTATACAAATTACTCGGATAACAGCTCCCGCTAAAAGTCCACGGAGTGCCCGTGGCACGTAAAGGGATTATAACGCCTCGGTGATTTATTTAGTTTCCTTCTAAATACGTTTTTTCTAAATATCTCGCAAGGTTTTATATATTTTTTTTTTTTTTTTTTTTCTAAATTGTAGAACAATCCAAAAACTTTCCAAATAATCAAAAATATTTTTTTTACAAAAAAAACATGCCTTGAAGGTATCCGGTAACCTTAATGTTTTTTTTTTCAATTTCAAAGAATTTGATCGCCATCAAAATTCCGCCGCAACCGGTTTCACTTTCGTGTACCACCGAGTGATATTACAATGCACCACCGAGTCATATTACAATGCACCACCGAGTCATATGACAATGCACCACGTTTTTTCCCAAGGTTTTTGCCTTGCTATTTTTCCATATGCTCGCGAATACATATAAAGTGTAAATCGTTTAATAAATGCTATCGTTTTACCCATACATATTAAAGCCTTTGAGCGTAGTCTGGGTCCGTTTTACTAATTATGAAATGATCACCTTTTAACCATAAAAGAGTAAAATTATAATAGCCATTATACGATCAACGGGTTGATACCGATCATGTACATACACATCTGCACCGAGGGTTTAATAATTATAGATTTAATCGAGTTTGGAAACCTTTTCTCCGGCCGTCATAATTATATTACTGCGCTTGTCATTTCTAATCCTACAGTCTCAAAACAGTCAAATTACATTCACTTACTTGTAAATGTTCTTTTTGTATTACTACAGAGCAAGCCGAAAGATCGGTATGATCAAGTTAAGCTAATGCCGGAAAAACTACAGACAAGAAAATGTCATGCAAGAACGAGAAAGGAAAAACTTGGCAAGAAGCTAGATAACGTTTTATGTAATTACTGTTACCTGAAAGTTGGAAAATCTGTAGGCAAAATGTCGAAACAATTTACGAACCCAACTTCGACTGTATTTTAGTTATGTCACTCGTACCGACCTCATAAAGTTTCTGAGTTTCAAACGTGAGGATTAGGTAAATACATCTTAATTGAATTGAATTAATACATTTTAAACATGAGGCCGTTACACTCAGTGTATTAATTCCGAGAATTAACGTATTATATAGACTACCTGCAATTACAGACAATGTTCGTTGGAACACCCCTTTCCCCGGGAGGCGAAGAAACGTTTTGTCTGAGGTAGTAACTCAAGAGCACCGACAGTACAAACTGCCCGAGCCATGGCCATGGGCCGCAAACAGACCGGAAGGAGAAAAGGCTGGACTAAACTCACAACCATTCAGCGAAAGACCAACAAATTTCGATTTGTACCAACTTGGGGGAAATGTTATATGATTCAGTTATAAGTCTTATAGTAATAAACCATACAGAAGTGTATTGTTGTCACTTTTCAGAGCGTGACCGTTGGCGACAAACAGATCAGACTTTATACACAATCACAAACGGCTATATAACTAGATACAGTCACTCGCTGCTCATAGTTTCTGCTCTTCTTAAAGTATGAAAACGAAATCGGTTACGAGAGTAAAATAAGAGAGAAAGCCCGAGTGTTACGCGATTGAGGGTTCGAATTCTTACGATTACGCCAATCGATTAATACTCATTATAGAATCACTCATCTTAGAGGTAGAGTGTCCAAGAAGTGAACAACACTGGCCCAAACTTACCAATTGCTCTCTATTCTTAAAGTAGACTTCAATTCGAAACTCTCCAGGATCGATTATTTGCTCACAGAGCTAGAGAGGCTGTTGTTTGCCAGTAGTTGGCATGCATGGATCTCAGCCTTTACTTCCTGGTAATCTATAACCACGTGACCTTTACCGGAAGCTGGTGAGGCGGCAAGCGAGCGCCAGCGCTCGTATTACCGGAAGTGTCAAAATATAAGATATCAACTTGGGGGATATTAAATTGTGTGGTTTAGGGGGTGGGGGTCGTTTGAATAACAACAGCACGTAATCTCTAGCCCTAGACGAGTCTAGATCTAGACTGAAGGCCCCTTATATATAGAGCACTCGTCCGCCATTCAGACTCGTCTTAGTTGTCATGGTGACAACTGATAAACTTAGTCGCGGTCCAGAGAGAACTATTCAATTTTAATAGATGTTCTTACACATGCCTGCAGCAGATTCGTGTTTAAACCTGTTGTTTTATAAAATATAATGAGAGCAGCGGATCAACAGTTAGTTATTCTCAGCAATAGGACTTCATCGAAACTGTCGCTAACTGATAGACAACAACATGGTATGAAACAAACGAGGAAGTCATTCAATACGGAAGTGGAATACCAAGAATAACATTTGAGTAGTCAGTCGCATCGTATAAAGTGCAATTTTTATTACGAGTAAAATTTACTATGCTAGACTTCGTGCCGCTATAGAAATAACCTACAATTAATCGCCACACAAAGTAAAAAATCAATTTTTAGATTTTCGAATATTTACTAACAAGAGGAACCTTAGTGTTTGTTTACTCGTTCTTACGCCTGGCATTTTAAGTTTGTAGGATAAGTTTGTTTAACTATAAGAAGCTGGTATATTTGTAGAAGTATGCTCCATAAGGGAAGGCATATTGGACTGAATTTATCAGATACCGAATTAATAACTTATTCATTTGTCTTTGCTTTCAAGCCCGAAAATCTCCAACTGAAATATCTAGGTTTAAATATTAATATTCTTTAACGCAAAGGGTTATCTGAATTTCCTGAAAAAAATGTTGTTATTCAGCGCGGCTCATTGTGTGTGTAACAGCGGACGACACACAAAGGCGCCGAGTGTCTTGTGCTGTTGAAACTAGCACAACAAATAAAGTAAGCCCTCTAGTTCGCGAGAAGAAGCCACTTGCACGATAACTTCAAGTCATTCCTATTTGTTGTTGTTTATGAGGTTGTTTTTATTGCTTCAGGCGGCACTCCTTGGATACCTTTCTAAGTGATGCTGGTGATGTTTTCTCGTGCGTTTTTTTACTGACAAGAATGTGAGTTTCTGTAACCAAAGTGAGAGCTTGTCTATGGCACACATTGTGCAGTATAGTTTGGGAACGACAGGAGATCGATTAAACACCTCGCTTCCTGCTTGGCATACGCGCACGTCAGTACGTATCGGCACATACGTACCGCGTGCGGTGCTATATATCTGAAAATGGATATTTCCTTATCATAATGACAGAAACTGAACTAAAATGTCAAGTAATAGTACCGTCATTTGCCGCGAGAAAAGATCCGGCGAAAGCAGCTATAGTGTATGCATAAATTTGTTAACTTCCTCTTTCCTCTAGCGTCATCTATTTCTAATGTTCAAGCTGCACACAGTCAATAGAGCACGCCATGAATAGCAGACAGCGAAAAGCGTGTTCAGTTGTAGGTATAAACACGTTGATAGTTCCACCGTTAAGAGAGTTTGTCCTCTAGCTGTACTCAGAGAGAATCGCTTATAGTTTCTTTCTGTATCGGGCGCATTGACTATATTACCAACATTTGGATATACTTGTATGTTAATACGTCATTCTCAGACTGAAGTACACCTACGCTACTCAAACAAAGTACCTGTAGCTTGGATTACACTGGTATACACGAGCGATGGCAATGTTCCTGATGCCATATTATTGTAAATCGGCTTCGAGCTAACCAAACTGCCTTATGTGCTTCCCGTGTCTAGCAACCCAAATTAAGTTGTTATCAATTGTAATATTAATCTCAACGACAGCGGGTTGATTGATGACTTCAAATCAGTAGAGCGACTCTTGACTGGTATTAGATGAATTACCGAAATTATGAGGAAATTGAATACGTGGGTGACTCGGAAGTCAGTAGTGTTACTAGGCTGAGTATTTTTCCGTGTTTCGGTTGTTACCGTCCATGTTGTCACTCTCGCGTGACAGCACAAATAATATGGCAAGTTATGACGTCAGACGAATCAATCACGTGTATACTGTTCTACTCTTTTGGCCGCAGATTAAAAAGCCCAAGCTAATAAATTGGGAATCTATATGAGTGGGAAAACTGTGTGAGTCATAGTTTGAATTTTAAACCTTGGCGTAAGCTGTCAACGGGGATGTTTTTTTTCCAGAAGCAACCAAACTTAGGTCTAATAGCGGAGTGTACACCGTCTAAACCACGAAGTGTGCTTCAGCCACGTTTACACGGCCTTAGAGTAAAGTAACTGAAGCTGTCGGCCAGGGGAACTGCAACGTTTTTATGTTAATCAAGCGACACCGGATATGAGATATGGAACCTATTTTTGCCACTCTGGGAGAACATTTAAGTGAAGGGACACCGTGTCTACTGAATAAAAAATATGTATGTATGTATGACTATTTTGGGAATACCAGCGTATTTTTAGATGATTAGTATAGGTAATAGCATGATGTGTAGTGATATTTGGCATAAATACCGCGAGTGATATTTAAAAATTGTTCGTAATCTATTATTTGTTTATAATATGACCTAAGAAATTTACTGAAAAAGACAATCAGATGTTCTCTCAACTGGTGCACCGAGTTTGTTTACTTCTTTGACAGTTTGAGTTTGAGCTAATGACAAGTAAAAATCCTGTAAGTGTGCGTTTGGCAGATAGTTTAGCTTATCAGATTGAACAGCCAAATCTCAAAGAAAGGCTTAATAATCGACTGGAGCTGAGAGAGAATGGCTATAATTAACCTGTGAAAAAAGTCAATTTCTGGTACATTGACACTAGCAAAGAGCGAAGTTTGATTTCAGGCAGTTCATCGAGCACAACTGAAGTCAAACAATAAAACAGTAAGTTGTCACTTCGCTGTTTTATTTTAAAAGACAGTAACGGTTAATACGTCTCAAAACCAGAAAACTGAACGACACTTATCGCAGCTGGAAATGAAATCCCAAGTTCTTTAAACTTTATAGTACAAGCAAGTATTTTTCTTTAACAAGATAATTTGAATCAACTGTCTCACGGCAACGGGTCACATGCGACCGAGTTTGCAAATATTTCTTGTCAATAAGTGTTTATGAAACCAAATTTCGCATTTTTATTTTATTGCAGAATAATAAAGTTCATTCTTTTCTGATTATCAAGAGTATATTTATTTTTCAGTTCTGCCTTCGGAAAGGTCTCTTTTTCGCCATTCAAATTGACTACTTTGTGCTTAAAACTGTCCGGGGCCTGGAACCGAATCCTTCATTACAATGACGTCACTGTGAGGACTCGCAAGTGACAATTCGCTATTATCGCACTTCGGCCATCTTGGATTGAAAGCGAGGCTTCCGGGTTGTCGGTTACGTAGCGCTTACTATTTGCTCTGTTGTTGGTCGCGAGTTTGGATGAAAAAGCTATTTCATCTCCACTTCTGTAATTCCAATTGTACAAATAATAGTCATAAAAGAAGATCTAGGGATTCTTTTCACATATTTGATTTCAATGAACAGCTCTAAAAGCGATGGAGTTTGAAAATACGCGGAGATGTCGACCCATACTTCAGACATCGATAAAATATCCAGTGAGTAAAAAACAGCTGATTATAAAATACTTCTTCGCTTAAATAAGTGTGATTCCCCCAGACTAACAGATAGCAGAAGTCCATTTTCTACACGTGAAAAACAAGAGAGAAACCTCACTGCAGTATACCCTGCCACTTCAAATGATCACTTGAAAACCTGTGAAAAATCCTTCATAATTTTATAGCTTGCAATTGGGTGTACTCGTCCTAGGAATGATTTGGGTTGGAAATGGTTAGGGTTTTTGGCAAATTTTGGGTTAGGTTTTTAGAAGGTTTGTATGACGATTTGAGAAAATGCATTATCAATGAACCAAAATGGTTCACTTGCATGGATGGCTGATAACATTGCATTGGTACTGTAACTATATCATATATACATAATATGGCTCCCGATACATATATCATATGTATCCCAGGTAGTGTATGTTAAGTAATGTTTAAAGTCCGACAATGAGGACTGGACGGGGATTTCAAGTCCGCGCAATTTGTTCCAGTCCGAGGCGCAGCCGAGGACTGGAACTAATTGCAAGGACTTGAAATCCCCGTCCAGTCCGAAATTGGAGGACTTTGAACGACTTCAACTCCTCATTAATTATTCGGGAGGAATCAAAGACAAATAAAAGTTGCTGGTAGTTTAGTATTTTGCAAGGAAAACTAAAAAATATCGAGAAAATAATGCACTTGGATGATAATCTAACTTAGTAAAAGAGGTGTATCCACCTCATAATGATAATGAATGGAATTTGAAAGGAAATTGTTTAATCTGATCAATAAAAGAGTAATTATGCATGCCATGATGTTTTTCAATAATTTATTCGTAGTAACTGGAAAAATTTCCAGTTACTGGAACAACTTGTTCCAGTAACTAGAAACTTTTCCAGTTACTGCTAGGAGGACTAGACCAGGTATCCAGTGTCCTCAAGGGATTAAAATCAGACCATTGGATTGGCTGAATACCTCGTGAATAATTAATGAGGACTTGAAGATGATGATAATGACAGTATTACTGACTTGTTGGGCCATTATCAACAAATGGCTACTTGGAAATTGACCAAAATTATCTGTAGAGAAACTGAGATATGGGTCATTTGACTATGTACAATGATGATAGTGACAATGGAAATGGTACTGGTGATGGTATTAATGCAAAACAATATTGATGTTGATGACAGTGCTAATAATGGCAATAAAAATTGCAACAATGACTACCTAATTGTTTTTACAATGTATGGCCAACATAAGAGAAGTTAATGTGCACATTGTGATAGTGATGAAAATGCCTGATGGTAAAACATTCATAGAGAAAGCGTTTATAATATAGCGAATTCTGAGACCACAGGCAGCCCAGACTCGACATATATTTCCCGCTTTTTGGGTTACCTGTGGTATGTTTCATAAGAGATCTCGGAAGAGTTTATATAATTGCTCCTTGTGAATTCTCTTTTCCGATTCCTACGAAATAAATCTTCAATAATAAAAGATTTATTAAAATAGTTCTCTCGGTATACGATCTGCAGATTGATCGGTCCACAAATTAGCGGTAGACATCGCAGGCGGTACTTTCAAGATGCGTGGGCATGGCAACTGGGTTCCGCTTGCATAATAGGTAGGTATGTGTTTTAGCCCGACCCGGGCAAATGTTTTTTTTGGGCCCCAGTTCAGATCAATAAGCAACTTTACCATGAGGCCTTGCGCGCCCAATCCAAGATGGCGGACAAAGATGGCGGACTTGGGGAATGGAAATTGTTCTCGGGGTGGTGCTAGTAAAATTTTGACAACTGGGTTGACGTAATTCAAGAAACCACGTGATGTTGCCATAATAAAGGGAGGAGTGGGTCAGTAAGAAATAATACGCAGTGGGTGGCTGGCGGCAACTTTGTAGTTCATGTTTCATTTTCGCGGAAGATTACGAATTCGCCACCGGCTTTTGCGCGGATCGTGGGATTTTCAGTATTCTTTAATACTATTAACCGCTGGAACCGAATAAGGGTTTGAAAAATCTCGACAACTCTTGTTTCCTGAACGGTGCAATTCAATTGTTCAGACATTTTTGCGTATTTTCCGGACATGTCATCAATCGAAAAGTTGAGAATTTTAAGTTTCCTAATTAAACATTAGGCTTTGTTTTTGTAATTTTGTTGGTTGTGCGAAGCGATTATATATATCTCGGTATATACAGAGAGATGACAAGGGGATCTTCTGAAATATGAAAGGTAATAAATACCCCTAAGTGCTAATGTAAAATAAACAAATTTCCTCATGCAAGGCACAACGATCAACGCGCATTACTCTTTCGTGTTCGCCTTTCACGACTTTATGATTTACGCGAACTTGGCGAGACATTTTCGCACGCTAAAAAATATTTTCGGAACCGCAAGTAGCTCAATTTATAAAGGGAAGACACACCCGACTTCGGAAGAATGATAGAATCCCCAACAGGAACAAAGTAAATTTTATTTAAAAAAATTGTTTTGCACTCGCAGAACCCCCCCTTGTGAATTTTACAGAATTATGAATATATTTTGTGTATGGTTTGGGTATTCTTTATGAGGGTGGGGGAGGGAAAATAGGGTTATGCAGGTTATATGTTTATAAAGACTACCATTTCCTAGGTTATACTGATTTGTTTCATTTCCACCCCTTTCCTTAGAGTTGAAGTCTAGTATTTCGTTACAGTAACAATATTTGCAATAAATACAACAAAATGTACTTCTTTATTATCCAATACATGCAGGCTTGAACCCATTATTTGTGCATGGCCAACAAGAGAATGTACATGATTTCATCACTTTTCACAGCCTTCCTTTATAAATATAATTAGCTATCCCATGGAGCTTTTGAACTTTTCAGTTGTGATATTGGAAGTAAATTAAAGGCTGCATTGATTATGACTATACCACATACAGGGGGGCAGGTTATTTATTCAGATTACGTCATATTTTTATGACTCCCCCCAGAATAAACTGCTTATTTAAATAATTTTAGCAACCCCCCTCCATCCTTTCAAAAATTTAATACACCGCCGCCCCTAGCCCTCCCCCTAGACCATTTCCATATGCAAACTAGCATTATTTAACAAGCATAATTTTACAGAACTGTCATTTCGGGCCGTGAAACTCTGTTTAATACTACAATATGTAGAAAAGCTAAGAATAAACCATAAAATTAACTGTTATTAATTACCACTACTTTGGTGTCTGTAAAAAGTATTTGTTGCTGCATGGTATTCCAAAACTACACAAGAATATATTGTCCTTTAATTGATATTATAAAACATTATCATTAATTCCTTACATCAGGCATTCCTAGCTGCATGCAACCTTAAGAAAAAGTGTTCTGGGGGGGGGGGGGACTGGGAAGGTTTTTAGATTTTAGATTATTGCAAGTGCATTCTCCTGCATTTCTTAAGCTAGCTCTATTTAGTGCATTAATTAGCCATTCTGTGCACCTACCATTTTAAGTGTATATACGTAGGTCTTTGTTTGACAAACATTAAAAAAATTAACATTAATCCACCCAACCTTTCATAAATAAATTTTAAGATTCCCCCTTCTAAAGCCTAGCTGTTAAAACAAATTGGGATCCCCTTAAAAATCACCTGCCCCCCTCCCCCTGTCAGGTATACATATTATGAATACAGCCTAATTAAGGAATAAAAAGAACCCTGTAATTCTTGGGTTCCAATTTTGTTACGATTGTTTTATCAGAAAACCTTAAACACAGTATTTTTCAAGTGTTTAGAAGCAGTATGAATTAAGGCTATACCAATTATTTGTAATTGTTGCCATTTACATAAAATTATATATATACTAGCACACTAGTTGTTATATAAAAGCTAGCTCAGAATTATGCTTGTACATGCATTTTTATTCGCTTATGAAATACTCACATTTACAATAATAAATTTAATAAATAATAGTGTTATCAGAGTATATAATTGATCATTATTATTTAACACAACTTTTAAATTTAAAATGCATGTAAGTGTATGCTCAGTATATTATAATACAATATATAAATGGCAACATACATGCATGACTGGTCTACTACTGACACTTGAAAAATACTGTGTTTTAATAGTTAATATGTTTTCTGACAATTACAATATTACAGTATTACAGCTAGGGTTTTTTCATTTCTTTAATCCACCTAATTTACCTTTTACATGTACTCCAAATTCCAATATCACAACTAGAAAAGTTCAAAAGCTCCAAGGGGTAGCTTATTTATGAATATGAGACTTCAACTAAGGAAAGGGGTTGAACTGAAACAAATCAGCATACCTAGGAAGGGATAGTGTAGGGTTATGATTAAGTGCAATTGTTACGGTCACCCAAAATTACAATCAAAATACCCTTACTCTTTCTCTACCAGGTACAAATGTAACAATGTATACATAGTACATATATATGATTTTTTTTAAATATAACTCTGCATATAGTATTGGAAAAGTAAAAAAAAATTATAAGAACTAAGGGGGGGGGGGGGGGTTGCTATACTTTTTAAAATTATATTAATTATATTTAATATACAAATTAAAAATAATATTTTCTTATGAAATTACGACAAAATGTTTATAAAATATACTGTGTTCCTTTTTCCTTACGTAGGGAATTTCGTTTTTTTAACATTCACTTTGTTTTACCACTTATAATTAGGGTATTTATTACCTTTCATATTTGAGAAGATCCTATTGATCCCTCTGAAGAGAATAATCGCTTTGCACAATCGGGAAAAGAATCATAAGTAATTAAAGATTACAATTAAAGTTCTTACAATTTTTAATAAGGAAACTTAAAATTCTCACCTTTCATCAACTTGCAGCTTTTCTAATATATGTCCGGAAACTACGCAAAAATGTCTCAAAGGTTATAAACGCTTACGAGCAAGTACTGAATTGCACTTACTTTCGTGATCACCGTTCAGGAAACAAGAGTTGTCGAGATTTTTCAAACCCTTATTCGGCTCCGGCGGTTAGAAAAATCCAGGTTTAATAGTATTAAAGAATACTGAAAATCCCACGATCCCGCGCAAAAGCCTGTGCCGAATTCGTAATTCCGCGAAAATGAAACATGAACTACAAGATGCCGCCAGCCACCAACTGCGTATTATTTCTTACTGACCCACTCCTCCCTTTATTATGGCAACATCACGTGGTTTCTTGAATTACGTCAACCCAGTTGTCAAAATTTTCCTAGCACCACCCCGAGAACGATTTCCTTTCCCCAAGTCCGCCATCTTTGTCCGCCATCTTGGATTGGGCGCGCAAGGCCTCATGGTAAAGTTGTTTATTGATCTGAACTGGGGCCCAAAAAAAAAATTTGCCCGGGTCGGTCGGGCAAATATTTTTTTGGGGCCCCAGTTCAGATCAATAAGCAACTTTACCATGAGGCCTTGCGCGCCCAATCCAAGATGGCGGACGAAGATGGCGGACTTGGGGAAAGGAAATTGTTTTCGGGGTGGTGCTAGGAAAATTTTGACAACTGCGTTGACGTAATTCAAGAGACCACGTGATGTTGCCATAATAAAGGGAGGAGTGGGTCAGTAACAAATAATACGCAGTGGGTGGCTGGCGGCAACTTTCATTTTCGCGGAAGATTACGAATTCGGCAGCGGCTTTTACGCCGGGATCGTGGGATTTTCAGTATTCTTTAATACTATTAAACCTGGATTTTTCTAACCGCTGGAGCCGAATAAGGGTTTGAAAAATCTCGACAACTCTTGTTTCCTGAACAGTGCAATTCAGTACTTGTTCAGACATTTTTGCGTAGTTTCCGGACATGTCATCAATCGAAAAGTTGAGAATTGTAAACTTTAACTACTTTTCCCGATACAAAAACATTAGGCTATGTTTTTATAATTTTGTTGGTTGTGCGAAGCGATTATTTATATCTCGGTATATACAGAGAGATGACAAGGGGATCTTCTCAAATATGAAAGGTAATAAATACCCCTAAGTGCTAATGTAAAATAAACAAATTTCCTTATGCAAGGCACAACGATCAAAAGCGCATTACTCTTTCGTGTTCGCGTTTCACGACTTTATGATTTACGCGAACTTGGCGAGACGTTTTCGCGCGCTAAAAAATGTTTTCGGGACCACAAGTAGCTCAATTCATAAAGGGAATTAAAATTATAAATTAGTAGTACCTTTCTCTGACCTGGTACAAATGTAACAAATACATACATATATATGAATGTTGTTTTATAACTCTGCACAATGTATTGGCAAAGTAAATACGGATGGGCGAAACTAATTGGGGGGGGGGGGTTCTGCGAGTGCAAAACAAAGGACTTTTTATTATAATATAATTTACAAATTAAAAATAATATATTTTATTTTGATATCACGACAATTTTTTTTATAAAATATACTTTGTTCCTTTTGGGGATTCTACCATTCTTCCGAAGTCGGAATTTGCCCCTGAAGTGTGTCTTCAGGGAAATTATGGGTTATCCAACAATCTTTATTTTTTTGGGTGGTCATTTTCAATCAAAATATTGGAGGTGGGGTACTTGTGAATTTTACAGAATTATGAATATATTTTGTGTTTGGTTTTGGTATTCTTTATGAGAGTGGGGGAGGGAAAGTAGGGTTATGCAAGGAAAGGGTAGTCTTTATAAACATATAACCTGGTTATACTGATTTGTTTCATTTCCACCCCTTTCCTTAGAGTTGAAGTCTAGTATTTCTTTACAGTAACAATATTTGTAATAAATACAACAAAATGTACTTCTTTATTATCTAAACATGCAGGCTTGAACCCATTATTTGTGCCTGACCAACAAGAGAATGTACATGATTTCATGCCTTCCTTTATAAATATTAGCTATCCCATGGAGCTTTTGAACTTTTCAGTTGTGATATTGGAAGTAAATTAAAGGCTGCATTGAATATGACTATACCACAGGGGGGCAGGTTATTTATTCAGATTACGTCATATTTTTATTACTCCCCCCAGAATAAACTGCTTATTTAAATAATTTTAGCAACCCCCCTCCATCCTTTCAAAAATTTAATACACCGCCGCCCCCAGGCCATTTCCATATGCAAACTAGCATTATTTAACAAGCATAATTTTACAGAACTGTCATTTCGGGCCGTGAAACTCTTAAGATTCCCCCTTCTAAAGCCTGTTAAAACAAATTGGGATCCCCTTAAAAATCACCTGCCCCCCTCCCCCTGTCAGGTATACATATTATGAATACAGCCTAAAGGAATAAAAAGAACCCTGTAATTCTTGGGTTCCAATTTTGTCACAATTGTTTTATCAGAAAACCTAACATAGTATTTTTCAAGTGTTTAGAAGCAGTATGAATTAAGGCTATAACAATTATTTGTAATTATTCCCATTTACATAAAATTATATATAAACTAGCACACTAATTGTTATATAAAAGCTAGCTCAGAATTATGCTTGTACATGCATTTTTATTCGTTTATGAAACACTCACATTTACAATAATTTTTGGCTGTGTTTAAAGGTTTTTTCTACAATAAACAGCTAGTGCACAACCTTCTGATTAATTAGTCAATTAAGCTTTAATAAATAATAGTGTTATCAGAGTATATAATTGATCATTATTATTTAACACAACTTTTAAATTTAAAATGCATGTAAGTGTGTGCTCAGTATATTATAATATTATATATAAATGGGCAACATACATGCATGACTGGCCTACTACTAACACTTGGAAAATACTGTGTTTTAATAGTTAATATGTTTTCTGACAATTACAATATTACAGTATTACAGCTAGGGTTTTTTATTTCTTTAATCCACCTAATTTACCTTTTACATGTACTTCAAATTCCAATATCACAACTAGAAAAGTTCAAAAGCTCCAAGGCCAGGGTAGCTTATTTATGAAGGAAGTCATGAGGTCATGACTACATCCTCTTGTTGGCTGGCACAAAATAATGGGTTCAAGCCTGTGTTGGTTAATAATTAAAGTAAGTACATTTTATTATATTTATTGTAATTATATTGTTACTCAGTAAAGAAATATGAGACTTCAACTAAGGAAAGGGGTTAACTGAAACAAATCAGCATACCTAGGAAGGGATAGGGTAGGGTTATGATTAAGTGCAATTGTTAAAGTCACCCAAAATTACAATCAAAATACCCAGGTTACTCTTTCTCTACCAGGTACAAATGTAACAATGTATACATAGTACATATATATGAATTTGTTTTTTTTATATAACTCTGCATAAAGTATTGGAAAAGTAAAAAAAATTCTAAGAACTAAGGGGGGGGGGGGGGTGCTATACTTTTTAAAATTATATTAATTATATTTAATATACAAATTAAAAATATTTCTTACGAAATTACGGCAAAATGTTTATAAAATATACTGTGTTCCTTTTTTCCTTACGTAGGGAAATTCGTTTTTTAACATTGACTTTGTTTTAGCACTTAATCAGGGTATTTATTACCTTTCATATTTGAGAAGATCCTATTGATCCCTCTGAAGAGAATAATCGCTTTGCACAATCGGGAAAAGAATCATAAGTAATTAAAGATTACAAGGTCTTACAATTTTTAATAAGGAAACTTAAAATTCTCACCTTTCATCAACTTGCAGCTAAATTTCGAATATATGTCCGGAAACTACGTACGGAAAAATGTCTCAAAGGTATAAACGCTTTCGAGCAAGTACTGAATTGCACTTACTTTCATGATCACCGTTCAGGAAACAAGAGTTGTCGAGATTTGTCAAACCCTTATTCGGCTCCAGCGGTTAGAAAAATCCAGGTTTAATAGTATTAAAGAATACTGAAAATCCCACGATCCCGTACAAAAGCCGGTGACGAATTCGTAATCTTCCGCGAAAATGAAAGTTGCCGCCAGCCACCCACTGCGTATTATTTCTTACTGACCCACTCCTCCCTTTATTATAGCAACATCACGTGGTCTCTTGAATTACGTCAACGCAGTTGTCAAAATTTTACTAGCACCACCCCGAGAACAATTTCCTTTCCCCAAGTCCGCCATCTTTGTCCGCCATCTTGGATTGGGCGCGCAAGGCCTCATGGTAAAGTTGTTCATTGATCTGAACTGGGGCCCAAAAAAAAAATTTGCCCGACCCGGTTTGCAAAAAAAAAAAAAAAAAAAAAAAAAATCCATGAAATTTATGAAAATCAACCCGAATTGATAGATGATTTGCTCCAAAACAAGACTTGGTTTGCGAAATTGGGCTCAAACCTGGACACGTTACTGCCGCACATCTCACTTACGTCATGTACGTGAGTGGCCCCCCGGAGTTTGAAATACCATTCCTTGGAGTTTGTAATTTCACTAATACGTTGAAATACCACTCCTCTTAGCCAATCAGATTGCAGAAATTTCTTATGTCATGTTATAATATTAAAAATAGCAGGTTTATTAACTGGTGTAATGTTGTTTACCACTAAATCACACGTCATCCCATCTGACTCACGTGACACTGGCGTGACACTGGCGAGCCAGTTTATGGTGAGGATCTGAAGAAAATAAACTACAATCTTTGTTCTTTATTTACCACCAGTATCGGTCTAGAAACAAGAACTGAAAATTACAATTACAATCTCGGCATACTAACCTATCCCACAAGTAACTCTATTTACAAAATATTAATAACAAAGCCAAAATGGTTATTAATAGGGTAAGCAAACGAGGATACATTGTAAGTCAGGGCCAAACGAGGATACATTGTTGTGGAAACATTTGTAGTTTCAGTGTTGCTATGGTGAGCAAACGGGAAGCATTTGTTGCGGAAACAAAATTCGCTTCCGAAACATATGCTGAGCCCGCAGGCAAACGAGGCCAAAGCATTTTGGGAAACACTGAAATTCACAAATGTTTCCACAACAAAGTTTTTTCATTTGCCGCCGGCTTCATCAGAAGGCCAAACAGAAATAGATCATAATCAGCATCTTCATCAACGGATCGGTGTTCATCACAATTATCACCTTGCGAGCACACGTTCAGTTCTTTGTCCGTCTCCAACAAGAAACAAGAGAGAGAGGGAGAGAGAGGGAGAGAGAGGTGGAGAGGGAAAACGAAAGGAACCACTGCTCGCAGGGATCACAATCACCACGTAGTTAAGCAACTCGTGCTTGCCAGTATTTATTTGTATACTCGTTGAGTGAGTCAGTCTTTTCTTCGTAAATTTTTTTGTTCCAAGTTAATTGGGTGTTGGCACTCTTTCGTTCTCTGTCGAGTAAGAAAACCCTGAATTAACGTATAGCAATAAGAATTGCTGCTAATCCTGTTTGTCCAGTTCTTCCCTCATTGAAGTAGGGGTTATAACACTGAGGACTGATTACGATTAATTCATTTTTATGGTCTTAATAAGAAGTGGCAAATCCGACTCCGAATCAGATACTATGATCCACCACGACACTGAGTTCGAATAACCCAAATCTCATGAGTTGCTCTCATTGTCAGGAGCCAGCGATATAATATCAGCAGTTTCAACCATGGCTTCATGCCCGCCCTGCGACATGTCTGTACTAGTATTCTCTGTGTTTTGCACCTTCGGTGATATGTTGTCAGTGGTCGCCTCCACGGCTTCTACGTCACACGGGATCATCTGCGTGTACTCACAGCCATCGGACTTGAAGTATTCGTTATAATTACTATTACACTGGCATGCACGACCAAGAAGCCCGTAAAACAGCTCTGAAACTACAAGTGAAAAACAGATTATGATATGAATCCGTTAGTTATCTCCTATTACTTAGTAGGGGTGTGTTCCATAAGTTTACAAGAACGCATGTTTAGAACGATTTTGCAGAACATGGCGCGAGAAATCATGGTCCTAATGAATTGCATACATGAATTTGATTAAAGGCTTGATAACTTGATGTAACATGGCATTGTTACTTGTAAGCAGTTACGCAAGTACAACGAAAAGAGTGGTGAAATTCATTCACTTTTATACTACGTCCAGAGTGGATCCAGGCGGTGCGTGCAGGGGGTGCAACCCCCCATGACTCCCGGAGATCACTGTAAATAGCACACAGAGTCTCTCGAAATATTTCTTTTTGCAACCTCCCCTTTCACTTACAAGATCCTGGATCTGCCCCTGACGTCATATACACGACATGTTTGGGAGACTTCATGTCTTACCTGTTAGTTTTAAATGAGATCTGACGGCAGCTCGTAGCACGAGGTAGTTTATTAAAGCGAAGACACATACGATAAACCCGATAACCAGGAACGATAGCGGTCCCTCTTTGGTAAATTCCTGAACACAACAAATGTGACATGGTTTCAGTTATAGTAGACTCAGTTAGAAACGAAGAAATGTAGTAGATATTTTTGTGGCGTATTCAGGTTAGCTAGAGAATGCAGACATACCTTCCCAACGAGTAGTGGTATTAACATCTCTCCACTAGCAGAGCTGACTATCAGTATACTAGTAATAGAACCTAGCGAGACACAAGCCAGATACATTAAAGACACCACTCCCTTATAACAGTGCGCATGAACAAGAAGAATAGTACAGCATGGTATCCCACATGGAATAACTCTCACGTCAAACTAATAAAGGCGCTGTGGTAGGAACTAGGTTTACGAATTCTTAAGGCGAGTCAATGATATATTTTGGAATCAGAAAACTAGCCTCATGATGCAACTGGTCTTCTAGAAGTGTTTTACATCAGCAAGATCAAGATTAACTCATTTATAAGCGGTAACAGTAGACACTTCCTCTACTGAGTTTGGAAGCTTAATTAACTCACGAAGAGCTAATGTTGCCTTATACAATAAAGGTACGACGAGCAACGTGGCGAGTCCCCTGCTACGACTGAAATACCTGGAACGTTAGACACTGCACTAGCTAATGTTCATCGTACGTTACCTGTTACTTCGATGTAAAGCTCAGCTAGAGAAAGAGTTGAAGGGAAAACACTACTCATAAACAAGCCAAACACACTGCTTCCGATCCATAGAGAGAGATTATAGTGGTGCAGGTACAGCATGACTGACATGGCCGCAAAACAGCCGCACTGAAAACACAACAGATGATGATGATGACATTATGATGAAAGTGACTATTACTGCGGATTAAAGGTTGAGCGTTTAACGTTGTCAGATTTCGTGTTCGTTGTAACTGTTAATCGCTCACGTTTCTGGACAAAATTTGCCATGTTGCTAACATTTGCCATGTTGCTAACATTTGCCATGTTGCTAACATTTGCCATGTTGCTAACATTTGCCATGTTGCTAACATTTGCCATGTTGCTAACATTTGCCATGTTGCTAACATTTGCCATGTTGCTAACATTTGCCATGTTGCTGTAAGGCAAAACGTAGACGTTCTCAGTTTGCTGCGTTTTGTGTTTCTTTCGTTCAATCTGTCTTTAAACAAGATTCAAGTAGATAGAATACTTGTACTATTTTAGCCAAATAATTTCATCATCTTTAATGGGAGAAGGTAGTAAAATATCGAGTGTTTGACTTGAAATCATGTTTGGCTTAATCGCGCGACTGCCGCACAACGTACAAAGCCGCCAATCGATAGAAATAGACATGTTGCTAACCAATTTATCACATAGCAACCGATTAACCGTTACAACGAACACAAAATCAGACTAACCAGAATGCGCGGTATGCCACTCATAATAGTAAAGGCTTTGTGTGTCAAATCAATGTCATTGATCTTTTCAATGACAAAAATCGTAGCTGTAAAACCTGAGACATCCAAACCCAATTTCATGCCACATAACTATTAGGAAATTGTAGTCGTAGTATGGATTAATATAATTGTAACTGCAATTGTGGGAGGAGTCCACGTTAACGGATACTTGTGTTAATGTGCGCACTCACCAAATTTGCCAAAAGCATTTTATCTGGTCTGACGATCATCGAGACGAAGATAGAAATAAATCGTCCAGTGGCGAATAGACACTGTTGAGAAACAAAACATAAAGGAGCGATTAAATGATTGTTATGCATGCCTTAGTCTGTTGCTGTGTTTGTGCACTAGCTGTTATTTATGCACCGATTTTCCTGTCGATAAAACTCATTTGAATTTCCTGCGCGACGCCATCTTGCGTTTTAGACTTCACAGTGTTAGTCCTATTGTCAGAAAACAATAGCTCTTTCGTTTTGCAATAATAGGGCAACACTGTGACGTCATAATATCCAAGATGGCGGCGCGCAGGAACTCATCGACAGGAATATGGGTGCATAAATGCCATCTAGTGTGCAATTTACAATAGTAGACATCCATAACAAACATTTGAGAACAAACATTGCTTTTCAGCCGAGATTAAAAACATCAAAACATAACAATTCAGTAAGTGCGTTTATACATTTGAACGTCTTTAACTAAAAAAAAAAAAAAAAAAAGAGTATTTGCAGTGTATTTCTCTCAACTGGTACCAATCTGGATTTTTATCAGTGGATCGTTGTATTAAAATAAGCTGCTTACATAACTGGGCTCCCATCAAGGAAGACTTTAGCCAACCTTACGATCAACATACAAATATACTCACCCAAAACAGTGCGGTGAGATAAGCTCCGTGGCTCGGAGGAAAATGAACTTCACTTTTAACAGCATAGGTGTACAGATATCCGCCATACGCACCCTACGGAGGAAAAGGTATACGGTAATACTGTCATCACTCATCGGTCCCACATGGTGTATGGCTTAAGTAGGGTAGTATTGTTAAGATAAGTCTCATTTGGGGGTAAATCTGAAATAGCATTTTGAAATAGTACATTGATGGGTTAACTATAGATCAGCTGACGAGTTATCTACACAGCGGCCACACCAAGACTGACCGTAATACGCACACAGCGATGATCGTCTTTGTTTTCTTTCTGTTTGGGCGGGAAAGGGTGGTACCAATCTCGTACCCAGGCCCCATTCGTTTCTTACTGCGCATGCTCGACGAAAAAATAGGGCTCTGGACGAATCCGATTACGGAAGTCCGCGAATCACGGACTTCCGGCGTCTCTGCGCATGCTTATCATTACGTCACCGCAAGAAGTCGTTTCTTCGGGTTCGATTCTCGCTAAGTGCCTCCCTAGGTTTCGGTTCCGGTATCTTGATAATGATCTTTTGCTTGCTAGTGTCAGAGCAAACCTTAGGGAGTCTCTTTCATCTTCTGCCGTTTTTAGTTTGGATTTTAAGGCTTTATTTTCGTGCGGTGGATTCATCAGACATAACAATTCCAGTACACAAGAGGATTCATGGAAAACTCGCTGAAATCCCCTTACCTGAGCCCGCACAAAATCAGCAACTGAATACACTGTCGAAGCAAGTTGAGGCATCTTTACTTACGAGTCCGGTATTTTAGCTCCTTGGAGGCTGGAGTTCGTTGCATTCCCATACAAACGGTTATATCTAAGCGATCAGCGCCTGTTCGCAACTTTACGAGGTCAGAAAAATGTCACTTCTGCCTATAGCGCACTTACGAACATTGTTGTTAATATGAATGTGCAATTGCCTATCTGTTACGGTAAATCCCTCGACCATATCAACTGTTACTGCCGGTTGGATTCGATTTTCGAAATTATTATTCATGTACTGTGTGCGATTTGTGTTGGTCGGTGAAGTGATTTGAACTCCCGATAGCAAATATCTAAGAATCCCTGAAGAGATCAGCAACCATTTAGGTAAAGACTTCCGTTGAAATTGCATTGTTCAGAACAGCCAATCAGATTACACAAAAATCGGATTCTTCCAGAGCCGTATTTTTTCGTCGAGCATGCGCAGTAAGAAAAAAATGGGGTTTGGGTACGAGATTGAGGTGGTACGCGCGCTGGGTAATCAAAAGCGCATGCGCGTGACGTTTTACCGCGGTGAACAAGTTTACCTGAAGTCCGTCAAAGAAGAAGAGCAGTAGAGCGGAGAGGAAGGTAATAATCGGCACTTTGGCTGGAAGGTCGCCAATGGAACTCTTGGTCGGCGTCGCCTCTACAGGCCTGAAGATCTGAGATAATTCTGAGGGTAAAACGTGAAGGCAGTCAGTTTAATTTATTCATATATTTTAAGGAGATTCTTGCGGTTTACCATTTAACGTCCTTATACTAAAGTAAAGGTATAATTAATAATGTATGTATTAGTAATTGTTAGAGGGGATTATCCTCCGCTGCACTTCTGAAGTCCTTTCTTTTTCCTACAGAAGCACGAGTAAATAAAAAAATATACGATGAGTGACTAGTTCCTGTAAAACCTAGTGTTGATCTGCGTCGGCAGAAATTGCGCCAGCAATAGAAATGCTGTACTGTCGATAAATAAAGTGATGAAACATGCTGATCTAAGTATGAATGAATACGTGAATTATTAATTAAATGAACGAAAAGCGTTCATTAATGCCGCTAGGTGCCAAAGTGCCTAAAAATAAAGTTACGTTCTTTGCGTTTAAATAAAAAAAAAGTGTTTCTAAAGGTCTAGCAGCCATGATCAATTTGTACCATACTTGAGGAATCATAGTTTTTTTTACTAGGGGGATCGTACTAGAGGAAATCGTGTAATAGATCTCAGTATTTAATTTTACAAATCGTCTATCCTATGTTCACATCTGAGATTTCATTTTATTTTGTAAATGAGGCGAATGCTTGGGGAAATAATACTCGGCGCAGATTATAATACCAGTTCTAGTAATTTTTTCCAATTCTAGGCTGGGATAAACTCGATGAGCGAAGGGAAAAAGGAAAGCGATAATTATGCATAAAATAATAAATAATCTAGCACCTGTCACCCTTTCTGAGCTGTATACAACGGTTGGAAGTTCAACGTGTTATAGTCTAAGAGGCGCCGATACCAAACTTCGTCTCCCACAGCCCCAAACCGAATATTTGAAGAAAAGCATTTCATACGACGGCGCGAAACTGTGGAACGAATTACCACCACAGCTTCGCGGAATGAAGTCTCTTGTTTTATTTAAGAAACAAATTGCACAAATTACCATGCTTGGTGACCGCTGAATTAATGATAATCAAAATATTTTAATTGGATTTTATTATAAATTTTAGCATTTAGTATCACACAATTGTATTTAGATTAGCATTAGATTAGGTTAGCATATTTTAATTAGGCACGGCTCTTATTGAAATCAGTTTTATTAATGTTACTGTTAAGATTCCGTGGATAAATAATAAAGATTGAAAAAAAAGGAGAATCTTCGCTTATCGCCACTTCAATACAGAAATGGCGCCGCTCACGAGGATATCAAGCCGGTGCCTCGGGCAGCAGTTAACGTGGGCAGCAGAGCTCTAACCAGTTCGTATTAGCCTGCGAAACAAGCCCTGTACGTTGCACCCTCAAGTGTAATAATTACCCTCAAGTGTAATAAAGTAATAAAACCCTCAAGTGTAATAAGGATTTACCCTCAAGTGTAATATGGGTTTATCCTCAAGTGTAATAAGGGTTTGGCCACATGTGTAATAAGGGTTTCACCAAATAAACGGTATAAGAAAGATCACATCAAAATTGGTATCTTTTCCAAGTCTGAAATTAAAGCTTGCCATTCAGTTCACTCAAACATCCTAATATTTGGTAAAGTTACTAATTTTGATTTGGGGTTAATTTTTGTTATCAGATTAATTTTCCACACTCGGCCTCAGTCCCCTACTGGTTTCTAAAGTGGCCAATTAGTGGCACAGAATGCACACAAAAACACGAAATAAAGTAGGCATGTACATGTTCTTAAGACGCTTCGGACTTCGGTGCCATTCCACAGTGAAACCATAGCTGTTAAATTACCTGTTAAATTTCCCTGTGAGCCGAGGGAGGATTTGTAGCTGAAGCCTGCACTAATTTCCCTCAATCATGGTATCACATATATAGGTACTACATTCGGAAGAACATTCAAATTGATCACCTGGATTGCTCATACTGTGTATCAATTACAAATAATGGTTACGAACACAATAAATGTTAAATTGGCCACATGATAAATTGCCGCGCTCATTCGCCACATTGTCGATGTGACAATGTAATACCTTTTTTTGGTGAAATCCCTATTACACATGTGGCCAAACCCTTATTACACTTCAGGGTAAATCTTTATTACACTTGAGGGTTTTATTACACTTGAGGGTAAATCCTTATTACACTTGAGAGTTTTATTACTTTATTACACTTGAGGGTGCAACAGCCCTTGGTGTTGGTGTTATTTAAACGCAAGGAAAGTGATAAAATGATTTTGTCCGCGCGAAAATAGAAAAAGGAAACTAATACGAGAGAGGAGAAGAAGGGCCTGCAACCATACCTTATATATTATAGTCCTGAAATTACTAGACTGGAAAAAAAACTAGACGAGAGCTGAGCGCAGAGTAATTGTAAGTTATGCATAAAGTACTAATATAGTCATACTCCAACGAGTCTAACAGAATTATTTACGACAGTTGGGAACTCAACCAATTATAATCTGAGGGGGAAGGGGAAAAAGGGAAAAGAAAGTCCCCCTTCGCCGGTTGCCAGATCTAAAAAAGTTGTCTGCGGAGGAGGCTATCTGAGAGACAGGGAATAGGGTATTAGTGAATAAGGCATAACTTTTTTTTAATGTCGGATGGCTGTATATATATACACAGGCTAAAATGGATAAATAAACTGTAAGCTAAGTAGACTAAGTCGTCCAGGTCCTACAACGTGTAACCGTAATAGGCCATTTTAACGATGTTGCGCACGCATTGAAAACAAAAGCATGTGGCCCGCCAAAAACCAGAATGTGGCCCGCCAAAACTCAATGTTGCATGACAATCTTTTGTTTTCTTGATTGCATGCATATTGTTCTCAATGTGCGCGCAACATCGTCAAAATGGCCTATTCATTTCGATATGGAAATACCCTAATGCCCTATTCCCTGATGCCCTATTCCCTGATGCCCTATTCCCTGATGCCCTATTCCCTGATGCCCTATTCCCTAATGCCCTATACCCTAATGCCCTATTCCCTAATGCCTATTCCCTAATGCCCTATTCCCTAATGCCCTATTCCCTAATGCCCTATTCCCTAATGCCCTATTCCCTAATGCCCTATTCCCTAATGCCCTATTCCCTAATGCCCTATTCCCTAATGCCCTATTCCCTAATGCCCTATTCCCTAATGCCCTATTCCCTAATGCCCTATTCCCTAATGCCCTATTCCCTAATGCCCTATTCCCTAATGCCCTATTCCCTAATGCCCTATTCCCTAATGCCCTATTCCCTAATGCCCTATTCCCCTATTCCCTAATGCCCTATTCCCTAATGCCCTATTCCCTAATGCCCTATTCCCTAATGCCCTATTCCCTAATGCCCTATTCCCTAATGCCCTATTCCCTAATGCCCTATTCCCTAATGCCCTATTCCCTAATGCCCTATTCCCTAATGCCCTATTCCCTAATGCCCTATTCCCTAATGCCCTATTCCCTAATGCCCTATTCCCTAATGCCCTATTCCCTAATGCCCTATTCCCTAATGCCCTATTCCCTAATGCCCTATTCCCTAATGCCCTATTCCCTAATGCCCTATTCCCTAATGCCCTATTCCCTAATGCCCTATTCCCTAATGCCCTATTCCCTAATGCCCTATTCCCTAATGCCCTATTCCCTAATGCCCTATTCCCTAATGCCCTATTCCCTAATGCCCTATTCCCTAATGCCCTATTCCCTAATGCCCTATTCCCTAATGCCCTATTCCCTAATGCCCTATTCCCTAATGCCCTATTCCCTAATGCCCTATTCCCTATCTGGTCCAGACAACATTGCTGTAAATGAAAGTATTGATTGATAGGACCTTACGCAACTAGGACGGTATATTAAAAACAATAGTCTTAATTACAAAATACAATAACTGCACGTGAAAATGGACACAGTCGCCTACATTTTGTCTGGAAAAACACAACGTGAAACCCCCAAATTTCACGTTATAGAAAAAACGCGAAAGTAAAACACTCCGTTGATCGAGCGGTTGAGCGTTAATTCAGGAAAGAATTTAGAAGAACAAAAGCAGGCAGTGAATAGTCTACATTTGTACTTTCTAGGCGAGATGTTTTGACGGTTTTACCGACAGGTAAAAGCCTTATTTTCCAACTGTTTGCCGTGGAAGTCGAATCAGACAGGACGTATACGCAGTTCTTCGGTAATTGTCATTGTCCTATTTGCAAAGCATTGTGAAGGTCCAGTTAATCGAAGCTAAATACATGGAACTAAAAGCCATCTACCTATACGATGTACACGTAGATTGAACTGAAAGAAATTAAAGAGAACCCTGAAGTAATTTTCGCTTCTGCCGAGGCTGTTCGAGTGAACTGAAAGATCGGTACACACGAAGGGACAAGTCCCAGGGACAAATCACTTGTTGTGTATGCGAAGGGACGTGTAGAGAGAACAAATCCCTTGTTGTGTTCGGACGAGGGGACCGCTTGTTGCAGGGACATTGTGATTTTATCACAGGAAGCCCACGCTGCCCACGCTCTGTTTGTGTCAATTTATAGGGGTTTGTATGGGAATTTTAAAACCTAGCTTTTCGATAAATATATTGTAATAAAATTAATAAAACTTACAGCCAAGACACAGATTATAGACACTAAGTAACGAAGTTTTATTCATTTTATTAAAGTATTTTTATCGAAAAGCTAGATTTCAAAATTCCCATACAAACCCTTATAAAATTGACACAAAGAGAGCGTTGGGCTTCCTTTGTTCAAACCAGGACAAGATTTTTCATGAAAATTGAGTCGTTCACACAAGGGAAAAGGGGGCAGAATTCATTAAGATGGTGGCATGCGCTTATTTCTTTCGCGACTCGCTCCGCTCGCTCTGTTTTGCTCGCTGTCTCTCCTCAAAACGCCTGTTCTGCAGGCTAGGCTAGGATTGATTGATTGAAGAGAAGTGTCGAAAACCCGGCAAGCAGTTGAAAAACCCTCAAGTCAGAAAGACAACTAACCAACCCAGCCAGGTCATGATTCAATCATGATTCAAAACAAAATGTCACGAACTATTTCAAACACGAATTGGAGTCTTTCATCAGTGGTCCAAATATTGAGAAAACAAATGAAACCCGAGAGGCGTACTTCTCATGCGAATGACTAAACCGAAAATATAAATACGCTTCTTCAGAAACATCACTAACAGTCATGTATTGTTTACCGTTTGACTGTTTTATTTAATTATTCCAAAGATGGCTTATGTTTTTGCTGGTAGTAATTTCAACTAGCGTACCAGTAGTGTAGTGGTCAAAAGTTAGTACAAACAGTTTGAAGGGTCGAGGTTCGAACTTCGACAGTGGAGGCACGCTTTTTCTTTCTATGTCGTTTCTTTACCTCTTCACTCCTTACTTGCAGTTTATCAGTATTAATAATATAGATACGATAGTACGCGCGCTCTGATTGGCTAAAAAGCCATGTTTTATCAGATTATATAACATGGTTTGCCGTGTTTTATTGTTTTCAACTGGCGGTTTCCTTTCATCGCGCGCGTAAATCTATATTATAAAACAGGTAAAGAGGCCTTAAACCATGTTTTATGCTATCATAAAACACTCTGGACATTTGGGAACACTCGAGAAATGTTGAAAGCACGCGCCTTCGGCTTGTGCTTTAACATTTCTCTCATGTTCCCAAATGCCCATCTTGGGCATTTGCCCATCATGCCTATCATGTTCCCAAATTTCCCCCAAAGGAGAATACCGTAGTTCAAGTGTGAAAGTAATAAAGATTCATCAATTTGCTTGAGAATTTTAGGTGGGACATAGTGTTTAGCTTTATGTAGTATCCCAAGTGATTTAGCAATTTTAATTTTGATGTGAGAAATATGTTCTTTCTATGTAAGGTGTTTATCTATAATCAAACCTAGATATTTTGTTGATTTTTTCTCTTCACTTGTTTCATCACAGATTTTTATTACGGGGTGCTTTCAATTTTTGTTTTTGCTGCGGGAGAAAATGAAAAAAAATGAAAGAGTACTGGCCCTAAAACAGACTCTGAGGAATGCCAGAATTTACTGTGCTTTTAGTGGAGTGTATTCTATTATAAGATACCAATTGATTTCTATTCACGAGGAAGGACTTAAACCAATTTAAACCATTTATACCATATGATTCAAGTTTGTTGAGAAGTATATTTAAATTAATGATGTCAAAGGCTTTGGCAAAATCTAAAAAAATCACAGTAGAAATATGTTTGTATTTAAAAGATTCAATTATATCATTTAATAAGTCCAACACAGCTAAAGTTATTGATTTACGTTTTTGAAAGGCATACTGATGTTGAAATAATATATGGTTCTTTTCCAAGAAATTTTGTAGTCTGGTAAGTATAACGTTCAAATATTTTAGAGATGATAGGTAAAAGAGAGAATTTGGCCTATTATTAGTAATATTTAATTTTGATCCACTTTTATGGCTAGGATTTTTTTTTTGAATTTTTAGTTTTACAGGAAAGCAACCGTTGATAATGGAATCATTTATTATCTGTTCTAGAGGTGTGGCAATAAGATGACTAACTTGTTTAATAAGTTTAACTGGAATATCATAAATACCAGAGCTTTTATTGGGGTTTATTTATCAATAAGGCAGGATTCAAGGAAGTCTTTATGCCATTTCTTTGATGGTTTCATTTTTGCAATTAAGTTTATTGCTATATTGTTAAAATATGATGGTTTCAATGGCGTTTGATTACTAGAATCAAAGTGAGGCGTTGGGGTCAATACCGCTGAAACTGCTATATGTAGACGCCACTAGCTGTAATATCAGCTATTGCATCAAACACTAGTGCGTTTGGAACTGGTGTTTCATTGGATGTCAAGATGCATCCTGACTTGACGAAGCTTTGAACAAGGGTTTCACCAGGTATCAAAACCAGTCTCTCCATTGGATGAATATCTCAGGAATTATTAACGAATTTGAGAAGTGTATTTTACGAGTCATTATTTTCCGGTGTTTAAACAATGATCTGACTTGTAAAATACACGTGTAAAAGTTTTATTGGCCCAAGTATCGAACTCTAGGTGGCAGAAGTAGAATCCTGACTACAGTTACAAACTGGTTTGTGTAGGTATTGAATCAGTGCTATTTACCTTTGCTTTTGTATCTTTTGAATCTACCATTTCTTGACTAGTGTATTAGGTCCAATAGTTTATATTTATTTTACTCATGTGTATTCGTTCAATGATTTTGTTTGATTCGTGAAACCTGCCACGAGGCGTTCATTGAGTACTAGCTGTTCTGTCTGGCCTGACCAGAAGTGTATTGACCGCCATCACAACTGAGTATACAGCTATTTCATAAAGGTTGTCCAGGACAAACGGCAAACGCATTATTTCCCAGACCGCAATGGATTGTGGTTATTATAACTGACGAATAAACTACAGTGTAATAATCCATTCACATTGACCCAAAAACAAACCAATAAACTTCAGTGTAATAATCCATTCACATTGACCCAAAAACAAACCAATAAACTACAGTGTAATAATCCATTCACATTGACCCAAAAACAAACCAATCCAGCAGACTTACAACTACAACCACAATCCATTTCGGGCTGGGAATTGCCCGGGACCACCTTTTTGAAAATGCTGTACATAGCTTGTTGAGTACACAAAGCCTTTGTTTGGGTAGTGTATTCAGTATACCTTTCCCTTCTTCAGTCTCATCAGGATCACGCTGCGATAGAGCTATATTAACCACTGTACCAGTAAAGATAACTGGTGAAATACGTCTTACTTGTCGCTGTTTAAATATCAGGTAGAATAATGCCAGTTGTACGGGAAGCTTTAAAGAAACAAAAGAACTGATAAAATAATCAATAATAATTGATAAATCAGTGATAAGAATAATAACAAATAATCATTAAACACATAAGGATTAGAACAAAATACATAGGATTAGTATCATAAATGGAACTGAGATATTACGTGCTCCTTAAGTAGGCCTTTATTCAATTGGCGTAAAACAAAAAAGGACTGGCACCGAGTGTGTAAATTTAATCGATCTTTTTTAATATTTAAATTCACCACCTCGTTAATATTGAACTCAGTCAACACACTAATCTTGATGTGATCTAACTAAACTCACCACCTCGTTAATATTGAACTCAGTCAACATACTAATCTTGATGTGATCTAACTAAACTCACCGCGTCGTTAATATTGAACTCAGTCAACATACTAATCTTGATGTGATCTAACTAAACTCACCACCTCGTTAATATCGAACTCAGTCAACATACTAATCTTGATGTGATCTAACTAAACTCACCACCTCGTTAATATTGAACTCAGTCAACACACTAATCTTGATGTGATCTAACTAAACTCACCACCTCGTTAATATTGAACTCAGTCAACATACTAATCTTGATGTGATGGTTTATTATTTTAATTCGAATACATTTACATAATCGATCCCACTCCTTTTTTTCGTTTTCAAAATGAATGCTAATTGGTGATGGTAATCAAACACCGGATTTCGCTTTTAGATTCCAATTCATCGGTCATATGTACGAATGCTAATCTAAGTTTAATTGAAATTCGTTAAAATAACCATGACTCGAGTGAATTTTAATCTTAAGTTTCCAAAGATTTACACAAACGATGCTCGCCTCCTCCACACCTATCTCTATTTTGGGCTTCATGTGGGGAAGAAGTGGGGGATTGGGGCGAGGTTCTTCGCTCTCGGCTCCAATCTGCCTCTTCTCATTTCTTCACCTGCCACAGGAATCCCACAATCCGAGTTCGAAACCTAAACTGAGATGCCTGTGAAGCACCAACGCGTCATCTCTCTTAGATTGACTATTATCATCAATTGTCAAAATCGCTAGAATTGAGTATAATCATCATTCTAAGGCAAACCCTAACCCGAACTACAAACCAAACCCTAACCATCGGACGAGTTCACGGGTAAACGACGGGTTCTCACTCACCTAGAGCTAGGGTTCACAAGTAAACAAGAAAGGAAGGTAAACGAGATAAAAAAATTTTTGAGCGCTCCTACTCGGGCTCGAACTCGTAGCCGTTTGCGTGTAGTGCTTGGTAGTACAGACGTCATGACTACTACACTAAGCGCGTCTACCGCCGTTCGGAATTCGACAATTGTTTTTCTTTATACTTGACTGGTTTTAACCTCGAGGTTAAATTGAGGATTATAATCAATTCTAGCGATTTTGACAATTGATGATAATAGTCAATATAAGGGAGATACCGTGTTGGAAGCACACCACGGCAAAACGTCACGCGCATGCGCTGTTGATGAGCCAGTCGAGCGCGCGTCTCTCCAGTTTCCCGCCGAAACTAAAACGAAACAGAGGCAATCACTCCTGTTTCTAACTTTAAGTACGTATGCGTATTAACGTGAAATGTTTCGCGAAAAACAAGAAAACTACATCAAAGCTAAGCCTAAGACTTTCACAGGCTGAAGGTTTCTTAATTTGCTAGTTTGTCTAGTTTGCTAAGTTATAAAATTATTTACAAAAAAAGTTTAAGACCTCGGAGACTTGTATTAGAACTCCAGAGCCTTCGTTCTTTCGGTCAGCGGAACACAGCGTTTTGTCGCAGTGTTCTGCGGAGGAGGCTAAAAGCAATGTCTGCTATCATGAAGCCTAGAAACCTAAGATGCTGGCTATCTTGGTTAGGAAGGGATCAAGAGTCTCACCTGAAGACTTGCCACGGTCCAGTAGGCATACTGTACGAATGACTTTGAGTGACTTCTGACTACTGTGGTGGACACACTGCTGATGTTCAGTCCAGATATGTTGCCCTGTGTAACCAGGTCTTCCAGTAAATCCTCCACTAATGTCGAGTTCTCAAGCGTCCAGCCGAAAATGTTTCGTTGAAAGTGACCTCCTTCGCATGCACTACGAAGAATAGGTTCTGAAATGACGGGGCTCAACAAGGCGCCGAGACCGTAGAAAAAATGTAGAGCCTGAAAAGATATGTACAAGTTATGGTGTTATAACATGTCCTGGGATCTGACGTTTAGTTGGTTCTTAATCACACTCATAAGCATACTAGACATGCGCTGTGGACAAGGCCAACAAGCCTAACTAAATACCAACAACTTGCAACTAAAATCTAATATTGTCTTTATGCTTGCCCTCTTTTAACTTAGTACTTCTCATTGCTTGCTTCGATTGTCACAGTTTGCCGCATTTGATAATACGAAAGTTGTAATATTTGTGTCCTCTGTGCGATTAGGAATCTCCTTTGTGTAAGCTACCTCGTGCAAGGCTTTCCTCTCATCATCTCGACGTTTCCATTCAACCACCACCGCATTATTGGATTGTACAAACGATTCAAGATTCTTTATTGCATACTATTTACAAATTATTTAATTACAATGCATGTAGATATTTTATATAAGAGAAAAAAGAAAAAGGGAAATAAATTATTACATGTCTTTGAGGAAATGTGTGTAGTGGTCAAAGGAGAATGAAGCTTTCGAGTTGACCAGTACCATGAGAAAAGGACAGTATAAATATATTAAAAATTAAATAAACAGTGCAGGTGCTAATAGAGTTACAACAAAAGGAATTAATATACGTTACATTGATAATGGTTGTTTATACATGTATTATTATGAGTATATTGAAAAATATAATAAACTAATTACAATTAATCCCAGTTAGTGCAGGTGCTGATAGGGTGTGGGATAAACATACATTAATAAACTAATCACAATTAATCCCAGCTAGTGCAGGTGCTGATAGGGTGTGGGATAAACATACATTAATAAACTAATCACAATTAATCCCAGCTAGTGCAGGTGCTGATAGGGTGTGGAATAAATATACATTAATAAACTAATCACAATTAATCCCAGCTAGTGCAGGTGCTGATAGGGTGTGGAATAAACATACATTAATAAACTAATTACAATTAATCCCAGCTAGTGCAGGTGCTGATAGGGTGTGGAATAAACATACATTAATAAACTAATCACAATTAACCCAGTTAGTGCAGGTGCTGATAGGGTGTGGAATAAACATACATTAATAAACTAATTACAATTAATCCCAGCTAGTGCAGGTGCTGATAGGGTGTGGGATAAACATACATTAATAAACTAATTACAATTAATCCCAGCTAGTGCAGGTGCTGATAGGGTGTGGGATAAACATACATTAACAAACTAATCACAATTAATCCCAGTTAGTGAAGGTGCTCATAGGGTGTGGGATAAACATACATTAAACTAATTACAATTAATCCCAGCTAGTGCAGGTGCTGATAGGGTGTGGGATAAACATACATTAATAAACTAATCACAATTAATCCCAGTTAGTGCAGGTGCTGATAGGGTGTGGGATAAACATACATTAATAAACTAATCACAATTAATCCCAGCTAGTGCAGGTGCTGATAGGGTGTGGAATAAACTACATTACAATAATTATTGAATTTGTAAACATCGGGTCTGATTATCAAGTAAAAAAACTTTAAACTGTTTTTTGAAGCTCTTGTGTTTTAGGCATTTAAAATGTTTGGGTATTTTCTCCCATATCCTGGAAGCCATATATTTAAATGTTGATAAACCATAATTTGTTCTGGAAGCTGGTCTATACAGGTTTTGGTTAGCAGCATATCTTCATATCTTGTGTTATATTTGTGAATATCAGAAGCAGATGTAATTAAATCAAGAAAGACAACTGGAATATGCGTTTTAACGTATTATATTTTATGGACAAGAGATGAAACTTTAAGTTTAAAAATGTTGTTGAGTTATATAATTTGCAAAAATTGATAGTAAGGGCTAGTGTTCTCGGTTTTATTTGCAAAGAAAATACAGCGGATATTTATTCTTTTTATTTTATTTATTTATTTATTTTCCATACAATACATATTTTTACAACAACATCCAATTTTCTCGCGTTCTGATTGGCTCTCCGCTATATGCAAAATAAGTACATACAATGAAAATGACGTCACTCGCAAGCCGTGTTAGCTTTGCAAACTGGAAGTGCTTTCACGGCGAGGTTTGTGAATTCAAATGGATGTTAACTTCGCTTCCAAAAACAAGAAAGTGAGGATTTCACAAGCATTTTATTGATAGGAGAAGTCAATCGGTGAGTCAAACTTCTTTGTAGTGTGCCATTTGGCAAAATGAGAGTTTTCTCTTGAGTGGAGAAAGTTTCGGCGAATTTGTACTTGTAGTCAGACATTGTGCATGACTAGACTAGTTCTCTCAGAGCTCAAAAGTTTTGAATTATATAACAATAACTTTTCTGATCCAGAAAAAAACAACTGAAAGGATTTCACATGCATTCCGTCAATTACAGAAGTTAATCGGTGAACCAAATTGCCATTTGTCTAAGAAAGCTTTCTCTCGGCAACGGTAATTAGAAGTGTTTACGTTTTGACTTTCAATAGCCTTTTTCGTATTACGCACTCATTTGAAGCTATAAGTGCTTCGTTGTTGTAAAAAACAAATCGCACACATTTTGCCATTGTCTGTACTCGTATTGATCATAGAAATGACGCCATAAAATGTCCCAAACTTTGCAGTAAAACAACTCGCTACGCTCGTTGTTCCACTTGAGTTTTGAACATTTTATGGCGTCATTTCTATGATCAATACGAGTACAGACAATGGCAAAATGTGTGCGATTTGTTAAATACATACAGCCAAAAATACCATAAGGTTGAATAGTTGTGACATTTGTGTGTATTAAGTTACATTTATGTATTAAGCCATTGACTTAATGCTTCCCATTTCTCTTGGTGTCTTTTTATATCTTTCTCTGTAACTGCGCATTTTTTTTTCGATTTTATGTTTTTCTTTCAAGAGGTAAGAAAATTTTGAAAATTTTAAAGGATGTTTCTCTAATAAATGAAGTGTACATGTGATATTTAACAATTATCAGTACATGATTTAAAAGTTTCGCAGTTTTTGTTTGCTTTATTTTCCCATTCATAATACAAGCTCTATCCGTTTCTATCGTTTCCGAGGTTTGAGTTTGCCAGAAGGTTTTGAAACGATGCCAGAAACGTTGAGCTTCTGCACATTCAAAGAAGAGGTGCTCAGGAGTGTGCTTCTCTTTACAAAAAGGGCATCATTACTATTCTTAATTTTTACTTTAAATAAAAAGTCGTTTGTGGGAAGAATATTGTGATTGATCTTAAACTGAAATAAGCTCAGTTTGATTTCTTTTGTGACCATAAAAGGCATAGACTGCTATATCAGACGTTTTTTTTTCACCCTCCTAAACTTTTTTCCTCGAGTTTAGGAGGGTGAAAAAAAACGTCTGATATAGCAGTCTATAAAAGGCAAGGCCGGAGTAAATCAGAGAGATATCTGTTTCCGAAAAACCTCGCGATTTAATTATTTTTTCAGCAGTTGGTTTCTTAAATTGTAATTCAACGAGGGTGTTACGGACTTTTCTGGCAGTCATCTTTTCTATATTTGTAAACCAAATTGGGGGGTTGAGTAACGGATTGGGTTCTTCCAGTGAATCCTTCAAACGCTTTTTATATGTCTTGATAACATTTATTAGACCTGCAAAGCCAAATTTTCTTTTAAAGCAGTTGAATGTCAAAGGTTTATTATTTTCGTCAAGGAAATCTCATATGCTATTAATTGTTTTTGCACACCAAGTCTTGTAAAAAATGGGTTTGCCACCTACTTTGATATTTCTATTATTCCATATTATTTCCGCGTCATTGGAAATGGCTGGGTACTGTTTGAACCAAGCATGCCTTGTCTTGCCAATAGTCGAGAATTTGTTTGTAAAACAAAGGCAAACGGGTGAGCTCTAAGTATTTCGCATCGTACATACATTTTAGCAAAAAAGTCCCTCCATATTGTTTTATAGAGTTTAACGGGATTATTTTCCAAGCTGATACCTGTTTATTTGCCAGTCTTCATAACCAATTTAATTTAACTGCCTTTTCGACGTCTTCAAAATTGATCATGTCCAAGCCGCCTTTTTGTTGATTTTTTAATCTTAGGTGGTCTATTCTTCTATATGAATGCGTAAGTAGTAGTATCCACTAATTTCGCAAACCCCTCAGGTAATGATAATACAGATGCGTTGTAAACCAATTTTGACAAACCTAAAGTTTTAACTATATTAATGCGACCATAAAGAGCAAGGTTTCTTTTTTCCCATATAGTTAGGCACTTTTTGACATTGTCCAGCTTACTATAAAAATTGAGCTTTTCACTTTTATTTTGGTCTTAAGAAAAATACACACCAGTAAAGCTAATATAGGTTCTTGGGGCCATTTAAATTCAAAGGGCGTCTCCTTTAAACCTTTCAGTTTTCCAAGCCACATTGCTTCCGTTTTGGATGAATTTATTTTTAAGCCCGAAGCACGACCGAAATCATCCAGTAATTGGTTGAGATGTTTTATTGACACCGTGTCATTTAGAAAAACAGTTGTATCGTCAGCGTATTGAGTCATTTTGACCTCTTCTCCGTGCACCATAATACCTTTTATGTTTTCGTTGCTTTTTATAGCTAGGGCAAGTATCTCAATACCTAAAACGAACAGGATCCCAGAGAGGGGACACCCCTGCCTTACTCCACTACCTAGGTTAAAAAACTCCGAAGCATAGCCATTGTTGAGGATGCAGCTAGAGATATCAGCATAAAATATATTAATCCAATTAATTAAATCTGGCCCAAAGCCGCATATTTGAAGAACACGAATTAGGTATGACCATTCAATAGTGTCGAAGGCTTTTCTAAAATCCAAAAATAAAGCGATACCTGGTAAGTTATTCAGTGTTAACTGTGTAATCCATTAGGTCCGAGATCTAATGTTTTCTCCGATGTAATAACGTCCTTTTACATAACCAGTTTGATCAGGATTAATGATATTCGGTAGTACTTTTTCCAGTCTGCTAGCTATTGCTTTTGTAGCGATTTTATAGTCAACATTGAATAGAGAAATCGGTCGCCAGTTCTCAAGCAAAAGATTGTATTTAGACTTTTTAGGAATTAATGTTATTATCCCGCGCTTTTGACTGATGGATAGCTGACCTCTTTGAAAGGCGCAATTGAAACTGTCTACTAATAGGTTTTTTAAGTCGTCCTAGAAAAACAAATAAAATTCCGCCGTTAGTCCATCAGTACCTGGTGTTTTGTTATTTTTGAACTTCTTTAGGGCTGAAAAACATTCTGTTACAGTCAGGCAGCCTTCGCAAGGTTTTTTTTGCTCTTCCGATAACTTGTTGCTAATGTTGATGCTGTCTACAAAGTGCTGTTGTTCGCGACTTGTAAGGGTCGAGGAGACTTTCAGATGTGTAGAGTTTCTGGTAATATTGTTTTTGTTCCCTAATGATCAGCGCTGGGTCTTCAATTAAAGTGTTATTTATTTCTACTTTTGTAATGTGCTTCCGGTTATAACTTCTTTTCTCTAAGCCGTAAAAGTATTTAGAATTTCTTTCCCCCTTCTCGTACCAACGAACTTTGCTTCGGAGAATTGTACCCTCTATTCGGGAGTCTAATATTTTGTCTAGTTTGTTTTTTATCTGCTCAAATTTAACTGAGTGTTTTCTATATTTTTTTGCAAATCATTCAATTCTACTAAGTACTTTTTTTCTTCTTTGCGTTTCTTTTTTCTTTCTTTTTAGCATAGTAAATCGAGAAATTTGCTATTTCCATTTTCATTAAATCCCATAGAAGCCTTTTGTCCTCTACTTCTTTATGCTTTTCTAAAAAAGCTTGAAATTGATAACGTAATAAGTTTGTAAAGTCTTTATCTTTTAGCAAGGAACAGTTAAATTTCCAGAAACCCGGGCCTCTATTAGCTTTATATTCTTTGCTTTGACAATGCAGGATCACAGCAGAGTGATCAGAGAATGGGTCGAAAACAATTGAGCAACTTTTGTAATGCAGGAAAGGTGTGAGGATATAAGAAAATAATCTAACCGACACTGCACTTTGAAACTTTTGTCTCTCCAAGTGTAGCCTTGATCGTTTGGGTGTTTTACCCTCCAAATATCAACAAGTTGAAATTGCGTGGCCAATTTGCGTATGTTTTCAATTACTACAGATTTAGTTTCAACTGGGATACAGCCTTTTTTGTCTTGAGCTGAAAGTGTACAATTAAAGTCCCCTGCGGTTAACAAGTTTTCCTCCGGGAACTGTTTTAGCTGTTCTGTCAAATTATCAAGGAAACCTAATTGTGCTCTTTTGTCATTTGGTAAATAAACGTTACAAAGAGTGAAAGGGTCGTCTTCGATTTTTATTCTAAGGATAGTATATCTTCCATTTTTGTCGTGTATAGACTTTTCGATTTTCATATCAAGTTTTGGGTTAAGCAGTATCATTGTGCCTCTACTGTTTTTTGTACCATGACTGAAAAATACTTCGCCTCCCCATTCAGCTCTCCAATTGTTTTCTATTTCTTTTGAACTGTGAGTCTCCTGAAGAAAAGCAAGCTGTGTGTTTTGTTGGTGGAGCCATTTGAATATTTTTCTTCGCTTGATTGCTTTGTTCATGCCCCTAACGTTAAGAGAAACGCACTTGAGGTTAATTGGATTGTTTAGCCGGCAAACATCCTCTTGAGAGCTATAATCTAAGGGCGTGAAAAGAGAAAATAAAGGCAATTAAGAATTTGCATTAAGTGACTGGCTTTTCCTACATTCTTAACATTAAGAAGGAAAACATAAACACAAAATACGAGACAAATAATTCTACAGAATACATTACTACGAACATTAAATGCAAATGACCAAAAAGTCATTTTAAAGCTGTAATATGTTGGCCTGGAAAAGTGGCCTCGAACGTTTAGACCGGGTAAACGAATAGAAAGCGCTCCCAGCCTCTCAGCATACACTGGTTTGACTTTGCTTCTTTCCCCCTTTTTTTTATTGTTGTTGTCTCAGAGACTTCTTATTAAACAACGCTGCATATTGAGAACAAAACAGAAACTATTGGACACAGTTTAGCTAGCAAATTGGTTAATAAGTTAGTAAGTACTGTTACCTTTAGTTATTGACGGAACTTATTAAAAAAACGAAAGCTACTGATAACAACGTTTCATTGGATAACCTGCACAGCGTAGTTCCTAGCGATTATTCGTTCCTTCACACTTGCCTCACCGATATTCAGTAGGGAGCGAATTTGCCTGGAACAGATTACCATCGATACGTACTGATCGTCCGAGAACCTTGGCCTCTTTTCCGGCTTCGCGAGCCTTTATCATAGCCTTGACCAGAACTGTTCTTTCTCTTTGAACTTCTCTGGGATGTATGCGTCTTCAAAACGTATTGAAACGTTCAAAAGGCGCTTCTTGCTGAATACCACATCTCGGTGCTCTCTTGAAATGAAACGCGCAATGATAGGCCTTGGCCTGGAAGAGCTATCTGGTCTTCGTTTTCCTACACGGTGCACAGCATGAAATCGAATGGTGTCGACATTTTCTAGTTGCATCTCGTTGCTTACAATTCCTTGGATTATCTCCTTGCAGTTTTCGTCTTCGGTCTCAGGAATGTTTTTGAAATTGAGATTTTCTCTTCTGGTGTATGCTTCTAGCTGAATTCTCATTTCTTCTTCCAGTTGGCCTTCCAGCTTTACGGTCCGCGCTTCCAAACCTTTCCCTTCGGTTTCTTTGATTTTGACTATCGTCTTCAGGTAATTTATCTCTAGCCAAGCATTGCTTAGCGAGCATTCTAGATCCGCCACAGTACTTTTAAGCTCTGTACTGTTTGTTGGAATTCATGTCTTAATATGTCCATGTCGCTGTGGGCTTTTGAGAAATTGTCCTCCATCTGTGTCGACATTAGGTTGATTCGATCTAAGATCGTGCAGAGGTCTATAGTATCCGCCATTTTGTTTGTTTCACCGCCAGGCGAAGAAAGTAAGGGTTTCTTGTCAGCGCTAGTTTCTGGGCTCATGTTGAATTTGAGCATCCCATTGTATATATAAATTGTATGATTGATCGTATCAAATGCCTTCTACAGGTTATTTGCTTTTTATCTATTGCTCCTTTGAAGTTTTCTATAATTTATAGAATAGCATACTATCCTTTTCTGAATCCGAATTGATAATTAAATAATATATTCTGTTTTTCCAGAAAGAAAATTAATTCATTGTATACTAATCTTTCCAAGATTTTGCTAAAAGGGGAAATAATAGCTATAGGTCTATAATTACCTAATTCAGTAACAGTTCCTTTTTTTAAATATGGGAGTTATTCTTGAGATTTTAAAGATAACAGGCACTATTCCTGTTGATATAGATTCATTATTATATTTTTGTAAATGGGATAGATAATGATTTACTTGCAAGTTTAATAAGTTTGTTTGGAATATTGATATATGCTTTGCTTTCATCTAAACTAGCAAATAATGTAAAAACTTGTAATTCAGTAACAGGTGCCAAAAGAAGCTCGAGGATGGAGAGTGGGTAACATACTGGGTAACATACTGGGTAACATACTGGGTGACATACTGGGTAACATACTGGATAACATACTGGGTAACATACTGGGTAACATACTGGGTAACATACTGGGTAACATACTGGGTAACATACTGGGTAACATACTGGGTAAAATATTGGGTAACATACTGGGTAACATACTGGGTGACATACTGGGTAACATACTGGGTAACATACTGGGTAACATACTGGGTAACATACTGGGTGGGATTCATGTTGTTAGCATTGATTTTGCTTGCCAATGTTGGACCTATATTTATAAAAAATATTAAATTGTTCGGCAATATCAGACTTTTTAACATAAGTTCTATTTCCTTGTATAATTATTGAAGGGTAAGATTGACCCTTAGTTTTCCTTTTGATAAGAGTGCCAATAAGTTTCAAAGTTAATTTAAGATTGTCCTTACATTTCAAAAAAATAGGCAATGTAATAATCGCTCTTGCTTTTATTTTTTAAATGTATCAACATATTAGCATAATGTCTATATTATTATTTTTTGTGGATTTTTCTAAGAAAATGTGTCTGATACATTTTTTATTGATTTCAAAATACCATTTGTAATCCAGGGTTTATTTAATTGTTTTTTCTTTGTATTAGAGGCGTGTTTCAGTGGAGCATGTTTATTTAATTGTTTTTCTTTGTATTAGAGGCGTGTTTCAGTGGAGCATGTTTATTTAATTGTTTTTTCTTTGTATTAGAGGCGTGTTTCAGTGGAGCATGTTTATTTAATTGTTTTTCTTTGTATTAGAGGCGTGTTTCAGTGGAGCATGTTTATTTAATTGTTTTTCTTTGTATTAGAGGCGTGTTTCAGTTTATTAACAATTTTGTTTATGGGATTAGTTGCATCTATGGCTTTTTTATTTAAATTCTTAGTTGGCAAAAGTACTTCATCCCAGTTAATTAAATTTATATCATTTAAAAATAATTCATTATCAAATTTGGAGTAGTCCCTATAAAACTATTTACAAATAGTTTTACTTAATTGAGCTTCAGCTATACAAAAAAACTGGCAGGTGGTCAGATATATCAATATTTGCAATGCCAGCAGTTATTTGGGTAATAGGGCAATTTGTTTATATGTGGCCAATCAGTGTTGATGTATGGTCAGTTAATCTTGTTGGTTTAGTAATAATAGGGACAAGAGTGCTAGTGTAAAGCATGTCTAAATACTCTTCAGTTTGGGAGTGTGTATTGCATTTTAATAGGAAATTAATATTCATATCACCGAGAATATAAATTTGGTAATTATTGGTATTTAGTATCTTAATTATATTTTCTAATTGGTTAGTAAATTCAGCGAGATCACGAATGGTATATTAACATGGATCGGGGACTATAGTAACCTGGTTGTGTTTTTTTTTCGATATAAAAAATGCGTTCGATACCGTGAATCACGAAATACTGCCACGTAAACTTGAGTTATATGGTATA
This sequence comes from Actinernus sp. WN-2022, assembly GCA_030867875.1. Classification (NCBI taxonomy): domain Eukaryota; kingdom Metazoa; phylum Cnidaria; class Anthozoa; order Actiniaria; family Actinernidae; genus Actinernus; species Actinernus sp. WN-2022. The sequence continues at coordinate 52,024,788 of JAOWCC010001634.1, forward strand.
TAGGAGAGACTGCACTAAATCTTCTCCGTTCCTATCTTACGGATGGAACCGCAAAAGTGTCAGTTGAACGGTACGCTTTCTGGTTCCATAATTTAGGCCGTTGTAGCTTATGCTATTCTTTAGAAATTCGGTCCCAGGTCGTGGTATAAAAAGCTTTGTAGAAGACTCTCTTAAATTGTGACTACTGACTGTATTTCATTTTTGAAAGACATTGGACAGTCTCGTGGGAGCTAAATCTGAAGTGTTTTGTTCATGAGCCTTGCCATCATTTGTGCTCTCCTCTCGTCTAAAGTTACCCACCGAAGAGAGTTCACAGCCAATTTTGATTTGCCAGTTTCATTTTTTAAATTCATTATTACCCTAGCAGACCTGTTTTGGAGTTTTTGTACGCGCTCGGAGAGTCCACAGCTTATTGAATCCCAAACCTAGCTCATTACAGTAGTCGAAGTGGGCTGTACTAGAGCATTATGGACCGCTACAAGTGTATCACAATCAACAAATTCCCTCAGCCTTTTTATAGCACCAATACCTGAAGAAATGTTCTTAGTGGTGTGATCAATATATTTTTCCCAAGTTAGGAATTCGTCGATCTGTACTCCATGTACTTTACTTACTGCTTCAGAGGCCTTGGAAGAACTTGGCTGGGGTTCCTTATCAGAGAGACGCAGAAAGCACCGTATCGTATTTGTTTTTAAATGGTTTTATAGACTGGGATTTTAATTTTTATTGTAAGAGAGACATGCACGACTACAATACCAGAAGTAAGAACGACATTTATAAGTCTAAATCTCGTAGTTCGTTTGGCCAACGTCGCCTTTGTTTTCATGCCATTCAGGACTGGAATTTGCTGTCCGAGAGCACGAGAAGCATTCTAAATCTAGATCAATTTAAACGATTTATCTAGTTACTTATATAGAGTAGTACGTTATTGTTGTTATCATTATTATATTTATAGCTATTTTTTAATTAATACTTTATATTACTAGATTTTAACCTTTAATAGATTCATAGACATTTTTATATTTTTAATTATTATTTTTACTCTAATACAGGACCTTCCTGAAAATCACCTTAGGGTGAGGTTTGCCTCCTGTATAAATATTTAAATTATTATTATTACAATGACCAACTCTTTTTCATTCATTCATTCATTCATTCATTTATTTATTCATTCATTCATATTTATTCATTCATATTTATTAATCCTTTTAGTGAAATACTATACAGGATGTTAAAAAGCGGCAAGGTACACGCGACTGAAGAAAATAAAGAACAAGCAAAATAATTTAAATTGCCGAGTGACACGATTTTGACTCTTTTTCATTCATTCATTCATTCATTTATTTATTCATTCATTCATATTTATTCATTCATATTTATTAATCCTTTTAGTGAAATACTATACAGGATGTTAAAAAGCGGCAAGGTACACGCGACTGAAGAAAATAAAGAACAAGCAAAATAATTTAAATTGCCGAGTGACACGATTTTGACTTTTTCCTAAAAAAAATACAACATCAGGGGGACACGGCGCTTAAATGATTTCAATGATTGTTTTCCCAAAAAAAAAAAGAAAGTGTATTTTCGAAGGTTTCCTCACCACAGGAAGCCCAGTTACTTGTCCTCTCAACTGCGCTTGTGATGGCTTGTTGACGTCACAACCAGAACACGAGCCTCTCTTAACATGGCGGATGTGAAAGTGAAGCGCAGTCAAGCGACTTGACATTTAGTGAACAAGTCTCTAGTTTAGGATTTGATGGTTTGTTTTCAGTGGTTACCAAATGTTGTGCTCGTTTTATGGTTGAAGAAATAAACTAAAAGGGAACTCTTTAAAGAAGTATACTGATCCGTAATAATTAATTATAGTGTTATTGATACTGAATTGAATCGAACCGAGCCGCCGAACAAACAGGAATTTTATATACTGCACCAGCTAGGGAGTCCGAGATGTAGTTTTAGAGTAGCGTATAGGCTTTGGTCTCTTAGCTTCTTCCTAGATAATGGGGTGTTTGAAGGCTGGGAAGGCTCTATCACTATTAAAACCCGGCTATGGAGAGTATATGTGAAGAGGAACAAAACGTACGTCAGTATGACCCCCGTCCACTAAACTATATATAAAAGAACTCACAAACAAGTCCCCCATTATCCCTGTAATATATACTTGAAGCGACACAAGATTTTAAATGAACGAGATAATAAACATTTCCATAAACCTGCTTTGAAGATCTTTGAATCGTCCGAGATTTGTGATTCAGAAGTAATCTTTCATGAACTGCTTGCTCTGAAGCCAAACTCGGCGACAATTTATCCCTTTTCATCTGCACAAATTTTGTCCAACATCGAGCAAGACTAATATGGGGAAGGCCACACATCTGGTTATCTGCATGATCACATCCAGCTAGCGGCAACAACGACTTAGCATGATTATTAATACATCGAGCAAGACTAATATGGGGAAGGCCACACATGACTGGTTATCTGCATGATCACATCCAGCTAGCGGCAACAACGACTTAGCATGATTATTAATACATCGAGCAAGACTAATATGGGGAAGGCCACACATGACTGGTTATCTGCATGATCACATCCAGCTAGCGGCAATAACGACTAAGCATGATTATTAATACATCGAGCAAGACTAATATCGGGAAGGCCACACATAACTGGTTATCTGCATGATCACATCCAGCTAGCGGCAACAACGTCTTAGCATGATTATTAATACATCGAGCAAGACTAATATCGGGAAGGCCACACATGACTGGTTATCTGCATGATCACATCCAGCTAGCGGCAATAACGACTAAGCATGATTATTAATACATCGAGCAAGACTAATATCGGGAAGGCCACACATGACTGGTTATCTGCATGATCACATCCAGCTAGCGGCAATAACGTCTTAGCATGATTATTAATACATCGAGCAAGACTAATATGGGGAAGGCCACACATGACTGGTTATCTGCATGATCACATCCAGCTAGCGGCAACAACGTCTTAGCATGATTATTAATACATCGAGCAAGACTAATATGGGGAAGGCCACACATGACTGGTTGTCTGCATGATCACATCCAGCTAGCGGCAACAACGTCTTAGCATGATTATTAATACATCGAGCAAGACTAATATCGGGAAGGCCACACATGACTGGTTATCTGCATGATCACATCCAGCTAGCGGCAATAACGTCTTAGCATGATTATTAATACATCGAGCAAGACTAATATGGGGAAGGCCACACATGACTGGTTATCTGCATGATCACATCCAGCTAGCGGCAACAACGTCTTAGCATGATTATTAATACATCGAGCAAGACTAATATGGGGAAGGCCACACATAACTGGTTATCTGCATGATCACATCCAGCTAGCGGCAATAACGACTAAGCATGATTATTAATACATCGAGCAAGACTAATATGGGGAAGGCCACACATGACTGGTTATCTGCATGATCACATCCAGCTAGCGGCAACAACGTCTTAGCATGATTATTAATACATCGAGCAAGACTAATATGGGGAAGGCCACACATAACTGGTTATCTGCATGATCACATCCAGCTAGCGGCAACAACGTCTTAGCATGATTATTAATACATCGAGCAAGACTAATATGGGGAAGGCCACACATAACTGGTTATCTGCATGATCACATCCAGCTAGCGGCAACAACGTCTTAGCATGATTATTAATACATCGAGCAAGACTAATATCGGGAAGGCCACACATAACTGGTTATCTACATGATCACATCCAGCTAACGGCAACAACGACCTGGCATGATTACTATACAAGAACAACAAATAAATACACAGAACAAGGTCGAAGTTTGTGTTGTTCGTCGAGGTGTTCTGGTTGGACGTCACAACCTTGCTTTCATGTTATCGGGAAGTTCAAATTTGTTTGGAGAACTCATTGCAGTTTCTCGGGTTGATTAAAAAATGGGTTTTGAAGGAAAAAAAAGAAAAATTCGCCAACACTTTATGCACGTCAAGTACTTTTGATTGACTTTTTAAAACGATGACTCAAAAATCGTGTCACTAGTACTTTAACACAATAATGAAATATACTAGGTGAGATCTCAAACAAAGCAGAAAGTGACGGGGAAAAACAATAGAAAATGCTAAATGTACAGTGTAACCTCGATTTAACGAACCTCTATGTAACGAAGTCCTCGGTATAACGAACGATATTCTTCAGCCCGGCAAAATTACAAGTAAAATGTATGTAACAGAACCTCGTTATAACCGGAACACAATCCGGCAGCCCAAACGTAAAATCTACCCCGATATAACGAATAAACGTCAACATGCGACAAAAGATGAATGCGGAACAGACCAACAGCGATGAAAATCCTTTAATCCTATAACAAGAGAACAACCTCTCAGTCAACAGCTCATTAGATGTGTATATACAGTACAGAGACTGGCACTATCGAGACATCTACAGATCCGCTTTATCCTCTTTGTCTCTTATTAGTTCTCATTAACTTCGTTACTTCGTTACAAAACAATTATTAACTATACCTCGATATAACGAACATTTTGGTTGTTTTTCCGAAAATTCGTTATAACGAGGTTTTCGATTTAACGAACCCTCGGTATAACGAACCAATTTCCCCAGTCCCTTGGCACTTCGTTAAATCGAGGTTCCACTGTAATAGGCAATGATAATTGTAAAGAAATGTAGCAATGTAAAGAAAAAAGAACAAGGTTAAAAACGTTGAAATAAATAATAATGATAACGATAATAGTTGACAAAACAAAATATACATGCATATAATCGATAAACTCTCTGTCCTGTTATAAATTCCGTTCATTACACTTAAGCAATCAGAATGATCTTGTTGCTGCAAGGGCTTCCTTTGGAAAGCAACTGTTGAGGCTGATGTATGTGCCGCAAGCCACAACACGCGGGAAAAAGGAATACTTGTAGGCGTGGGATTATTAGATCTGGTTCTTGAATCAGAGTTCTGAACTGTGCTTGGGAGTTGTATGTAAACCATGTTATTAACACATTTGAACATGTGAGTAGCAGCGTCGATATATCTGTGTGTTTCTAGGGAATCCCAGCCATTGTGGTTACACTGGAATACCTGGAACTGAATCAGAGAAAACAAATCTGGCTGCGCTATGCTGAACTGCCTTTATTAGAAACGGTTACGGATTCCAGGCAGCGGAGCCGTATTCAACCCAAGATCTAACAAGGAAGTTGTATGCCTGCTGTTTGGTGTATTTGCTGCAGTTAGAGAAAGTTCTGCGCAGCAAACCTAGGATTTTCATAGCTTTTGACTTAACCTCTTTGACTTGGGTGTCCCATTGGAGGCAGTCCTCTTGGATGAAAATGCCTAGTTATTTGCTGCACGAAACTAACCCTAAAGTGCTGCCTGATAAATCAATTTTACTTTTTACTCGGGCTGCCTGTGGGCAGGATCAACCAATCATATTCGACACCGCTCGGGACACTCGAGGGTCGCTGGTCATCTATACGATCGATGCAAGATGGGAAAGGTTCAAATTCGTCGAATTCGCTTTAAATCGCTACCAAAGAACAAGAAGAATATCAACTACTCTTCAAATCAGCTTCTTACAGAAAACTTCTTTTGGTCTTCCCTGAAATGACTACAAAATATGGCTTGGAAAAGGTCGAACAACAAATGATTTAATTCTAACTTAAGTTATTCCACAGGGAGCCCAGGCTCACAACATGAGGAAAATATAAGAACTTGTATGAAACTTTATCGCTAGTATATATAGCTGATGGAAAATGATAATAAACAGCCATTAAATTAGGCGGTACGCTTTTGAATGCTTTCTTTGAGACGAGATTCCGCTTTGGATTGATGGTCGGCTAAATGCACTTTTCGAAAGGGTCGCACTTCAATGAAAACGGTAATCATCTGTTTCTTTAAACTGCTAGCGAACTAGACCGGCTGGTGATTGATTCGGCCTTGGCCTCGCAAGACCAGGGATTATGATTTTAATTTAAGTTATCCTAACTAAATAAAATTGAGGACTTTTAATTTCCTAATAAATGTGTTGTACGCCATATCCGAAAAAAAAACGGCGAAAAATTATATAACTAAAGGAATGCCTACAGGCTATGACACGAGCTATTCCCTGGTGGTCACCCACCAGTTACTAATTACCTCGCCTGATCAGCAGGCACAGGTACTGATCATGCATGCCACTTACCGGTAACAGAAGACGTTAGGCTGAGACTATAGGCTGATATGGTCCGAGTACAGACTGTTTTTATTAATCTGTATTTATTTCTCGGTACATTAGCATTTATTGCTAGAGGTCTATCCATTAATAAAGTTATCTAGTTATCTATGATCAGCAGAACAACTTAACATGAACTAAGATTATGGTTGACTGGTATATTACCTATAACAACGTTCGGCTGAACCATTTGGTTATTTATTCTATGTCTTGATCCAACTAAAACGTATTTGGTCTTTGCTAAATTCAGTTTATTTGCAGAAAGCCATTTTTTTACATTGCCTAGGTCCTGATTTATGTCCCTTTCTGTTTCTTCAAGTGTTTTACCAAATGCCGTTAAACTGGTGTCATTTGCAAACATTCTAGATGTTGTGTTTTGAGGCAGTTTGGTAAATCATTTATATAATTTATCAACAGTTGAACGGTACGCTTTCTGGTTCCATAATTTAGGCCCGCTGTAGCTTATGCTATTCTTTAGAAATTCGGTCCTAGTTCGTGGTATAATAAGCTTTGTAGAAGACTCTCTTAAATTGTGACTACTGACTGTATTTCATTTTTGAAAGACATTGGACAGTCTCGTGGGAGCTAAATCTGAAGTGTTTTGTTCATGAGCCTTGCCATCATTTGTGCTCTCCTCTCGTCTAAAGTTACCCACCCAAGAGAGTTCACAGCCAATTTTGATTTGCCAGTTTCATTTTTAAAATTCATTATTACCCTAGCAGACCTGTTTTGGAGTTTTTGTACGCGCTCGGAGAGTCCACAGCCTATTGAATCCCAAACCTAGCTCATTACAGTAGTCGAAATGGGCTGTACTAGAGCATTATGGACCGCTACAAGTGTATCACAATCAACAAATTCCCTCAGCCTTTTTGTAGCACCAATACCTAAATAAATGTTCTTAGTGGTGTGATCAATATATTTTTCCCAAGTTAGGAATTCGTCGATCTGTACTCCATGTACTTTACAATGACCAACTCTTTTTCATTCATTCATTCATTCATTCATTCATTCATTCATATTTATTAATCCTTTTAAAAAGCGGTCTGGCAAGGTACGTGTAGCCTGCGTCGCATCCGAACAGTACCAGGATATATGTAGTCGATTCTGATTGGCTTTTACTAATGCTCATCCTCACACGTCTTCTGACTGGCCATTCAACTGTCCCCAGCTCGGAGATTGTTATGACGGGCAATCATGTCAGAGGCCGCTCGGTTGAAACTGTTCGTTTGCACGTGAGTCAGCTGTGTACTTGAGATTTCTCGCCCTAGACGAGCTCTGTCGTCGTTTCCCTGTGTTTTACTATCAGAGAGGTTAGGTTTATTTCAATTTCGGGTCAGGTTTTGAAGTAATGTAACGTAATAGGCTGCCCGTGGTTTTAATAGTGCCAGATGAAAGGAAACTTGCCGAACACATTAAATAGAATCTGTCACGACAAAATGCTCGTTCGAATAAATCCCCCATGCAGCTTGGAAAGATCTAGTGTGCCACATCCGAACTCAACTCCGGTCAACTGCTCTTGTTCTAGCAAACGAATCTCAATTTCAAACTGATATTGTACAAATATCATTGCTCTTCTCGACGTGTATAAAAGCCGCCATATTTTGAAATGTAAATTAGCCGGCGTAAATCGCACTGGTGACAGGCTGGTGACAGTTGAATGGCCAGTCAGAAAACGTGTAAGAATGAGCATTAGTAAAAGCCAATCAGAATCGACTACATATATCCTGGTACTTCGTTGCATGGGGTCTAGATCAAGCTTTCTGTCGCTGTTTCGCAGACCACAGGCAACCCAAGCTCTAATTGTGTGTATTTGTCAGTATAATATAGGGGAACTACTAAACGGGGAAAATCACGAATTTTACCACTATTGATAACGTACCTTTGCTCTATTTGTTGTCTTTTGTCGTTTATTAGCGATTTGGGCCTATTTTCCTTTTCGGATCTCCTCTCCCTAAGAAAGAGACAAGATTTCGACATCCCTGCACTCGAGGCCGTTTTTTTTCCATGAAAATCGGTCCTGTGGCCAAATTTTCCTTTCTCACACGAAGGTCGATAATTACTCTTCTCCCTCAAATGTTTAAATTTCAAAAATCTTTCTCCAAACCCTTCGAAAAGTCCTGATTTCGATGTCAAATCCATAGCTTTCTTCTTCCCGTAATTGCTTGGATCCGAGGTTTAAATATCGCCTTAGCGGCCAGGCCTGCTGTCAAAAATCACTCTCTCCAGCGGAGGGACAGTTTGCAAAGTCTACAACTTTCCCCCGTCCCCACAGGTAGCTACTCAATAACCCATTGTACTAAACAACCAATCGCGTGGCGAGAAATATGTAAACATCACTGATCGGAGGGATAAGTCTTTTACGGCCTTTCGCGTCATTCACACATCAGCAATGTTCAAAGAACTGTAGATTTTCGTTTGCTAGGAAGTTCTCGTCGACAGTATATGTATTCTCATGATTTTAACTGCTGGACAAGCGGAGATTTGACAATGTACTTGTTACCGGCAGGCTGGGACTGGCAAATCACTTCTAGTGAAGAGGTGAGAGTTGGGGACGGGGGAACGGTTGTAGACTTTGTAAACTGTCCCTCCGCTGGAGAGAGTGATTTTTGACAGCAGGCCTGGCCGCTAAGGCAAATCCAAGCATTACGGGAAGAAGAAAGCTATGGATTTGACATCGAAATCAGGACTTTTCGAAGGGTTTGGAGAAAGATTTTTGAAATCTGAACATTTGAGGGAGAAGAGTAATTATCGACCTTCGTATGAGAAAGGAAAATTTGGCCACAGGACCGATTTTCGTGGGGAAAAAAACGGCCTCGAGTGCAGGGATGTCGAAATCCGAGTGTGTTGCCTTGTCTCTTTCTTAGGGAGAGGAGATCCGAAAAGGAAAATAGGCCCAAATCGCTAATAAACGACAAAAGACAACATATGCAAAGGTACAGTTGATTTTAACCTATCAATAGTGGTAAAATTCGTGATTTACCCCCTTTAGTAGTTCCCTATATTATACAGACAAATACACACAATTAGAGCTTGGGTTGCTTGTGCGCAGACGGACTTAACCGGGGTTCAGTTCGGATGCGACGCAGGCTAGGGTACATGCACACCGCGGCAAAACGGTATGCTCCGCTGGCCAAAAGAACGAAGGCTCTGCTATCAAATACAAATTACCGAGGGTTTCAACTTTTTTAGTAAATAATTTTATAACTTAGTAAACTCACAGTGAATTACAAATTACGAAAACTTCAACCTGTAAAGTCTTAGGCTTAGCTTTTAAGTAGTTTTCTTATTTTTTGACAAAACAGTTCACAAATGGATGCTTTTAAGCAGAAATTTTAAAATCACGGGTATGTGCCTGTTGTTTCATTTCAGTTTTCGCGGGAAACTGGGGGCGGCCGCGCGCCGACAAGAAATAGCAAATACGCATGCGCATAACGTTTTGCCGCGGTGTGGGGTACATGCGACAGAAGAAAATAAAGAACAAGTAATGAACAGAAGAGGTCCAAGAATCGATCACTTGGGAATACCGCAAGTTATTTTCCTTTGACCAAATACCAGGTGATATAAGAAATTCAAATTCGCTTGAGGTGTTTTGTAAGAAACTTTCTTCCTCTGGCTTTACTTTATAATTTTTTTATATATAATAATGCCGATAAAGTATATAAATAGATAAGGTCAGTTTTCTTCATATTTTATGTACATAAATTAAGTGTATATATAATATAGATAGTTTCTAGTAATCATTTATATATATATAGACTAGCTAGTGTGTATTTTTATCTGGCAAGTTCCTTCATAATACGTCTCTTCATAAGCATTTATCAACAGTGATCAACACGAAAGCTTCTTGCTACTTTGATCACCGCGCACGAATAATTGATTATAGTTTCTTCTCAGTTATGTAAATGTTACTATTGTTATGTTTTTATTTATCCTGTAATTATCTACTACCATGTTAACTAGAAAATGTGCGAATAAACTGAAGTCTATACATGTATATATAGACTATAGTGTGCATTTATATCATTGTCGATGCTATATTGTAATTGTATTTATATGTATATTTCTATGTATTAACATGCCCCTTATGGAAACCAGCTTCCAGCGTGGATAAATAAAGTTGATCTATATGCTTCCTGCGTGAAGAACATTAGGGCTGGCTGTGGTTCAACAAATGCAGATTCAGGCAGAGCACTAATGGCCGATCATACGCCTACTGTTTGCAGATATATTGTTATTAACTTACAAATGACTCACCTGCAATCGCGGTGCCACCTACGGGAGTAAAAGAGTGATTACACATTAATATGTCACCCACGTGACACTCGGTACAAGCTCACATGCACAAGACAAGTGTTAGCATTAATATGACATGCTCCGTGACACTCGGTACAACTTGTTAACAGTGATACCTTCTTTCCGTGTATCTTGATAAGGACACTGTTTGCTACTGTGTCAATAATCCCCATACTGACCCCGAGGAAGGCGAAGAAAGTCAACATCAGCGGGAATAGTGAACATACGGGGATCACGGTCAGGCAGATTGCTACTGAAGTCACGCAGATCAACAGGATGATGTTACAGTCGTACCTATAAATAGAATAGCAAACTAATGTCACGCTAGTCAAGTGAGTTCCTAACTCGTCTCTCATTAGGGTGTTTTGTATTGTTGGGTTAGCTGTGGCATACCACATGTAGACCCACGTGCACCCCTCCTATGCTCGCGGGAACGGCACCAGTCCCAGGCCTCTAAATTGTAAACTCTCTCGGGCTAAACTACAGCTTACAGCTGGACCAGGGTACACCGCGGTAAAACGTTATGCTCCGCTGGCCGAAAGAACGAAGGCTCTGAAGTTCAAATACAAGTTTCCGAGGTCTTAAACATTTTGCTGCGATTCGTCAGGTGAGCAGCAACACTATTCCAGGCTTCCTGTGTTAAAAACCACATGATATTTCTATCTGTTCATCCTTGGATGTTTTTTTCGTGCAAAATGCCTCGTTTTGGTGGTGCTGGGAACGAGGTTGATATTACCCAGAAGACACTACGCAGTCTAATTCTTCCTCTTGCTTCAAGAAAACTATAGGGGAAACTTAAACGCGATGTTGTAAGTATTTATTTGCCAATCAATTATGATGATGCTAGTTTTTACACTATTAATTTAATTATAATACAGTCGGTTCAGGTATCATTAAATAATGTGAATAAGTAGTTAGTTTCAACATAATAATGTAGTGGTTAAAGTGCCACTACGACAATAATTTACCATTTCGATTTGCCACTTTTTCAGTGTCAATAGGTCAATCAGTGTTAGACATATCCGAAATAGTAAAAAAAAAAAAAATGGGCAAGTTAAATCACAAAATTGTAGGAGATTTTACCGGTAAAACCTGTCCGCCGTTCTCATTATGGAGCGGAAGTGATGTTATACACTTAACACGACAACCACGTCGCGCGAAATAGTGTGCATAAAAAAGTAGCCAACCTCGCAAATATACTGCTGTAGCTTTCTTCTTGTGTACGTGAAGACGTTTTAGTAAAAATATTCCTCGAAGGCGTTATGTTGTGCAGGCGAGCGTTGAGTGTATGACATCACTTCCGCTGAATAACCCTTTGTATCAAGCTGAACAAAGGAAACGGCCTCCAGTAATGGCGGATGTTTAGATTCAATATTCGGAGTTCAAAAAATAAGACTTCCTGCTGTCATATCGAAAAAGAATTTGAACTGGTAATAATATATCAACTCTACTTTATGAATATGCAAAAACATTGATATGTCAAAAATTGATCGTAGTGGCACTTTAAAGGAGCTTAAAGTGCCTATAACCCCAAAAAATATTTTTTTTTTATTGAAACTTTAAACCATTATTTAGAACTTAAGGCAAAAATAGGAGGCTAAAACTCAACAGTATTTTTTTTACGGCGTTTCAAAGTTGAGAACCAGAACATGTGGCCGTCAGTTTTCAATTCCCTTTGGGAGCCTGGAGACCAGTGGCCTGTGACGTGTATGTAGTCAGGCGTTCGTTCAATCCCATACAAACGTCTCTTATTTCTGCGACTCTTGCAAGCTCACCACATGATAAATATCCAATGAAATATCACCAAACTTGGTAAATTTACTAATTTCGTTGTGCTCTTTCTTGTGATGGAGTTTATTTCCTATTGATTAGACTATAATAGGACGTTTTTCCTTTTTGAATTCTTTTTCTTATTCAGATTTTCCAACTCCTTTGAGAATACCAAGACAATAGTCTAAATTAAAGGAACAAAAGAAACCGTGCAAAGGATTCTGGTAGTTGTAGTAAAATGCGCCCGATTGACGTCATAATTCCAGGCCCTCACCAAGACTCGCGCTGACTTCCAACTGGAAACAGGAAGCCCAAAACGGATGTTTTCGCTAACTTTGACGCCAGTAAAATCGTCGAAGTTTAGTTTTTTCACTTTTATTTTTTCGAATTCTTTGTCAGGGCGCTATACAGAATAGACGTCAAAAATATTTTTTGGGGGGTTATTGGCACTTTAAGCTTTCGAGTTAACCACTGCCAACTTTCGAGTTAACCACTGCTAAAAAACGTTGCTAAAGATTTTTTCCAGAGTATCAGGAAACTTTGCAGTTGGTTTGGTCGAAAAATCCGGCTTGCCAATGTTTCGGGATCAAGCGAGCAAAACCCCGTCTTGCGATCTGGCCCGGGATCTGGTGAAACCTGGAGTTCACTCAACAGGAGAGACAGACTTTGAACACAAATGTATTTTCTAACGATTTGGAATGCACATCGGTGTGCGTATGTTGTGTTAAAGCGTTGCCAGTGCCACGGTGTTATGATGTACCTTGGGGAATAAGGAGCAGTATATAATGAGTTGTTTAGTTAGTTGATACCACTCGAAGGTGTCTCTAGCTATCTTTCATATTGTTTAAAAAATATGTCCGATAGTGAAGAACGTCGTGGTATACCTCTTGTTCGTGGAGAATCAAGTGATTTGTCCAATGAAGATACCCTCTCTCTTATTACTAACTTGTTAGATTCGAAGCTGGACTCTAAATTTGAGGAGTTTAAGCGTAAGCTTAACCAGCACGAGAGTACTTCTCAGTCCGAAATCAAGAAGTTGAAACTCGAGAGTAAAGCAGTTAGTTCCTTCAAGTACAAGGTAAACAGACTGCAATATGAATTCAACGTCAACCTGCTTGGTGTTATTGAGCAAGCTTCTTCTGATTTGTTGGGAGGTGACCTGTCTGCAGTTAATTCCCCTATCGAGAATGCCAAGTCCCTTCTTCAGAAACGAATTCAGTCCATACGTTTTGCCGATAAAAGTCCAGCCGGTTGGGCTGCGGTCGAGGAGTACGAATCAGACGACCTTGCTGACGATTCCGAAGACGAAAAGAAACTACGGTCCGAAACGATCTCTCTCGAAGATTAAGAGCAAGAAGCAGGCTCAAAGGCGTCCTTCACAGACTCCGTCGCGTTTTCAACGCGCACCACCACAGTCTCAGCCTCTTAACGCTTTTCAAATTCCTCACTCTTCTTTGCCCTTCAAGCAGCCATTTCGTGTTCAATCTCGAGCCAACCAAAATGCTGACAAGTGCTTCTCCTGTGGGCAACGTGGCCACTGGGCTAACTCCTGTTTTCCAGTTCATTCAATCGCCCCTTCCGTACAAGCACCTCCACTAACACAAGCTCAAGCCAGCTTGCATCCTAAACACTTCTCTGCCCTCCAAAGATTAGGTGAAGATGAGTATGATCTTGAATACAACTTTAGCTGTAATGACAATGAACCTGATAAGATATTACTGTTCACTAGTTATGCAGAATACATAGAAGGATCAGATTCAGTCATAGTAAAATGAAGGTTAAGGGCTAGTTATCCCTTTTTGGGAGTCTATTGGAGCCTCTAGTTTTATTCTTGATACTATTGCTTTAGGTTATAAGATTCCATTCTACCACACGCCGCCTTCCATTTCTCTGCGTAATAATAAATCTGCTTTACAGTATCCTGCCTTTGTTTCCAAGGCCATTCTAGAATTAGTCAATCTAGGCTCGGTAATTGAGTGTCCTTGTCCCTTGTCCTCCTTTTGTTATTAATCCTCTTTCAGTTTCTATTCAGTCTAGCGGTAAGAAACGGCTGATTCTCGATCTCAGACATGTAAATTGTTTTGTTAAGAAATCTAAAATTAAGTCTGAAGATGCTAACTCGGTGCTTATTGTACTTTTACAACGAACGTGTTTCTGGGCTTTTTCTTTTGACATCAAATCCCGCGGTTATCACTATATTGAAATTTACGAGCCTGATCAGTCGTTCTTAGGTTTTTCGTGGTTCCTTTCCGGCACTCTTAAACATTTTAAGTTCACAGTTTTACCTTTCGGTCTTTCTATTGGTCCTTACATTTTCACTAAAGTTATGAGACCGCTTGTTAAGCATTGGCGCAGTCAAGCAATTAAAATCGTGGTCTATCTGGATGACGGTTTTGGTGTTCATTCTGATTTCCATTCATGCCTGCAAATTTCGAAATCTGTCGAGTCTGATCTTTTCAAAGCTGGTTTTGTTCCTAATAAGGATAAGTCCCAATGGACTCCTGTTCGTTCGCTTCGCTGGTTAGGCTATTTATGGCATTTCGATTCCCAGTGTATTTCTATTCCCTTAGATAAAATAGCTAAGGTCCGTGAAGAATATTCAGCTTGCAATTGCTGCCAAGAAGTTGTCTGCTAGGAAAATTGCTCGTGTTAATGGTCTTATTATTTCAAATTCTCTAGTTTTCGGTCATGTGTGCAAGCTTATGTCCAAGTCTTTACACAGGTTGGTTGAACAACGTGTCGGATGGGATTCTCCTGTGATTATAGATTCCGCTTCTAAGTCAGAGTTGTCTTTCTGGGATTCGCATTTAGAAAAACTTAACTTCAGGTCATTAGCTAAAAGTTATACATATTCCGTCTACAATAGTTTTTTTCATTTCGTTGAGCTCTACCCTGCAATCTAATCCTAAGCGTTTCTGGTCGTTCTTCAAGACATCAACGAAGTCTAGTAGCGTCCCTCAAGAAGTCACGATAGCTTCCACCACGCAGATTCAGCTCGTGTCAGTGCCAGTACTCCCAAAAATGTAGCCTGTCTTTTCAATCGCTATTTCAACTCCGTGTATTCCAAAACTACCGATGACGAATGGACGCCTGACTCACCTATAACTAATGTGACTGTCTCGGAGATAATCTTACTACCCATTGAAGTATCTAAAGTGTTAAAGTCTTTAAATCCAAACAAAGCTATGGTACCTGATAACATATCTGCCCGCCTACTAAAGGAATGCGCGTCAAGTATTTCATACTCCCTCACTCACCTGTTTAACAAGTCACTCAAGCTTGGAACTCTTCCTACTGAATGGAAACTTGCCAACATCACCCCTCTCCACAAGAAAGGAAATAAGAGTTATGTAGAAAACTACAGACCCATTTCCTTGATGTGCATAGTCGCTAAAGTACTGGAGCGTTGTACTTACAATCGTCTTATAGACCACCTTCAAAATATGATCTCTGAAGCTCAGTACGGCTCCATCGCATTGGTCAAAACCTGGACTTGGGCAAACAAACCGACGTCCTTTACTTCGACATCTCTAAAGCCTTTGACACAGTTGACCACAAACTACTCTTGCGCAAACTTAGCCGATTTTGAGTGCTAGACTGGTTCAAGAACTACCTCTCTGGTCGCCAGCAGCGTGTAACAGTTCATGGCGCCATGTCGAACACGCTTCCAGTCACTTCCGGTGTTCCCCAAGGGTCTCTTCTGGGACCCCTTCTGTTCTTGATCTATGTCAACGACCTCCCATTATCGATCATCTCGTCCTCTGTCGAGGTGACAATGTTTGCTGACGACACCAAATGCTTCTCGGTAGTGGAATCTGCAGCAGACATCTCCATTCTTCAGGGTGAGGTATTTAATTTGGCGACCTGGGCACGCTCTTGGCGGCTGAAGTTCAATGCGAAGAAATGTAAAGTTTTAACCATTACCAGGAAACGCAGTCTCCTATTGGCTAACTATACCATTGATGGGCAAGTTTTGGACCACGTTCCTAGCGAAAAAGACCTAGGCGTGACCGTTGGTACCGACCTTACATGGTCCATTCACATTCGTCAACAGATCACCAAGGCGAACCAGTTGCTTGGCCTACTCAGACGCTCTGCCGTCAAAGTCCGAAGTACTAGCGCCCGTCGATGTCTGTACTTGTCCCTGGTTAGGTCGAACCTTGCCTATGCCTCACAAGTATGGAGCCCACAAACTGTCGATCTGACGCAGGATATAGAAAGAACACAAAGGAGGGCTACTAAGTTTATTCTCCTGTTGCCCTTCCAAACAGACATCTCCTACAAATCTAGACTCTTAACTCTAAAGCTTTTACCTTTATGTTACTGGTATGAATACCTTGACCTCATCTTCTTGTATAAGGCAAAACACGGTTTAGTAACCTTAGCTCCAGATGTTTTGCCAAAGCTTGTAAACAGGGTGAATTTAAGCATCTCTCTACGTTCGATGGATAACTCACTTAATCTTATTACTTATCAGATTCCTAATGTCAAGACCATGTGTTACCAAAATAGTTATTTTATAAGAGCTTCCCGAACTTGGAATATCTCTTTACCTAAGTTTAGATCATTACTATTTAAATATTACGTGTCTGCCATCACTTCTGTATTTGACATCGAGAACCCTAGGTCTTGGAAGTCTGTATGTCTGAAATGTCACCATGCAAGACAGTTAACCGCACCTCTCAAATGCTGCTTTTAGGTTGAAATAAGTATTGTAATTAGATCATTTATTGTAATTTTATTTTTCATAGGAAACCAACGTAATTGGCTAACGCTGTGTTGGTTCTCCTGGCCTCTATGTTTTGTTTGTTGTATATTTTACTTTATTCTATTTTGTATCTTCTATTATGGCCGAAGTAAGTAAATAAATGAATGGTATTCCTATTTCACACAAGAATTGGAGCAGCGTTGAAATGCGTCAGAGTTCTACCTGGAGAGAGCTTTATTCGATTTTTTATGGCTTGACGAGTTTTTCTTCTTTTCTTCGTAATAAAACCGTTAAGTGGTATACCGACAACCAGGCTGTTTCGTATATTGTTCAGTCCGGTAGCAACAAAGTTCATCTTCAAAAGTTAGCTCTAGATATTTTTCTTTTTGCTAAAGAGATAAATCTTCAGGTTAGTGTGGATTGGATCCCGAGGTCTTGCAACGAACAAGCAGATTTGTTAAGCCGCATTATTGATTACGAAGATTGACGAGTTAAAGATCATTATTTTGACCTTGCAGCTGCCTGTTGGGGTTCCTTATTTACGCTAGATTGTTTTGCTAGTTCTAGCAATACCAAGGTTGCTCGATTTTATTCTCTATTTTACAACCCTGGCTCGTTAGGTGTTGATTCGTTGTCACATCAGTGGGCAGGTGAATTTTGCTTGCTTGTTCCGCCTGTTGGATTAATTCCTCAGGTTATTTTGCATGTGCTTTTTTTGCCAGAGTCAAGGCCTTATTGCAGTTCCATACTGGCCTTCGTCAATTTTTTGGCCTTATTTAGTAGACGGCTTGGGTTTTTTTTAACCCATTTGTCGTTGACTATTATATAGTTCGACAAGGTGCTGATGTTTTTGTTCACGGTTCTAACCAAGAGTCGCTTTTTGGTTCGGAGAACTTTAACACGACTGTTCTCTTTCTTAGGATTGACGGTTCACAATTTAGTTAAATTAGCATTAAATTTTCTTTTTGTCGTTTTTGTTCGGCCATTCATAATTATTCTTATTATTTATTTTCATTAGCAACAGTGGTGGTGTTATTACCGATGAGCTTAAAGTTAATTATAAGTATTTATTACAGTCACTAGCAACAGTGGTTGCGCTATAGCCAATGGGCTAGTTGTCATTATTAGTAATGATTATAGTCACTAGCAACAGTGGTTGCGCTATAGCCATTGGGCTAGGTGGCGTTATTAGTAATGATTATAGTCATAAGGAACAGTGGTTGCGCTATAGCCGATGGGCTAGGTGGCGTTATTAGTAATAATTATAGTCATAAGGAACAGTGGTTGCGTTATAGCCAATGGGCTAGGTGGCGTTATTAGTAATAATTATAGTCATAAGGAACAGTGGTTTCGTAATATAATAATAATAAATAATATAAATAAATATTCAGTAATAATAATAATAATAAATAATAATAATATTTTTTAGTAAGTTTGCCTATGGGCTTTGTTATTGTTATTAAACTGTACTGTTCAAATTTGCTCTATTGTGTATCTCACTATATATTTTCCTATATAAGGTACCAAAGCTTTGAATATGAAAGTGAGCCACCTGTTGGATCCCAGTTTTAAGATGTTTGGCAAATTGTTTGCTCCAGCGGTCTGTCGCTGCCAAAGCCCCTTCGACGTCAGACAGATATTCCAGAGCTTTTTATAAGTTTAAGCTGTGGACTTCCCAATATCCTGAACTTTCTAGTATGCCTACTGATAGTTTAACTCTATGTCTCTACCTAGAATCCTTAATTCTAAGTGGGAGTTCATATTCTGTGTTGGAATCTGCGTTTTATGGGATTCGGTGGGCTCATCTAACGTGCGGTCTAGAAAACTCTTGTGAGTCTGGACTCGTTTCTAATATTTTAGAATCGGCCAAGCGTGCTTTGTCCAAACCTGTCCGTAAAAAAGAACCAGTCACCCCTGAAATGATTTCGAGGATTTGTGAGTGTTTTGCCAAACCCAGTTCTAGTCTTTTAGAATTGCGTACCGCTGTACTTTACTTAACTGCCTATTCAGGTTTCTTGCGTTACAACGAGCTTGCTTACTTGCGTTGCTGCGACGTGCAGTTTATTGGTGATAGGCATGTTGAATTAACGATCATTAAAAGCAAAACGGATGTTTATAGAGATGGTTCTAAAGTCCTTCTAGCTAAGAATAATGTCGATCCATGTCCTTTTTCATTGTTAACTAGGTTTGTTCAAGAATCTCGTATTGATCTCTCGTCCGAATTGCCGTTTTTTCGTAATCTTCGTTATGTCCCTAGTGGTTCGTATGTCCTGTGTGATCAAGGTTTGAGTTATTCTCGAGCTAGGAGAGTAATGTTATAGGTGCATTAATCAGTAAGCTGGGTTATTCGGCTCAGAATTTTGGTTTACATAGTTTCAGGTCTGGTGGAGCCACAGCTGCTGCTAATGCAGGCGTTCCTGATAGAATGTTTAAACGTCATGGCAGATGGAAGTCAGACAAAGCTAAGCGAAAGATGGGTACATCAAGGATAACATTAGTTCGCTTCTGTCCGTTTCTAAGAGTATTTTCAGTTAAATTAATATCGATATCTCTTTCTTTATCACGAAAATTTTGCTATAGCAATAAACTGGAGATGCCCATCCTGTGATAACTTGTTTTTACATGTGTCATGTAAAATAGTTTGAAAATGATTTGTATTCATTCGGAGATAGAATACAAAGAAAACCGACTAAGCTACTGTACCAGTGAAAAACAAAACGAATCGAGTGACAAACGTAGAACAACAAAACAAATAGTCTGAACCAGATGAATTACATGATTTTACTGATGCTTTGGAAAAAAGTTCAAATGATTCTTTACATTCTTGTGATATCCCTCGTGATAGTCAAAATCAGCAGAATAGTTATTTTGGACAAAAGTATTGTGGTCAAAAATCTGATAACATGAAACCACTTAATGGCCCTGTCCTGAACAGGAAACGTGAGAAATAAATCACAGAAAGAAATGTGAAAGAGCTCGAGAGTCTTCTCGAATTCATGTTGAAAACATTCTTAAGGTATTAATGAAAAATCTTATAGAAAAAGACTGCAAAGTGTTGTTCATCACTATTTTCCTAAAACGTCATTTCTGACTAACTATATTTGTAGAAATTACATGACCTCGAACTGGCTGTATGAAGGTGTACATTTTTATAGCAAATGTTTTTTTGGAGAAACACAAATACAGAGCATTGCAAAATAGTTTTGAACAAGCATGTACCAATAAACCTGACTCGTATTTTAAACAAAATAATGGTTTAGAAAAATAGTGAACAGAGTTTAAAAGGTGGTATCCTTCCACTAAATGATGAAAACCACATTTCACCATGGAACACTTAGTGAATAAGCATGTTCCTATTATAGCTACTCCTTTGTTTATATAACGATGCTAATCAAATAACATCAATCAAATATTACTACATCTGCTCTTCTATTTTATAACTTAGTAGACTCACAGTGAATTACAAATTATAACAAATCCAACCTGTTTTAGGCTTAGCTTTAAAGTAGTTTTGTTGTTTTTCGTGAAACAGTTCACATACGTACCTAAATTAGAATCAGGGGTGATTGCCTTGGTTTTCTTTTTGGTTTTGGCGGCAAACTATCGGGAGGCGTTCGCACTGGGCTCATCAAAAGCGCATGCGCGTGACATTTTGCCGCGTGGTGTTGCACCATTGAACTGAGGAAAGTTTCGTATTCTCACGGACGAGCTGGAACGAGCACTTGTAAAACGGGGGATTCTCTTCTAATGCTAAATAGCTTTTAACGACTCCATTGAGGGCTCCTTCCAGCTCGTCCGTGACTGATACGAAACGTGCCTATTCAAACAGTTGCTTTACTTGGTGCCGCCATGTACCAGGTATGGGGTAGTTTGTAATAAAGCACACTGCACAATTACTCGTGAATAGTACAGACAAGTACAGACAAGACTTCTCCCCACTCTTGTATTTTACTTTTACATGAAAATGCAGCAGTTATGTATGAATGAATACATTGTGTACCTCACGTTTATGATCAACAAAGTGAGACTGATTATGTGCGCTCCGCTTTCACAGTAATTGGCGGGTGAAATACCGACTAGACGCCTCCTCAGCTCGTTCCAAGGGTCCATCCCCTGATGCCTGATGGGATGAGCTGAGTAGGCGGTTGTTTTTCAGGCTAAGTAAGTCAGTGATTCTGGCAATTGATTTGTTAACGTTGATTTGCAAATCGAAAATACAGAACGCGCTGGATAAGCGGTTAATATATTTTCTTGATCTATTTGTGTCATAGGAACTTTTGATTGAATCGTAGCTTTCTCGAACACTCTTAACTCAAGTGCCTCACTTAAATCATGTTAATGACGCGCAATGCCATTCACAGGAATAGAACAGAAAACCGTGTCTTTCTCGACATATTAGTAATCGCTGCGATAAGAAAAAAGCTACTATTCTGTACGAGTCCCTACATTAATAATCATGAAAATAGCACAGAGACTAGATTATCTGAGAGCAGACAACATCTTGATACTCGCAGAGTGTGTAATTAGAGTTCCTAGTTTGTAAATTTGATTAGCAACTCACAGGCCGTGCACCTGAAACTCGTCAAATAATTCCCAACATTTCCATTGTTCACAGCAAGCCCTTTGCATTTCGTATTTTTAGAATGCCGTGTCTTTAAATCAGCACCTCATCTCGGGTTCATGCCGTAGTCGTGTTTTGTGCTTAAGGGTGGAAACAGAAACAACACCTGAAATTCTACCCACTAGATTTTATCACACTGAAACATTTTATTCCAAGAACAAAGCGAAAGTCCCAAAGGCCTGAAAATGACAAATCCCAGGACATAATTGAACTGAATTGTTTTATTTTAATATTATTTTGCTTGGCGGTGTTTAAATGAGATTAAACCTGCTAGATCATACAAAAACCCTCTCACCTATCAGCCATAACGCCACCAACACTAGAGCCAAAGAGGGCGCTCAGCGCTTGAGAGAAGAACACCCAACTCATGCTGTTTACAGGTCGTGTAGTTACACATCCAAGTTCCAGTAAAGTCGGTCCGATCACCGCTGCCGCCATACCAAACGTTAGAAACGAGCCACAGTAGCATAACGTTGCTCTGGGGCTTCGTAAAAACTCTTCCTCATTCCTATAATCCCGTAAATTCGGTTGGGAATTGGAGGAATAGGCCTTAGCGTTGCCCTTCTCTCGCTTGATTGTAGTTTCAAAAATGCTCGGGACTTCTCCCTTGAAAAACTGGTCTAGCATTTTGAAGTTCGATCACGAATTCTTTGAGTTAGAAGTCGTGTAGTTCATTTTCCCAGTTTCTTTGCGTTAACTCTCCGGTTTATATTTTCGCCATTGCGATGAGAAATCCCGGCAACTCTCAGGAGCAGTGACGTCATAAATTCGTAAGCAAAACACATTTTCCTCCAGTCCTCATTATCTGTAATCCTCAGTTCGCTTGGAAGCGGTCAGCATTTAACGAATGTCAACCAATTTAGTCGCACTCCCCGCAGTAAGATTATTAGAATGTTCCTTCAAATCAGATTCCAGATCGAGTCCTCTTGTTCTAATGTGTTAATATTTATTATTCGACGGCTGGAATGGTCGAATGAAGCGCTCGATTTAGTCTCACGTTATTAAAGATTAAACTCGAGAATCCACATGAAAAAATTATCACGAATATTTTATCACACAGTCCGGATTGTGATGGTTGTGTGAAGCGTTCGGATTCACTTCCCTGGCATAGCAGCGCCTAAAGTCCGATATTATTTCATTTTGGAACCGAATTTACTCGGAGTGGCGTTAACATGAAAATAACTTTTGCTAATTGAAAACTCCGGTTGAGAATTGTTATTGCGGCAGCTGGTGATAAAGAAACATAAATATCGAGACATAAATATCGAGAACTCAAAAGATTGTTGGACGATAAATCCAATATTTTTAGCAAATTGTTACTTAAAAAGACGACTTTTACACGAAGGCACGAACAAATGAAGGGTTTAGTACATTTTTTCATGACATAGAAATATTTTTCCTCGATTTTGTTTAGCATTTCTAATGAAGAAGAATGGTATTTCACACGCAATTATTATTTCTAAATTTACTTCGATTTTGCAGATGAACCATGAATAATTTAAAGTGTTCCTTTCAATTTGAGTTTGACAACAGCGAGAGTAAACTAAGCGCTAAGTACATGAATTATGATCCCAACAATGCTTGAGAACGACCACAACTGTATAGGGTTTCTTTGTTTTGATCAAGCAGCACATTCTTTATCCTGATGCCAAGGGAACTCCCACGCCTCTCTCAACCAATAATCTAATGCCTCGTCCTCCTCTCTTACTCTAAAATGGTGATTACTAATTAACTTTCTACACAACATTTCATGCCTGAAATTAATCGCAATAGAAATACGTACTTTCTGCCTGCTACTACGAATGTTGAACACTCTACACGTGACCGTTAAAGCGGTTCAGTACATTAGTGCATGTAACCAGTATGACGTGACTTATGATCTTTAAGCGGTTCAGTACATTAGTGCATGTAACCAGTGTGACGTGACTTATGATCTTTAAGCGGTTCAGTACATCAGTGCATGTACCCAGTGTGACGTGACTTATGATCTTTAAGCGGTTCAGTACATTAGTGCATGTAACCAGTGTGACGTGACTTATGATCTTTAAGCGGTTCAGTACATCAGTGCATGTACCCAGTGTGACGTGACTTATGATCTTTAAGCGGTTCAGTACATTAGTGCATGTAACCAGTGTGACGTGACTTATGATCTTTAAGCGGTTCAGTACATCAGTGCATGTACCCAGTGTGACGTGACTTATGATCTTTAAGCGGTTCAGTACATTAGAGCATCTAACCAGTGTGACGTGACTTGTGACCTTTCAGCAGTTCAGTACATCAGTGCATGTAACCAGTGTGGCGTGACTTGTGACCTTTAAGCGGTTCAGTACATTAGTGCATGTAACCAGTGTGACGTGACTTATGATCTTTAAGCGGTTCAGTACATCAGTGCATGTAACCAGTGTGACGTGACTTATGATCTTTAAGCGGTTCAGTACATTAGTGCATGTAACCAGTGTGACGTGACTTATGATCTTTAAGCGGTTCAGTACATCAGTGCATGTAACCAGTGTGACGTGACTTATGATCTTTAAGCGGTTCAGTACATCAGTGCATGTAACCAGTGTGAGGTGACTTATAATCTTTAAGCGGTTCAGTACATTAGTGTATGTAACCAGTGTGACGTGACTTATGATCTTTAAGCGGTTCAGTACATCAGTGCATGTAACCAGTGTGACGTGACTTGTGACCGTTAAAGCGGTTCAATACATTAGAGCATCTAACCAGTGTGACGTGACTTGTGACCGTTAAAGCGGTTCAGTACATTAGTGCATGTAACCAGTGTGACGTGACTTATGATCTTTAAGCGGTTCAGTACATCAGTGCATGTAACCAGTGTGACGTGACTTGTGACCGTTAAAGCGGTTCAGTACATTAGTGCATGTAACCAGTGTGACGTGACTTGTGACCGTTAAAGCGATTCAGTACATTAGAGCATCTAACCAGTGTGACGTGACTTGTGACCTTTCAGCAGTTCAGTACATTAGTGCATGTAACCAGACGTGACTTATGATCTTTAAGCGGTTCAGTACATTAGTGCATGTAACCAGTATGACGTGACTTATGATCTTTAAGCGGTTCAGTACATTAGTGCATGTAACCAGTGTGACGTGACTTATGATCTTTAAGCGGTTCAGTACATCAGTGCATGTACCCAGTGTGACGTGACTTATGATCTTTAAGCGGTTCAGTACATTAGAGCATCTAACCAGTGTGACGTGACTTGTGACCTTTCAGCAGTTCAGTACATCAGTGCATGTAACCAGTGTGGCGTGACTTGTGACCTTTAAGCGGTTCAGTACATTAGTGCATGTAACCAGTGTGACGTGACTTATGATCTTTAAGCGGTTCAGTACATTAGTGCATGTAACCAGTGTGACGTGACTTATGATCTTTAAGCGGTTCAGTACATCAGTGCATGTAACCAGTGTGAGGTGACTTATAATCTTTAAGCGGTTCAGTACATTAGTGTATGTAACCAGTGTGACGTGACTTATGATCTTTAAGCGGTTCAGTACATCAGTGCATGTAACCAGTGTGGCGCTCACTCGTGAGCTGGGTTTGCTAAACATCTCACACAAAAGGGTTACAGTCTTATTTTTTCCATCATCTACAAACTGTCATGCAAGCTAGGTCGGGAGAGGCCTGGTAACGAAAATCATGCCCAAGTCCTCAGAACACAGCATATTCTCGAATAACTGCGGGTCTCTTGTCGATTCAGCTTTTAACTTTCACTGTGAACTCCCTCAATGGGTATTAACTGACTTGGAGTAAACACTATTGACAGGTTGTCAGGGGCGTAGGGGTCTCCTAGGGCGGTAGGTCTCTTCTGGGGTGGTTGGGTCTCTTCTGGGGTGATAGTGGTCTCTCCTAAGGTGTTAGAAGTCTCTACTTAGGTGGTAGAGGTCTACTAGGGAGGTAGGGGTTCTCCTAGGGTGAACCGGGGACATGCTCCCCAGGAAAATATAGATTTAGACTCGCAAATGCTTTCTCCTGCACTTTCATGTTTAGTGTATTACTGACATTAATTGAAAATAAAGAGTTATTTTTTAATGGTTTTGATGCAGTTGAACTCGACGCTAAACGTATTTTTGCCGTCACAGTTTATGCATCAGGGAAGTCTAGAACACCATCCAACACTGTTGAGTTAAATGCATACCTGGGTCTCGTCAAATTAACTATCAGAAATTCCTTCCAGATGCGAGCACACTGTTAAAGCCCTAAATGACTTGACCCACGAGGGTGTGACATGGGTCTGGACACAACAGGGTGAGGAAGCTTTTAACGAAACAAAGCCGTTGTTGCTGGGAAATAGAATGTTAACGCATTATGAGCCTAGCCTGCCCATCAAGATTCAATGTGATGCATCAGCATATGGATTGGGAGCTGTGCTGTCGCACGTTTTTCCTAACGGTGATGAGAAGCCAGTACGTTTTGGCTTCAGAACATTGTCAAGCGCAGAGAAATTACTTACAAATTGAACGGGAGGCGTTGTCCATAATCTTTGGAGTTCGAAGATTCCACCAAAACATCTATGGGAGAAGATTTACATTAGTGACGGATCATCAACCTGGTGACCATCCTGGGTCCCACTGCTTTAGTGCCTCCACTGGCAGCTGCTCGTTTGCAACGCTGGACTATCATCCTGTCTGATTATACCTACGAGATTGAATACAAGAAAGGGACCTTGCATGCAAATACTGATACCTCATCGAGACTTCCACACTCAGCATCAAAAGAAGAAGCAGAAACAGAGATATAACATTTCTCTTATGTGGATGAGCTTCCCATAATTATTAACTTGTAAGGGAATCAGAGAAGCAACGCACAAAGACCCAGTTCTTGCAAGGGTTTATGACATGCTAATGTCCGGGTGGCCAGCACAGGTAGAAGGGGATAATTTCAAGCCATTTCATGTACGCAAACATGAACTGTCGAGCAATGCTGCTTGTTGTGGGGAATGAGAGTTCTGATCCCGTAAAAGTGTCGCGATAGAATAATAGAGGATGTGATCCAGAGTGACGTTATCCATTGAGGGACAGAACACCTGTTCAGAAACTGAACTTGTAGCTATTGTTAACTTTCTGTTAAGAAGGGAGGGAATGTAGTATCTTGCATTCTGTATTGTTACCGTTGGATTGCCTGTGTTTAGGCACGCTAAGGATTGTGGATTGGAGAATAAAATAGGACAACGAGGTTTGAGTCAAGTTGTGTTATTTGCTTCCAGTTGGTGTAACAATAGATGAAAATCTAAATTGGAAGGACCACATATCCAAAGTATGTAAAGTAGCTAATGGAGTACGGCGAATCCATGATCTAGTACCCAGCCAATCGTTACATCAAATCTGCAATAATCCAATCTCACTTTGACTACTGGCAGTTCATCAGTTTGGGATACTGTAAAGATGTTGTAGAACAGAGTACAAACTCAAACGTGTAGGACTTGAATATATAGTTTAATTCCAAGTGATTGTTTTAGACTTCGAACTTCCATGCGTGTGTCTTAATGGTCTCAATCAACATTGAATCAAATAACAGGGGTATTGGATTACTGTCTTTGATCCACGTCATTAACGAGGCATCTCGTTACATCTTTCCCCTTTTAAGCAAAACAAATCATAGATACAATATGTACAATAAGTGATAAGATACTATGCACTAGACTGTTAACAGTGTATGTGACCAGCTATGGTGCTGTCACCTCGTAGTCATTGTTCCAAGCTGGGACTTGGCGTGTGCGGCTGGACCTCCGGGGCCCAGCGTTGTCGCCTGTTTGTTTCCCAGGTGAGCGACCCGTACGCGGCAGGTATTGGCCTGGTTCGGGTGCCGCTGGAGGCTCCTCAGTGGTCAGGTACCTCTAGGATTGGTGGCTCGTTGGTCTTTTGTATGTGTCTACGGTTACGCCTGTACTCTGCGTCTCCCACCTTCACCATGTAACTCCGGTTGGCCTGCTTTGCTTTGCAAGTGCCTTGTGTCCATTTGTCATCGCCAGGCAGTTTCATGCGCACTGTCTCACCTGGGGTGATTGGCTTGATTGGTTTTGTACTCCTGTTATAATCGTATTCCTGACGCTGCTTCATCCCTGCCAGTGCTTTCCCATCCGCCTCGGTGTCGTAGCGGGGCTTCAGGACATCTGGAATCCTAAATCTCGCAAAGACTGCCTTTAGCTCCTTGATGATACCCTTTGAGTTTAAAGCAGTCACGCGAGCTACATCAACAAAAATACTGTAATAATCAGAGATGACTAGTAGTGTCCGTCCATCCAGCTGGCAAAGGTCAGCAGCCACTTTGGACCACGGTCTCGCTGCGAACTCGTGCTGCTGTAGAGGCTCCTTGGTTTGGGCACTGCGATATGACATACATATATCGCACTTAGCGATGTATTGCTTGAGCTCTTTGGCCATGCGCGGCCAGAAGAGGGTATCGCGTGCTCTCCGTATGCATGTCTCGATACCTATGTGGGATGCATGAGACGCAGCCATCAACTCCTTGCGAAGGGCAGCTGGTACTACAAGTTGTTGGCCCTTGAATACCAGCTCACCCTGGATGGTGAGTTAATCCCGAATATCATAATATGGATGCAAACACTGGGGCAAGTCTGACCTGTGTGGCCAGCTGCCTTTGATCACTGACCTCAACTGTTGGAAGACTGGATCATCTGCAGCCGCATGCGCGATCTGCTGCCATCGCGCGTCGCTGACAGGAAGCCAGGTCTTGTGGTCGATCTGCTCTAATCTGTGAACAAACAACGACACGCTCACCTCAGGCAGGAAAGCTCTGCTCAGCGTATCAGCCAGAAACATGTCCTTTCCCTTCTCATATTTAACCACCAGGTTGTACTTCTGAAGTCGGAGTAGCATCCGCTGGAGACGTTGTGGTGCTGAGTTGAGAGGCTTGAGGACGATGGTCTCCAGTGGCTTGTGATCCGTCTGCACTGCGATCACATCTCTGCCGTATATGTATGTATTGAATCGTTCGCACGCGAAAACAATAGCCAGGAGCTCCTTCTCGATTTGAGCGTAACGGGTCTCTGCTGAGGTGAGAGCTCTGGAGGCATAGGCTACAGGCTGGCCATTCTGCAATAGCGCAGCCCCTAGCCCTGCTTGCGATGCGTCACACTGAAGCGTGACTTCATCCTCAAGGTTGTAGTAACGCAGTAGAGGCGTACGAGTGACTGCGTCCTTCAGCTGATCCAGTGCTCTGGCTGGTCCGTCTCCCCAACTCCACTCTACGTCATGTTGCGTCAGCTCTCGGAGAGGTTTCGTCAGCTCCGACAAGTTGGGTAGAAACTTGCTCAGGTATTGTACTAACCCCAGTAACCTCTGCACTCCGGCTTTATCTGTAGGCGCAGGCATGTCGCGTATTGCTTTGACCTTAGCTTGGTCAACGCGAATGCCCTCACCGGTCGCCACGTGCCCAATGAAGGGTACTTCAGTTTGCCTCAGCTTGAGTTTATCGATGTTGAGCTTCAGCCCGCGCGTCTCACATCGTTCCAAGAAGGCCTTTAGTGTCGCATCATGATCACGTGTCGCCTCTTCGTGTGTCTGTCCATAGCCAACCACCACAAAGTCTTGGGCGACCACTTCGATATTTAACATTTCTTCGATCAGCTCGTGCATCTTTCTCTGGAAGACTTCCGGAGCGGACCGGATGCCGAAGGGCATGCGCCGCCAGCGATACCTCCCAAATGGCATGTTGAAGGTAGTGAGGAAAGACGAGTCCTCGGCTAGCATAACATGCCAGAACCCGTTTCTCACGTCCAGCTTCGTGAAGACTTTTGCACCATGTAGTCGCGTGGCCACATCTTCAATGGTGGGAAGAGGGTAGTGTTCTCGTTGTATCGCTTTGTTCAGATCTTTGGGATCCAAACAAAGCCGTAGTTTCCCATTAGGCTTGGAAACTACTACAAGAGAACTCACCCATGGCGTAGGCGTGGTTACCGGGGAGATGATTTCCTGCTCCACCATCTTATCCAATTCTGATTTGAGGCGATTTCGTAAAGCCACGGGCACGCGTCGGGGTGCATGCTGTACAGGATTTACAGTACTGTCAATTTTGATGCGGTATTCCCCATCAAGCTGCCCGACTTCCTCAGAGAATACCTCAGGAAACTGTTCCACTATCCTTTCCTTAGACATGCTGCCATCATTGTGAAGTGCGAAGACTGGTGCTTTGTCTGTTGTGGACTTGTTGATGGCGTCGTTGTCTGTGTATTTGATGATATTCATGCCAATACACGCTTTTCGCCCCAATATAGGGCGAATGTCCTCGTTATCGACGAGTTTACAATCTAAGAGACACTTCGCATTGTCACGCCATACCCTGAGTAACACGCTTCCAACCACCGGAAGTCGGGAATCTCCGTATGCAGATATCGCTGAGTTGACCGGCTTCACTTGGATAAGGTCGGGATCCTTGGCTGCCTTCCTGTAGAGGTGAACCGGTATGACATTGCATTGGGCGCCAGTGTCCGGCTGGAAACGCAGGTAATTCCCAGAGTCTAGTTTGAAAGTCACCAGTTGTGAATCGTCGAGCGTGACCGCTGCGACGTCACCAATTACATACAAATCCTCATTCTCCTCGTCCGAGTCCTCGTCGATGGCTCTCACGCCGGTTTTGTCGGTCCTCGTATTTGGGCTTTTCCTACTTCGACACATGGCTGCGAAATGGTTGCGTTTTCCGCATTCGTTGCAGGTTTTCCCCCGCGCCACGCATTTATCGGGGTCATGTTTGCGACCGCAATTACCACATTCCTTCGTTGTCTCCGGCTGGGTCTTATTATTGTCCCATTTGTTTACACGTTGTCTGCGGGGTTTATTGTTAAAACCTACAGCGCTTACAGAATCTGCTTGGCCGACCTCTTTCATCTGGGCTGCCGTACTTTCGGACGCTATACAGATCTCGTCTGTTTTCTGTGAGGTCAATTTTGATTCCCTTAACAGTCTTTCCCTGACTTTGTTGTCTCGGATTCCAAACACAGTCCTGTCACGCAAGATTTCGTCAGGAGTGATAGAGTTGAACTCACAGCCTTCTGCAAGCTTTCTTAGTGCCGTTTTATATTGGTCGTAGCTTTCTCCTGCTTCTTGAACCCTTTGATTAAATCGGTACCGTTCAAAGGGAAAACTTTTTCGGGGTTGACAATATTCGGCGAATTTCTTTACACTGGGTCTATTTTCGTTTGGCTGTCTTCGCTTGTCCAGTCTGTGAACGTAGAAAACACATCTCTCGCTTCCTCCCCTATGATCATCAGAAGCGTCGCTACTTGTACCTTTTCTGCTTTCTTGTCCGGGTCAGTAGCTAGCGAATAGTTATCCCAGGCCAGATGAAACTTCTTCCATTTCTCCGCAACGTTAGCGTCGTGAATTTTCAGTGCCGGCGGGGGCGGCAAGGTGAATCCGGTGGCCATTTCTGTCGCTGTTCTAGAGTTCTTCTAACTGTGAATCGGGCTCGTTAAACCACTGGCTGCCACCATGTAAAGATGTTGTAGAACAGAGTACAAACTCAAACGTATAGGACTTGAATATATAGTTTAATTCCAAGTGATTGTTTTAGACTTCGAACTTCCATGCGTGTCTTAATGGTCTCAATCAACATTGAATCAAATAACAGGGGTGTTGGATTACTGTCTCTGATCCACGTCATTAACGAGGCATCTCGTTACAGATACCTACGACAAAGGCCTCCGAGAAAAGCTTCAAAGATTGCAAAACCGAGTAGCCAGGATTATTACGCGTTCTGGCTATGAACTAACTATTATCTATTAACTTGCTGAGTACCCCAGCCAAAATTTCTTTAAACGTAGCCTTGCCTACGGTGGCGTAGTTGTCTGGAATTCTCTTCCTTTGGGGATAAAGAAATCAGAAACTCTAAGTATTTTTTTTAAATATAATAACTTGCCTAGTTAAAACTAGTTAGATTACAATATTCATGTATTTATCATATTTTTATTTACATATTGTTATTACTATTACTGATTAATGTTATATACTTACTTATACACAGCTCTCTGGAAGAACATTTAAGGTACCAGGAGCCCTTATGCGATCATTTTTGCGAAAAAATCTTATTGATTTTTTAGAATGTTCAAAGTGAATTCTACAGTTCAGTGAAAAACATCCAAAGCGTTTTATTTTCAACGAGAAATTACGCCGAAAAGAAATATGGACGGGAAAGCAGGCTGTCGTCGACTTAATTAGCGCTTGTGAATGAATTAGTTTCTCACAAAAACATAGAGAATACTAATAGAAGTAAGGGACTGCGAATCGTTTAATTCCTTCTGCAATCTCATTTCTTCCTCCATTAACCGTTAGCATGCATCATTCCTTTCCTTCCGTACTTTTAAACTTTTAAACAATTAGTAACGCTACCATTAAATCAGCAGTTGACATTATAGTATATTATAATGTCATATTATTGTAAATACGTATCATGTGTTTTTAACACATCTTAAATACCTTTATATATATTTATGCATTATATGTGTTTTTAGCACATTTAAGTAGTCATCGACTTTTGTATTATAGTTTTAATTAATTGTATTGTTCACGCCCTTCATGGAAATCAGCTACAAGTTGTAGAGGCTAGCGTGCCTAAATAAAGTTATTGATTGATTGATTAGTTTATACTGTGGTGAGAAGATATGAAGTTTATCCTCGAGAATCGAAAACATTTAATAATAATCATAATGTATTTTTTTTTCATTATATGGACAATTAAACTGCTTTAAGAACTCTTATCTATTAATTTTACTGACATCTGTCAATACAAACTTCTTCGCGATCTTTCTAACCTGTTCTGGAGAGTTTCATCGGGTTTTCTTTGTCTCTTCGTTGCAGTCGAGAAAATCTTTAGAGAGTTTTAGATCGTATTTGGCCTTTTGTGCTCGGAATATTCATTGTCGTGCAGCTCATTTAAGCTGTTTACATCTTCCTCTGTGATTTTCACAAACCTTCCGCCATCTTTATAGTTCAAAAGGCGGCGAACGTGACGTCATCGATATTTTCACTAGTAAGTGAGGATATGGAAAATACTGCGCCACTCAGTATCCGGATGTAGTTTCGTATGAGTGGTTTATTTCTCAGTAAAAGGCTATCGTCCATATAATAAAGAATACTAATAGGCTAACTATAATTTTGTATGGGGTTTACAGTGTATCCACGTGACCCGGGTCTGGATTAATGAATATTATAAGTTCATTAAAGGGAAACTAAACCCTAAAATCAATCCAATGTCTATATAAACATATATTCGAAATAAATAGGTTCTGCTATTTAATTTTTCTGTGTTGCGCGTCTACGAAGAGAAAATCCGAAAACCTTCCTCACAGCCTCCGCTATGTATAGTCGGCTCAAGTCTCGTAATTTGTGACGTAGTATATGGGGAATAAATTAGTTTTGCCATGCTGTCCCCGACATTGAATAGCAGGACTAATGGCTTCTAATTGCGGACCATTGTGTTTTCTTTGTGCTGAAGGTGTGACTTTCTTCCTTGGTATGTGTGACGTACGTTATGGGGAAATTTGCGCTGAATTGAGCCGCCACACAATATAGATTTTTCAGCGGAAAATTGAACTTGGAGACTAATTTTCTCCTCATAGACGCGCAATACAGAAAAATAAAATAGCAGAACTTATTTCTTTAGAATACATCTTTGTAAAGACTTTGGGTCGATTTTAGGTTCAGTTCCCCTTTAAGCTTTCAGAAAATATATACTTTGTTGTGGTTTTCTTGAATTTAACGCGTGCAATTAAATGTTTTCGGAAAGCGCCCTTGAACCTTAAATAAAGATAACTAAAAAAATAAGTTTTACTTTACTTGACAAATGATATGAAATAGAAACGTACCATCATCATATATTCAGTTACTTTTCGAACTTCTAAATATTTCAGGGATGTTTGTCATTCTCTAGCTGTTCTTTTCTGGGCCCGGACCTGGTTATAATGTGCTTAGTGCTTGTTTCTCTTTCCTTCTCTGTTCTTTTCTAGGCCCGGACCTGGTTATAATGTGCTTAGTGCTTGTTTCTCTTTCCTTCTCTGTTCTTTTCTAGGCCCGGACCTGGTTATAATGTGCTTAGTGCTTGTTTCTCTTTCATTCTCTGTTCTTTTCTAGGCCCGGACCTGGTTATAATGTGCTTAGTGCTTGTTTCTCTTTCATTCTCTGTTCTTTTCTAGGCCCGGACCTGGTTATAATGTGCTTATAGTGCTTGTTTTCTTCTGTGTTTTATCATCAGCTCTGCTATTTCAGCTCTAAAAACAGAACAGGCTCGTCCATGACGAACCTCAGCACCGACTATAAACCTAGTCTCCTCACCAACTTAAATTCACGTAAAGAACCAAGATTGGTGATCGATCTTCAGGGAAGAGAACAAACGAGGAATACCAAGGTTACCATCACTTTTATTCCATAGTTAATCTGTTATGCTACACGTACATAGATGCCTAGATGATTGCATTACGTTTAATATACTTTCTCACAATAAACTAACTAACTAGTATTCACCTCTTGTTACTGTATAAACTTCAACCTTTTCGTGAGCTATTTTACCCTAGATTAAATTTTGAAATTGATTATTTTAATGTGCGTAAAATATTAAAAAGAGAGTGAAATCTGCCTCCCTTGAATGGTGGCTTTTCTTCTGGAACTGACAGATCGTCTTTCCTGGCTGTAGACATTGTTATCAAATGTAAGATTCCAGGACTAAAGTCGATTTTCATTTTCATGGTCTATCTGATACAATAAAAAAAGTTAACAGTAATAAAAATGATTACATCACTAGTTTGATGGAAACTCCGATGCTTACACAAATAACTAAGAAATCTAGCAGATCAATAGCTTGTGGTTATCCCTGGACGTTCAGCTCGACTGTGTCGATGATTGGAGTCTTGGCTGTTTCTACGTTTGGTTGAGGAGTAGGTTTATCACCGTAAGCGGAGCTGGGTGGCTGACCACACCAAACGAACCAATAGAACCCAAGCCAATCTAGAGGAGATGTTGATCATCTTATTAGTCACAATCGGAAGCCCTAAAACAAACAGCTGTATTCCAGGCTCGTATTTAATTTTAATAGTCTGCTTTCTGATCCAACTTAATCATGAATAGCATAAGGTTCTAAATACTTACTTAGTAATGAGTATTGGTTATATATTAGTTTTGATCATTATATTTGTAGTTAACAATTAGACCCGCAGCCCGAATGGGCTACGAGTCAATAGCCCATGAGGTACAGCCGAATAGGCTACCGTATTTGATCGAATAAGCGCCCCGGGCGCTTAATCGAGGAGAGGCGCTTAATTACTAGGACTCAGAGTTTGTTTTCTAGGATGTAGCTTTTAGTTAAAAAGACATGACGTCCAAGGGTAGTTCATTCCACATCTACATCATCGTCCCCATCTTCATCATTTTCGATAACGTTCACCTCGTCATTGGCCTATTCCTGGTCGGACATAGTGATATCTTCAGGAGGAGGGGGCGCTTAATCGAGGAGGGGGGCGCTTATTCGAGGAGGGGACGCTTATTTCAAATTTCGTGTTCAAGGGGGCCGCTTAATCGAGGGGGCGCTTATTAGAGAGAGGGCGCTTATTCGATCAAATACATGCAGTATTTAACGGGTAGCCCATGAGGGCGAGAGGTCTAATTGTTTTAGTATAAACTAACTAGTCGGACAGTAGAAAATAAGATAGATAGATAGTTTATTTAACCAAAATTGCAGTCATAAACTGAATTACTAAGGTTTACAATAATGAGAAAAACAAATAATTGGTATTGATTAAGAGTAAAAGTAGCTAATATACACACTAACGTATATTTCACTTGGTCGCTAATTCTAACATTTATAATTCGAATTATAATATTTGACACTTGAGTTTATAAAGGTATTAGAGAACCTATTTGTTTTACAGAGCGGAAGAGTAAAGGGTCTCTTTTGACGTAGGTTAGGGGTGGAATTACTTACATTGTGTGGTAATAGATTGTATAAATTACTTTTATGATTGGAAGAAATCTTTCGAAATAAAGTGTGGCAGAGTTCTGATCTACGTAAAGATAAACTGAGAAGACCAGAAAGAGCAAGAGCGCGTGTGTATGATACGTCGTAACCATAGACAATCCTCATTGCTCTTTTCTGAACACGCTCAAAAGAAAGGCTAAGATATTCTGGCAGACCATAATGAAAGACTTGACATGCGTAAAGTAAAACGGACCTAATACAGGCTATATAGAATTGGAGTAGTTCACTAGTTGGAACGTTTGCACGCTTCAGTTGTATTAAGAAGTACAGTCTTTTTGAGGCTTTCTTGATGGTGATATCAGTGTGCAAGTTCCACTTAAGGTCGTCTTGTATTGTTACACCAAGGATCATGATCGACTTTACAGGCTGAACTGGAGCTTCATTAATGTAGACTTGGTTATGAAATATTTCCGAGCGCGCAAAAGAAATACGGAGTTCCTTGCATTTCTTTGGATGTAACTGGAACTTGTTTTCTGTGGACCATTTCTGAATTTCATTTATGGGCGTCTGAGCCAAACTGGTTTCTTTTTTATTAATTACTTCGTAGATAGTGGTGTCATCGACATATTTAAAAGTTCCATTTGCAGAGGGGACTTGGAGGTCGTCTATCATAGCAATAAACAGCCAAGGTCCAAGCTTTGTCCCTTGTGGGACTCCAGCAGGCACAGACTCCCATTCAGAAAAACAATCTTGAGCGAGTTTCACTCTCTGCAGTCTATTGCTTAAAAAATCGCAGATCCAATTTACAATAAAAGGATTTATTCCGTATTTAGATAGTTTAGTGATAAGTAGGGTGTGATCAATTAAGTCAAAAGCCTTTCTGTAATCTAAGACAAAGACCCTAATGTCAGCACCTGTTCCGTCAGTGGCTTTGGACCAGTTGTGAAGCATGTTGATTAGGGCGTGTGTAGTAGATGATTTTGGAATACAGCCAAATTGGTCTGACCCTAAATGATCCAGGATTGCCGGCTTAACGTGAACCTGGACTACATAGTCTTCGGCTATTTTAGACAGCGTCGGTGTTAAAGAAATAGGTCTAAGGTCCTTAGAAAAATCATCGATTTTTGAAGATTTAGGCAGTGGCGTAACGTTGGCGTGTTTCCAAACATCCGGTAGGACTTCTTCTTGAAGGGAGGAGTTAATTATTGCACACACAGGATCAGCTAGTTCTTGTGAGAAATCTCGCAAAATCCAGTTTGGGATGTTGTCTGGGCCTCCAGCCTTTGTTGGGTTAACGGCGCTAAGCTTTGTGGCTACCGCCTCCAGGGACACAGTTGGGATTGAGTGGCTAGATGTATCCAAGCGGTAGGTAGCAGGAAGGGGTTTAAAGTCATGTTGAGGTTCAAGGAAACAGTGATTAATTTCATTTGCAAGAGCCACTTTGTTCTCGACAGTAAGTGAAACATCTGGCAAACACTTTGCAGCCAGATCTTTAGGAGACTTTGTCATACCACAAATGCGCCGACACTCGGACCACCACTTACTTGAATCTGTTCCATGGAGGTCTTTAACCTTGGCTTGGTAGTAGTTGGATTTACAAAGTTTGCGTTCTCGGTTTACACGGTTTCGATAAAAATTAAAAAGGGTATAATTGTTTTGACTAAGAGCTTTCTGTCGATGATGGATTAGTGATTTCAAGTTGCTAGTGATCCAAGGAGCGTCGTTTCTATGAAACTTGACAGTTTTTAAAGGCATTATCGTATCTAAGCCAATATGGATAAGCTTGTTAAAATGGGTTAGTTTTTCTTGAGCGTTATCAAGGAAATCCAGCGATGACCAATCTATAGAGTTGATATAACGACCAAAAGCTTGTTTTGAGCTTGGTCTCATATCTCTGACGATTACTGTTTTCTTTGCAGTTACAGTTTCCTTGGTGCGCTGTTTAGGAAGAATCGCGACTGTGAAATGGTCTGATAGACCAAAGGGCGGAAATTTCACAGGTGGTTTGTAGTATTTAGCAGAGTTAGTTAGAATGAGATCTAAAGTTCTTTCGCCTCGGGTCGAAAAATTTATTATTTGCTTCATTCGGAATTGGTTTAACAGTTGAGAGACATCTGCGCGATTGAAATCGCCAGTAAGTATAAGGCCAGCATTTGGAAAGGAGCATTCAATTCTTGAAAGTGAATCCAGAAGATAGTTTATTAGATGTTTATCGTTTGACGCTGGAGGATGATAAACAACTCCAACTATGAGGTTGTTGACGTTACGCGGTAAGCGGCAAGGTTGTAGTTTAATCCATAAAACTTCCAAATTGTCAGTAGGGTCTTCGTATTCTCGTAGGACGATAAACTTTATCGTATCTTTTATGTAAACACATACACCTCCATGTTGAGCATGAGTTCTGTCTTTACGAACAATGGTGTAATTGTTTACGTTGAGTACGTTGTCGTCAATGGAGTCTTTTAGCCAGGTTTCTGTTAGGCAGCAAATATCAACGTTCTTTTCGGAGAGAAACACACGTATTTCATCAATCTTTGGTGCCAGACTCATAACGTTAGATAATGCTAAAGAAGGAACGAAGAGAGAGTTGCTGTTGGTCTTTGTAGATTTCGCTTGCTGGAGGGAGGTTAAATTATTCAAGTTCACACCTCTGTGGTTGTGATCTTTTGTCGTTTCTGTTTGCGTTATGCGTACTGGAATAATATTCTGAAGGTTGTCTTGTTTTGATCGCAGTTGTTGCCGTCTTTTCCCTGATGGTTTCCCTCTGTATTTAAGAAGCTGCAAATCTTTTAAAGACTGTATTAGTGAAGGAGTGAGGCATTTAGTCGAATAGCTAAGACGACGTAAAGAGAGTAGTTGGTTACGCGAATATGATAATGGCGTCACGTAATTAGCATTCGAGGTTGAGCATTCTTGTTCGGTGTATAGTGGTTTTGAGCGAAATACGGGACCCGGATTAGGTTCTACATCCATATGAATGGTCAAGTTGTAATATATATCATTTCCAGGTACATGAATGGAGAAAATACCGTGTTTACTGGACTTGGTGACTGCGAAAGCGAAATGACATTTTCTCTCTCCACGTGTTTGAGTAGCGACGAATTTCACTCGATTAAACCACGAGTATAAGAAGTTGTTTGGAAGAACTTGGTCGAAGTATCCATGAACGAAGTAGTTACCAATGGACTGATGTAATTTTGCTGGCCATATTGTAGGTGAAGAGGGCGCAAAGGCCAAGAAAATCAGGAGCATAATAAAAGCAGCCATCTAGCGCTATATTCACAGTGAAAGAAACAAATTGAAGTTGAAAACATGTTATTATTTCGTGAAAATGCGTGCGGTTTTTCTCTACCATGGGCTATCACAAATAGACCTATAGTAGGGTAGCCAATCAGAATGCAGGATTTGTAATAGTCCACTAGTTGGTTTATACTAATATTGTTTATATGATATATTTTAATCATTTGCAACAATTTAGCTTAGAATAGTTAGCATTACCCTTATTTTATAGTAGTTTTACAGAGCACTTAATTGTGAGAAATGGATTACGTGACTAAATAGTTATATATATTTGTAAACCAAAAGATCGACAAATATTAATAAGTCAGAAAGTTGACATTCATCACACAAACAACTTCTCGTTATCACATTTTAATTCATACGGTATTTTTTCCACGAACAAATAATAATAATGTTTAATCTCAAAGCAGTGTTTTTGCAAACGGGTGTATACATATATATATATATTTGTATTTATCAGTGCCACTAGTATCTAGTACTCTCTCTACCTTGTCCTTCGACGGTCCTCAGAAGCATGAAGATCAGCAGCGCTAGTACGCATGCGCAACATGCGATGACCAGGAAACTGACGGGACCCAGTCTCTCGAATATCTTCAGCGAAATGAGAACAAGAATTCAGGTCGCAACAGGTAGAATATACACGTTACGTAACATATGGTGCCGTGATGTATGGCACATAACATATCATTACCAGAAATCTAGGTTATTTCTGAACCTGCGTATAAATGTACTGCGGCTTTCGCCAGTCACTAGTGCGCATGCTCAGTTTGGAATTTCCAAGATGGCGGACCGACTAGAAAGAAGGGGAGAACGAGTTGAATACCGTTATTAAATGCTTTGAGCAGTGTGGACTTCGGAAATGTGTTGTTTGCTAATATATGATAGGGGAGGTTCAGTAACCTCCAAATCATTTTTCTTATTTATCGTATCCCAATAGATGGTCAGCCATCTTGTCACCTACTATCCTTAACAGTATTTATACGAGATTGCCAGAGTACTAAGATTTGAAAGATGGCAAATAAAAAAGAAAAGAAAATAAACGCGTAGAAAGCAAATATCTTAACCACTGTGCCACGCAAACGACCACGACGGATTATGACAAATTTGCATTACTTGATTGGTGCCTATGTTAGTACTGAAGGAGTGTTCCTTACGTATCATGCATGGATTCAAGAGTTTTGACAAAATTTATAGGCTTTTATCGAAGAGTTTCTGATCGATTTAGAAAGCTTATATTCCAAGGAATGTGAGTATTCTAGCAGGCATATCAGCACTCCACCCACGGACTTGACTCAAGTTAACTGAGTCAGTTCATGTAACGTACCTGACCCACGAGTAATGGAATACCTTTATTCACGGACTTGACTCAAGTTAACTGAGTCAGTTCATGTAACGTACCTGACCCACGAGTAATGGAATACCTTTATTCACGGACTTGACTCAAGTTAACTGAGTCAGTTCATGTAACGTACCTGACCCACGAGTAATGGAATACCTTTATTCACGGACTTGACTCAAGTTAACTGAGTCAGTTCATGTAACGTACCTGACCCACGAGTAATGGAATGAGCAGTTCTCCCAGTGCAGCACTTACAATCATCACGCTAGTTACTGGAGCTGTGGATAAATAACGACGGTCTGTATGAAGCTGTGTGAGTGAGGGTTATTATCAAATGACCCAACAAAGCAATTGCGTTTTTAGGTACCGCGCTACTGTTTACTGTGCGACTACTGGGCCACTTATACAACGAGTACCAATCATATTGCAGAACGAAAACAAAGCATTCCAACTTACGGTCGATCAATCACTGAGAAAGATCGGAGCAACCATTAAAAATATTGCTACGCGTCATAAACGACGGAGTGCGAGCCTAAGTCTAGTCTCTAAAAATATTGCTAGTCGATTCTTCAGCTTTTTAGAATGAACAATCACTAAGTTGGATTGCTAGTCGATTCTTCAGCAACCAACACCCCTGTGATCCTAATTCACCACCCACCACTGTCTTTACAGAACGAAGATTGCTATAGTGGTGGCTACGCGTCTTCGCGTGCTACCCGTCAAAAATACGAGAGGGAATGAGTGCGATCCTGACCCACCCCCACCCCTGTGACCCTGACCCACTCCCCACCCCTGTGATCCTAACTCACCACCCACCTGACCCCTGTGATCCTAACTCACCACCCACCTGACCCCTGTGATCCTAACTCACCACCCACCTGACCCCTGTGATCCTAACTCACCACCCACCTGACCCCTGTGATCCTAACTCACCACCCACCTGACCCCTGTGATCCTAACTCACCACCCACCTGACCCCTGTGATCCTAACTCACCACCCACCTGACCCCTGTGATCCTAACTCACCACCCACCTGACCCCTGTGATCCTAACTCACCACCCACCTGACCCCTGTGATCCTAACTCACCACCCACCTGACCCCTGTGATCCTAAGTGTCTTTACAGAACGAAGCTTGCTATAGTAGTGGCTACGCGTCGAAATGGAGAGATACTGGGACTGGCGACGAGTAGACACTAAGCATTTTGACCACCAGTCGCTACGCCATGTGATAGAGTGGCTGCGTGTCTAGCCGTAACCACCGGCTACGCAAAGGATAGATAGAGTTACGGAGTATTCTGCAGTTTATCCAAGATCTCATACAAGATTTTAAGTTTGAATTGGTCAACACTGAATACATAAAAGCGGTATTGATGAGATCGTATTATATTTTTAACTGTAGGACATTTATATAGTAGATTTCTCGTATTTGTTTTTATATGTTAGATGTAATTAGTAGACAAATTTTAACTAGTATTAATATTTTATACTAGATTTATCATAATTGTCCTTATACATATGAACACGTGCGCGTTTTAAGGAGTTTTTAACTCCTAGGCGTTATGTGTATAAATAAATGTTTGATTAGTGATTGACGGTTACTTGAGCCACTCGAGTACACGACAATAGCTTGACAACTTAGGTTACTTGAGCCACTCGAGTACACGACAATAGCTTGACAACTTAGGTTACTTGAGCCACTCGAGTACACGACAATAGCTTGACAACTTAGGTTACTTGAGCCACTCGAGTACACGACAATAGCTTGACAACTTAGGTTACTTGAGCCACTCGAGTACACGACAATAGCTTGACAACTTAGGTTACTTGAGCCACTCGAGTACACGACAATAGCTTGACAACTTAGGTTACTTGAGCCACTCGAGTACACGACAATAGCTTGACAACTTAGGTTACTTGAGCCACTCGAGTACACGACAATAGCTTGACAACTTAGGTTACTTGAGCCACTCGAGTACACGACAATAGCTTGACAACTTAGGTTACTTGAGCCACTCGAGTACACGACAATAGCTTGACAACTTAGGTTACTTGAGCCACTCGAGTACACGACAATAGCTTGACAACTTAGGTTACTTGAGCCACTCGAGTACACGACAATAGCTTGACAACTTAGGTTACTTGAGCCACTCGAGTACACGACAATAGCTTGACAACTTAGGTTACTTGAGCCACTCGAGTACACGACAATAGCTTGACAACTTTGGTGGACTAGTTCTGAAGTCCAAGTCATTTGAATGGATATGTTATGATATGTTATGATATGTTATGATATGTTATGATATGTTATGATATGTTATGATATGTTATGATATGTTATGATATGTTATGATATGTTATGATATGTTATGATATGTTATGATATGTTATGATATGTTATGATATGTTATGATATGTTATGATATGTTATGATATGTTATGATATGTTATGATATGTTATGATATGTTATGATATGTTATGATATGTTATGATATGTTATGATATGTTATGATATGTTATGATATGTTATGATATGTTATGATATGTTATGATATGTTATGATATGTTATGATATGTTATGATATGTTATGATATGTTATGATATGTTATGATATGTTATGATATGTTATGATATGTTATGATATGTTATGATATGTTATGATATGTTATGATATGTTATGATATGTTATGATATGTTATGATATGTTATGATATGTTATGATATGTTATGATATGTTATGATATGTTATGATATGTTATGATATGTTATGATATGTTATGATATGTTATGATATGTTATGATATGTTATGATATGTTATGATATGTTATGATATGTTATGATATGTTATGATATGTTATGATATGTTATGATATGTTATGATATGTTATGATTTGCAATGTGTTTAGTTCTCGTTGTCTATGTCAGTGGTCCCGATTACAGTTATCGCACTGTACAAGATTCTATATGGCGGAAAACCCAAAATGAGAAAATGTGTAAGCTCAAGCCGTTTCTTGCGATACGCCCTTATTACTAGGTCACGAATCAACAAAAAAACTAAAATCGGCGATAACCTAGCACTGGACGTTCACGTGACCATCACATATTACCTGTCAAATCGATGTAGTACTCGGCGAGTGCAATGCATGTCGGGAATACACTACTCATGAACAATCCTACGCCGGCCGTGCCGACCCACAGTGCGATCTCATTGTGCTCCATGATCAGCATACAGAATGTAGAGATGAGGCAGCCAATCTGAAATGAAACAAAATGGAGAACAGAAGGCTAAGTTGAGAACTTTGAATCTCTCTTCGTTGAAACAAAAATAATTACTGGATTTATAATGATGTGGTGATAGCCTAATAGAGATAAAAGTACAAATCAGTCATGTCAGTTGTTATGTGTCTTCGAATATATATTTTGATAAAAATCAGCAGTTGCCTCACCAGGTCAATCATGATCATGGTAGGTGGCTTGAGATATAGAGCGATACCTATCGCTAGAAACCTACCCACCGACAGAGAACCCTGAAACAAGTAGAAAGACAAGTCAGGGGTATTAAGTGGGATGTTACGAGAACAGAGCTCTGGGTAGATATGCACTACTGACTTACCCAAAATAAAGAGTTGAGATATGCTGCGTGGTCTGTTTTCATGTGGACTGTCCCCTTAACAGCGTAGGAGTAGATGTAGGCGCCAAACGTGGCCTGTAGATATGAAAGGCAGCAAATGAAAAATATTACAGTGCACCTCTCAGTGAAAAAGAATT
Organism: Actinernus sp. WN-2022; assembly: GCA_030867875.1. NCBI lineage: Eukaryota > Metazoa > Cnidaria > Anthozoa > Actiniaria > Actinernidae > Actinernus > Actinernus sp. WN-2022. Next base: position 52,068,770 of record JAOWCC010001634.1, read on the forward strand.
ACAATATGCCTACCGCGTGTAGTCCTGCAGAAGATAGCGCTGGAGTACATATAGTGTGTAATGGAAATACTGAGGCAGACTGGAAACGAGGCAGTATTGCTTTCACAGGAGAATAAAGAAGAGGAAGCGAGAACGAGCAAAAGAGCGCGCTTCCAGTTTCCCTTCTTTCTTTCTTTCTTTCTTTCCCTTCCCATCTCCTATTTATCGCTGGCTATTTGGTTCCTTCTTGACTTCCTCTTCTGATTAGATCACTCATGACGTCGCTCATAGCTTACCATCAGGCCATCGTAGAGCAGCAGTATTAGTGACGTCAGCACCGTGACGACGATGACACGAGGCTTCTGGTCTTCTCCGAATACACGTAACCATGGAGATTTCCCATTGAGGTACAGTGCCACGATGTGATGGTTGTATCCTGGTCAAGAGATCAAAACACCGCGCCTTCATACATATATTAGCGACCAGCCGGTCAGTATATTCAGAGAATGTAGATATTTCTCTGTTCTACTTCAGTCATTAACTTTTGACGTATTTACAAGGTAGCATTAATTACCTGGATTACTGATGGTCTGACTGCCATACTGCGATACATTGTTACTGTTCACTGCTCCTGCTTTTAGTTTTTCCAACTTACGAGTGAACAGTAGCCAGAGTAGGCCAAATATCACGGGAAGCTGTATGAAAACAAACAGGAAAAAAGCGATAAAATATATATAATATACAATTTATATACTGACGTCGACAGTAGGGCGTGAGGTCTGTATCTGTAAACAAAAATGCACGATGAAAACAGAAAGAAAACAAAACAAACGAACAAATGCCAGTTGCTTATTACAGCATTGCCACCAAATTTATATGTGCAATATATTTCTAAATTACAAAGAAGGCATGACATCAACACGTCGAATAATGCAGGTGACTGCGTGACTCGTTCTTACATGAGCTAGCGCCACGATCCAGTAGGCCCATCTAACGTGACTGTCACGGTGTACGGATTCCTGTGTGTAGAATACCTGCGAGGTGTTATCGATACCTGTCGTACTGTTAGCGTACGGCCACTCGTCAATTATAGTCGTGTAGTTCACGATGTACACACACTTCTGACGTAGGAAGGGTCGCGCTATCAAAGGACTTAAGAACCCGCCAAGACCGTATGTAAAGTGAAGGGCCTGGAAATCAAATGTGTTATGGTGATGATTCTGGAAATGGGGAAGGAACCCCCCGGGGGTTCATTATAACATGGACGTCGCGTGGTCCCTGTACATGTTCATTATAACATGGACGTCGCGTGGTCCATGTACATGTTCATTATAACATGGACGTCGCGTGGTCCCTGTACATGTTCATTGTAACATGGACGTCGCGTGGTCCCTGTACATGTTCATTATAACATGGACGTCGCGTGGTCCATGTACATGTTCATTATAACATGGACGTCGCGTGGTCCCTGTACATGTTCATTGTAACATGGACGTCGCGTGGTCCCTGTACATGTTCATTATAACATGGACGTCGCGTGGTCCCTGTACATGTTCATTATAACATGGACGTCGCGTGGTCCCTGTACATTTCATTATAACATGGACGTCGCGTGGTCCCTGTACATGTTCATTATAACATGGACGTCGCGTGGTCCCTGTACATGTTCATTATAACATGGATGTCGCGTGGTCCATGTACATGTTCATTGTAACATGGAAGCCGCAGAGTAGCACGGAACTTCTCGAGACCTCTATTCTGATTGCACCCATAATACAATACTTCTATTGTTTTTGTACTGCACTTTCTAAAGGTTAGGGTGTTTTCTATTGTTGGGTAGGCCAATACTGTCGCTCGTTTCGAGAAGTTCCACCAGACCCAAGCCGCATGATCCCTGTACATGTTCATTATAATATTTTCCAGCCAGGTTTCGTAGTCTTGTTCTTTTTATAAAACAGTAACTGATTTGTTTCTTGTCAATGTCAGGTGTTGTTATTGCCACTTACCTGGAGATATGGAGAGACCTGAGACAAGAAAGAACAGGAAATATTTCAATCAAACATTAAAACTTGAGTATTTACTTCGGCCTCTAACTCCTGTTACCACAGCTACGTCTATTCCAAATAATTGTTTTGTCCGGGGTTAAAAACAATTGCCTATCTATGTGGAATAACCCAGCACATGATTGTGTGATCTGACGTCACTCAATTATTATTGTGTTGTTCATATTTCTGCATGGAAAATACAACCAATCAGAAATATTTGAACAACAGTCAGATAACCTGTTTTACCTGTTTGCCATACATCCTGATCAGCTGGAAAGTCGTGAACGTGTCTGTAGCACCGAAACAGCCGCCGTAGATCCCCGCGAGAAACAACATGGCAGCGAATACACGACACATGGGAATGGCTATCATACACACGGCGCTGATGCCGAGGGCGACAGTGAGGAGAAGGTTGGCATTGAACCTGAAATTATTGCGGAAGTGACGTCACAGGAGATTTATAGAAGGACTCGCTCAGATACGGGTTCGAAATAGATACATTTTACTAGTCGAATAACTAACGGAAAATTAACAGAGAAAGTAGACACCAAATAATTTCGACAGAAAGCGCCTGGCTATGATAAATGTTTCAATGAAGATAATAAAAGCATCGTTTGATTTAATTTCCGAACCATTGATGACCATTATTAACCTATCCTTGGCCCAAGGAGTCTTTCCTGAAAAGTTAAACTTGCCAAAGTTATCCCAATCTTCAAGAGCGAAGACCCCAATTTATTTAGTAACTACAGACCGATCTCTCTTCTCCCAAACTTTTCGAAATTCTTTGAAAAGATTATGCATAACCGTGTTTCTGCTTTTGTAGATAAATTAGAAATCCTTCACCACAATCAATTTGGATTCCGTAAGAATCACTCTACATCTCTAGCCCTTGTTCACCTCCTTAACAAACTTACTACCTCAGCCGACCAAGGAGAATTAACTGTTGGTGTCTTTTTAGATCTTTCTAAAGCGTTTGATACGCTTGACCATGAAATTTTATTCAACAAACTCGAACACTATGGTATACGTGGACAGGCATTAAGATGGATCAAAAGTTACTTTAATAATCGAAAGCAATTTGTACAAGTCAATGATACTACATGTATGTCTTCTGAGCATAACATCACATGTGGTGTACCACAGCTCCATACTGGGACCATTATTTTTTATCATTTATATTAACGATTTTCCTAACGCCTCCAAGCTAAATGACTCTACTCTTTGCGGATGACACAAGTATTTTTTATTCCCACAAAGTCCTAATCTATTGATATCCTTTTTAAATAGAGAACTAAAGCAGATAGATGACTGGTTAAAAACAAATAAACTTCACTTGGAAAACTCAAATAAGCCATGTTTGTAAGAAAATGTCCAAATCTATAGGTATTATTTACAGATCTCGATTTTATCTGTCTTCTAAATCTAAAGTATCTCTTTACTATACATTAGTTTACCCATACCTCTCCTACTGTAATATTGTCTGGTGAAACACACATCCCTTAAACTTAAACAGAATATTTCTTCTTCAAAAGCGTGCTGTACGAATTCTAGCCTCTGCCGATTATCGTGCCCATACTGCACCAATTTTTGACAGCTTAAAAATACTAGACATTTTTACCTTGAACAGTTTCAACAATGCTAAATTTATGTTCTCCTATCATAATCAACTACTTCCCCCTCTATTCTCAAACTTATTTCCTAGAAATGATCAGATACACAGTTATAGTACCAGAATTGCAACTAATTACCGATCACACTCTTGTCGTACTAATATCAAACAATTTACTGTTCTTCATCAAGGACCAAAAATATAGAACTCTCTGCCCCTCTACATAACTAAGTCTTTAACACTACCCGAATTAAAAAAAAAAAATCAACCACATTGCTACTAACAAATGAAACCTCATTCTTTACACTTTCACATCTCTAATTTTCTCTCCTTTGAGACTATCTAGGCTTAAAGGGATTAATTGACACACGATGACAGCTGGTGACGTCACTAGTTATTTCCCAATGATTAGGGAATTTTAGTTTGATCAGTTCTTACACGAGGCTATTACAATTATAACGCTCTAATTTTAGTGAGTCTAAGTTTAGCTTTCGTTCCTTTTAATTTCTTTCAATTTAAATATGGGTCGTCCAAGAAAGTGTCCAGGTTGCAAAATTTCAACAAAAGATCATTCCTTTGCCGCTCCTGGGAAGGATTGCCAGGGTCCTGATGTTGATGTGGAGAGCGAACACGAGGCTTCTCAAGCACCTCCAGAACCTTCCCTCGCTACCGTGTTGAGTGCAGTTCAAGCACTTACATCCCAGGTTAACTTGATCCAAAAGGATCAGGACGATCTACGGAAGACCGTTGCTGCACCCAAACCGACACTAAGTCCAGATGCAGCCGTTACAGCTACTGATTTACGTGACATGGAAGGGCTTGCAAGCCAAGTTGATCGACGCATGGCCTCCCTCGGTTTGAATCTCGACGACAGTGATTCAGACAGCGATACTGAACCTCGTCGCTCCCATTCCAACAAACGGGGTAAGTTAAAATCTGGGAAAGAGGCTAAGATCACAAGCGCGGTTCGCGAACCCCAACATTGGCCGCATAGCCATCTAAGTTGCTCCCGTACAAAGGGCGAAGTCAAGTTTGAGGAGCTCACGATGGAGGAATTTGTGGCGGGATTTGGCCAAATCGTTCTTCGCTCCGACCTTGCTGAGGGGGAAGTTTCGGCTCGATTAAAGCACTTGGTAGACATAATGTATCTCGCTATGCAATACGAATGGGCCGCCGTACTGCGTTTTCATGAAGCAGTTCTCCTCGAAATCGAACGTGGTCTTCTACGCTGGGGAGATTCCTTTTCTCATTTAGAAAGTCGCACGCTCTATGGACATGCAAAGAGTGCTGGGAAAGCCTCTCAGGGCTCTTCTACATCTCCTATACTGTTCTGTCGAGATTTTCAGCGCGGTACGTGTACCCAAACCCGCGATCATTCTGGCAGTGTCAAGGGAGTTCAGCGTTGGGTCCGCCATATCTGCGCATCTTGTTGGAATTCTAACCGGAAACAGGAGCGGCACCGCGAACTTACTCCAGCTTGTCCTTTATTCTCCGCGACGGGTGAGAAGGATTCTCGTGGCAATCGCGACTCAGGCCAATCGTGACTGGATCATTCCCCTAACGACTGTGACTTTGTGGATGTTACTGCCTATGATTTAGACATTATGCATGTTGTGCACAATATTTCAGACTTTCAATCACAGGATCAAGACTTATCATTTGTTTTACAGGATCGAGATCAAGACATTTCAAGTTATAAGAATTTTATTCAGGATCAAGACATTTCAAGTTATCACAATTTTATACAGGATCAAGACATTTCAAGTTATAACAATTTCATTCAGGATCAAGACATTTCAAGTTATAACAATTTTATTCAGGATCAAGACATTTCAAGCTATAACAGTTTTACACAGGATCGAGACATTTCCTGTTCAGTACCGGATGTTGATTTCTCAACCCGCCATTTTCTAGCCGCTCATGAGATAGTTTCGCAATCAGGATTACCAAATTACATGTCTGCGCGGCTTCCCGTTCCCTCACAGCTTTGTATAGCCTCTTGGCGTTGTTTACTACAGGATTACAAAGATAATGACATTTGTGACTTTTTGGAATTTGGTTTTCCAATTGGATATGTCAACAGTGAATTACCTGTATTCGATGTGCGCACTCACAACGGTGCTTTATCGCACAGTCAGGCTGTTACAGACTACCTTACTGCGGAACTAGCCATTGGTCGAGTGGTTGGCCCATTTTCAGCTTCCCCCTTTTCTGGTCGCCCGTTGGTTTTATCTCCTTTGAACTCTGTTCCTAAACGTGACTCTATTGAGCGTCGCATTATTGTTGACCTCAGTTGGCCTCATGGTTCCTCGGTGAATGACGGAATTCCCAAAGAGACTTATCTCGGATCGCCCGTTACACTCACGTATCCTACGGTTGACATGATTGCCGAAGCTATAGTTTCTACGGGACGTGGATGCTTGTTATACAAACGCGATCTTCGCAAGGCCTTTCGCCAGTTCCCAGTGTGCCCAGGAGACTATTATTTACTCGGCTACACTTGGCAAGGACAGCAATATTTTGACACCGTTTTGACGATGGGTCTTCGCTCGGCGGCAATGGCCTGTCAACGTACCACGGACGCCGTGTCATGGATTCTACGGCGACGTGGATATTGTGTTTTCAACTACCTTGATGATTTCATTGGTGTTGCTAACCCAGACACTGCTTCGACGGCCTTTAGCGTTGTGGCGTCTACTTTATCGTCCTTGGGACTACAAGAGTCTACCTCGAAGGCTTGCCCGCCTGCTACCAAACAAATTTGCTTAGGCGTCGAGTTTGACACTGTGAACTTTACTCTCTCCGTATCCGAAGAGCGTTTATGTGAGTTGGATGCCTTGCTTGATCATTGGCTTCTCAAGCGGTCCACTACTAAGGTCGAATTACAGTCTTTAATCGGCAAGCTCGTTTTTGTCTCCAAGTGTGTGCGACAAAGCCGGGTTTTTATAGCTCGCATGCTTGATTTACTACGGACTGTCCACCGCAAGTCTCATCACATCAACCTGAACTCGAGCTTTCGTAAGGACCTTTATTGGTGGAAGCGATTTTTGAACTCTTATAATGGCGTCAGTATGATCAGCTCATCACCGTGGTCAGCGCCCGAGGCCATATTTACGTCGGACGCTTGTTTGCAAGGTTGTGGCGGCATGTGTGATAACCAGTATTTCCACGTCAAGTTTCCAGCCTTCATCTTGTCCCAAGACCTAGACATTAACGCTCTAGAATTGCTCACTATCGTCGTATCCACTAAACTTTGGGGCTCCCGTTGGAAGGGTTTACGTATCATGGTCCGTTGCGATAACTTGGTGTCTGTCACCGTCATCAATTCTGGTCGTTCAAAAGACGTATTCCTAAATGCGTGTCTACGGGAACTGTGCTATTTCTCCGCTATCTTCGAGTTCGAACTGCGCGCAGTCCATTTGCCGGGGATCGAGAACCGCGCTTGTGATTTTTTGTCCAGGTGGTCCCTGGATCGCCTCGCTTCACAGAAATTTATTACTGAATTTCTTACGCCAGATCTGATCGAAGTTGACGTCCCGGACTCTCAGTTTGTATTTGATGGTACTTTCTGACATTCTCTAGGTGTGCAGCCTTTAAAGCGCCTACGACGGGATCTTCGCCGAACCCAACGATCAGCCTACGCCCTGGGTAGTTATAGTAATTTACGGACCCAGTTTCGTTCGTTTTTATTGTTTTGTTGTTACTTTAGTTTAGTGCCAGTACCGGCGAACATTGACACTGTCTGTTTGTACGCACAGTTTCTAAGCCGCTCCTTGCGGCCATCTAGCATTAGTAATTATTTGTCCGGGGTTAAGCTCCTTCATATTTTCTTAGATGCAGACTACTCTTTTAGCAAGGATTTTAATTTGAATTTGACATTGCGGGGTATAAAACGTACTGCCTTTCATAAGCCCAATAGAGCGCCTCCGGTCACACCGGAACTTCTCGCGCGTATCGCTAAAACGCTTAATTATGAGTCTGAGGCTACGCATTGCACATATTACTGCTCGTTTTTGTTTGCATTCTATTTGATGGCTCGTTTATCTAATATTGTTCCTACGTCTCCTCGTAGTTTTAACGCCACTCGTGACCTCACGCGGGGCGACGTTGTATTTAACGCTTCCGGTTTGCTCGTCACGTTTAGGTATACCAAAACGGCTCAGTTTGGGGATCGACCTTTGCGTATCCCTTTACTTCGCATACCGGGTTCGTCTTTGTGTCCCGTTTCAGTCTTTTCTCGCATGTTAGTACTGGTGCCGGCTTCCACCCACAGTCCTTTGTTTCTACTCCCGGATCGCAAAGGTACAATTTGTCCCTTGACTAAGCGAGTTTTGGTTACCGCATTCAGAGCTAGCTTGCACTCTGCCGGTGTAGCAGACGCGGATTCCTTTCGAGGTCATTCATTTCGTCGAGGCTCCGCTTCTTGGAGTTTCAAAATCGGTATTCCGGGAGAAATCATTCAAATTTACGGAGGTTGGACTAGCGACGCGTATAAACTGTATTTAGACGTATCGCTTAGCTCTCAGTTATCGTTCGCTAGTGCTATACGTCACGCAATTCGTTCTGCAGCGTTAGATTAATTCTTTATGTTCTCTATACAACGCACGCTTGTTTGTTTGGCCATTGGTTTGGTGGCAGAGAAGTATTATTTGCCATGATGTCATTGTATTTAGCTTGTCTAGTTTCACATTCTGCAAATAAACTTCTCTCCTGGCCAAACAAAGAAGCGTGTTTGTTGTTATTATTCGTCGCTGCCGCAGTTGGGGGAATTTTCTCTCCTTTGAGACTATCTAGGCTTAAAGGGATTAATTGACACACGATGACAGCTGGTGACGTCACTAGTTATTTCCCAATGATTAGGGAATTTTAGTTTGATCAGTTCTTACACGAGGCTATTACAATTATAACGCTCTAATTTTAGTGAGTCTAAGTTTAGCTTTCGTTCCTTTTAATTTCCCTTCCCACCCGCCCAGGTGAGGTGGCAGAGAAGTATTATTTGCCATGATGTCATTGTATTTAGCTTGTCTAGTTTCACATTCTGCAAATAAACTTCTCTCCTGGCCAAACAAAGAAGCGTGTTTGTTGTTATTATTCGTCGCTGCCGCAGTTGGGGGAATTATCTTTAATTACATCGTTGTTCGCAGTTGCTAACTCATTTTATTATATGAATCTTATGAGGTCTCTACCCTATAAGCCCTGTGGTTTCCAGAGTCTTCCTCGCCATAATTGCTTAAGCTTCCACTTATTTAACTTGTAACTAATAGTAACTGTTTGTTGTATTTAGCACAATATTCTTAGTCAAATCAATAGTTAATACTAGTTAGTTAATTTCTCTGTATAAGAAATCTATTGTAACTATTCAAATACCTTAATTATTACTTTCTCCTGTCAATAATATTCCTGTACAAATCACACCACTAGGTTGCTTTGTATTGTAGTCAGTATTACTATTGTTACTGATATAAAAAAAATTATATGGCGAATAAAAAATGTAATGCAAATGTAAAAAATGTAATGTAAAACTGAATAACATAGAAAAGAAAACTTAATTTGAGATGACATGCTGTACTGCAGTAATGACACACTGTACTACGGTAATGACACACCGTACTGCAGTAATGACACACTGTACTACAGTAATGACACACCGTACTGCAGTAATGACACACCGTACTACAGTAATGACACACTGTACTGCAGTAATGACATACTGTACTAATGACATACTGTACTACAAGGAATTGTTATTAGAATTAATTATGTCCGGTGAAAGTGTTCGTGAGTCTTCTGCCTTTAATAGGGGATTTCTTGGTGTTACAGATCACCACACGACATAAAACAAAGAAAACCATTATTGTCTTCTAAAGCAAAACCGATACCGTGAAATACAAAAACCCTAACCTCGGAAAACAATGAATCTGCTACACGAAGAAGCACCCATTTAACATAATTATTACTAGTTAACCTGTAGACAGCCTCGAATAGTGAGCAATTCACGAGACGGTAAAGATGCACGAAGAAGCATCCATTTAACATAATTATTACTAGTTAACCTGTAGACAGCCTCGAATAGTGAGCAATTCACGAGACGGTAAAGATGCACGAAGAAGCACCCATTTAACATCATTATTACTAGTTAACCTGTAGACAGCCTCGAATAGTGAGCAATTCACGAGACGGTAAAGATGCACGAAGAAGCACCCATTTAACATCATTATTACTAGTTAACCTGTAGACAGCCTCGAATAGTGAGCAATTCACGAGACGGTAAAGATCCACAATCCCTTGCGAACCTAACACAGTCAAAATAACACGTAGAAATCATCTCTTCTCTTATTTGACAGGGTACTGGCAACAGCACTCGTACTGGCTCGCTTGTACAGCACTCGTACAGCACTCGTACAGCACTCGTACTGGGTTCGCTTGTACAGCACTCGTACAGCACTCGTACAGCACTCGTACTGGCTTCGCTTGTACAGCACTCGTACAGCACTCGTACATCACTCGTACAGCACTCGTACAGCACTCGTACTGGCTCGCTTGTACAGCAGTCGTACTGGCTTCGCTTGTACAGCACTCGTACAGCACTCGTACTGGCTTCGCTTGTAAGATTTAAAAACTGTCTACCGAGATTTTATAACGGATTTAAAGCTTTTCGCGCGCGAAGAATTGTGGGTCAAAGTAAAGCCGCCATCTATTCTTGGCGCGCAGTACTGACTATCTATCGATGATAATCTATCGATGATAGCGGGGGATGGGAGGGGAGGGGCTTGTATAGCCAATCAGATTGCGAGTTTGTCGATAGTCGGTTGGTTATGTTCAGTAATCATATTAGACAAATAATAAATGTAATTCACTTACTATTCAACATTTTTATTTTTAGCCGATCAAATGAGTTCTACTGAGTTATTATCGGCGGCCGGCAGGTTTTAGAACTAAACCGATGATCCGAGGTTCAGCCCTCTGGCATTTGAACCAATCACAGTTAACTAAACCTGATTCATAGCATTATGATAGTTAATTACCAAGCGAGAAAACACGGTCCAAGAAAGGCCTTTGAAAACCACCGCATATCAGAAAATTAAACATCACTCTGAATTTGTTTTTTTTAAACAGGTCCTGAAACAACCCTAGTATGTGGAGGCTGATCATAGTCGGCTAAGCCACAGATCGCATCAGTGGTCTGATTCACCAGTTTCTCCTTTCTTGTATTTGTAAACTCAAGGATCAGTATAAACCAGTATACACCCGTATATACCAGTTCGCGGTTTTTCCGATATTTTGAATGAGGTACAAAGGTGTTCGATTTGTAAGGAAGCGTGTGGAAATTTCTAAAGTTCGGAGCTCTGGCATTTAGTGAATATTTACCCAAACAACCTCAAATGTCCTGTGTCAAGATTGCCGGTACATTTTAACAAGTGCATGTATGAAGTCTGAAGGTAATTACTTTCCTTCTGCTCATATGAGAACGTTTCAAAATCTTACCTGGTCCTTCGTAATCAAGTCAGAACTATAGAGCAGTTTCATAGAAAACTACCATTTGTTTTATGTTTGGCGGATCAACTCAATGCAGCACGAATTTGACCCATTTATTGACACTTGTTATGTTTCAGTATACTGAAAATTTGATACTCTCCTGCTAAATGCAAGAGTCCAAAACTCTCCAAAATGTTCACGTTTTCTTATAAATCGAACACTTTTGCGCCTCATTCAAAATGTCGAGGAAGAAAGCGAACTGATCTGTTATCAAACAAAAGAATATTTGAACGGTTCAATTAGAAACGTTCGGTTGTCATAAATTATAATAATCAAATAAATAATTTTCCGTGTCACCCGGCCTATTGAAGAACATGATTGGCAGTCAGGTGCTTTTGATAAAAAATCAAGAATAAAAGCAGAGAGTTAGTGTAAGATATTTGTTCAGTGCAATTCACAGTAGAACTTCTCTATTCAGGTTTCTAATTACGAATTTGTCTTTGTTCATGGTGTGCTTACCAGCGAGTATGACTGAGTTATTAGAGAGCCACTGACAGCTAGAGTAAATGAGAACTATTCATAATTTTCCGGGTGTTGATGCAGGACAAACTGGAATAATGACCGGCTGTTCAAAGCGGTCGGTAAATACAAACACCTAGTGGCTGAAATACAACTCTCTTCTCTAAATTTCACGACTTGTATAGGGGCACTACATACCTCGAATGTGCTGTTTTCATATGGCAATACCCTTATTTCTCAAGACAAAAATGGACTCAAACAAAACTATTGTGTAAAAGAACACGGGCAATGAAAAATTAATATTAATAACTGTTTGTCTCAGTGTCGAAAAGTTTCAAAGAAAATAAATTTATCTACGTGTAGAGATGACCGCCCGCCAGTAGCAAATACATTCAGCCCCAGAACTCGTTAATTTTTAATTTTTCTCGAGAATGAATATGAGAGAAGGCTGGCTGGGAGATTGCTGAGATAAAAATTACTCGTAAAAAGGAATTGTAAACAATCTGACAACACTTTATTAAGAAGCACCAGGATAGTTTAGGGTGACAGTCTGCGTAAATGAACACAACCTTTCTTAATATATTTTCTTTTCTAGTACATACCAAGCCACAGTCCAACGTTCTGTTTAATAGTTTATAACGTAAAAATAGAAATATTTCCTTATAAATTTTTAAGTTATATTTTATTTACTATTTCACCTTGGTCGGCCTGGTTGAATATTTTTCCTTTGATGTATTTTCATTAATTCATAATTCTTTTTGTTTGTATCTGGCGTCAAGGCACCTAAAATCTTTCCACTAATTCGTTTCAGATTCATCAACCTGTGACTGCCATGATGCATGTTCTGATGGCACATCCTTGTATCTGGTGAACCCGCCCGAGTTGAAAGTACTCAGAATTTTTTTATTTAACTGACTCCTCGTTATATTTTACTTAACTTCTTTCGTAACATGTAATTATTAAAAACAGACGCTTGACATTCAGGAAATGACAGATTACACTTATATTCCCAAATAAATATATAAATACAAGTATCTGTAACAATTATATTTAGCTGGCATTTGCGTGATAGTATTTTTGAGATTAGAAACAGCACATAATTAGTCGCAAAGTTTGCTCGCACGTTTTTTAAAAGCTTTGCCGCCATGGGATTAAGGACTAGATAAGGTTTGTTTAAAATAAAATCACAATTCACCAAACACTTACCGATCGGCTAACAATCCCCCAGTCGTCGAGCCAAAAACATTACACAAGTCATGAACAAAGAATAACAGACTCATGATCGTAATGCTCTGGGCTGTAAGGCATCTCAGCTCCAACAGAGTTGGTCCGAGCACTTCATCTGACATCCCAAAGATCATAAAGACACCGCAGTAGCACATAGTAGCTTTAAAGTTCCTGTGATCTCCAATAAAGTTCTCAACTCGCTTCCGAAACGGAACATTCTTCTCGAAAGTCTTGCTCTCGACATCTTCGGTGTTGAAAAGAGGTTCTTCTTCGTCATCTGACGAGGATTCAAGTAGCACAGTCATTTATTCTTACAGCAAATGCCTTTAATTCACAGTGGTTCAAGTGGGACGATTCCCAGTAGCCCTCGTCAGTCTGCTCCTTTTAAGAATTCTTTAACCCACTGCAGCCTCCAGACTTGAGAGGGTTCAACGAGACCAAACGACAAACTTCATGACCGCATCTTTCTCTGATATGTTTAACTTGGGCTTTCTCCTCGTGACCTCAAGTCCCTCAATGAGCGAAGGTATGTCCTAAGCACTGCCGATTTGGTCCTTTAAGGAGCAATTCAGATATTTTGCCGGGTGCTCGACGCTCGCATATCAATTTAATAAGATATTCACTTGAACCCATCTGCGTCTGTTCACCGCTCGAATTTAGTACTCGTAATTACGTAAGAATTGGCGAATCTCGTATCCTGTTTGCCACATTTCAGACGCAGAACCAATCCGTTTCGAGTATTCCCGCTAAATGACCCCACTGCGTTTAGGCTGTTTAGGTATGAGCTATTGTCATTATGGGCTGTCGTAATAGCATTTTCATTCGTTATAGACAGTGGATAACAGTTACTTACTAATTCTATACTTAAAATCTTAGCTTTTACACGAATTGCTTGCGACGTTTTATAGCCTGAAAAGGATTAATATTTCCCCGCTAGTTTGGAATGTAGTCGTCGCAGTATTTACACTTCATTTCCCATTTAGATGTTTGAATTTTTGGTTTTAAATATCAAGATACAATCTTGTCGGTCTGACGTGAAAGGTTTTAGATTTTCCAATGAGCAAAGATTTTCCTCATTCCCTTTCTTTTCTTGCTCTGTCGTGCCTGGTAGTTTGGCATATCTAGAATAACCTAACCTTTCACAGTGTTTCTGTAATGACGTCATGAACGTGCAGTTGAGTGTTGCAGTACATTAGAGTGCGTCCTGTCGCCGCCTGCAAGGGTATTCCACTTTACTCTGACAACAAGAGTAGCCAGATACAGATACGCTTTATTACCTCATTGTAAGTATTACTTTACAATTAGTAAAGTAATAAAATTAATATATACTGTATATAGAACTGGAGACACTTTATCGCGCACATTTCAATATTAATTAGGTATCTTTATATGCTATCATAAACGTGTTTTGCTGATTGAGCTACTTCCATGGGAGCATTTATGACTAGTTTGAATAATTGTTCATCAGACATATGACTTGTTTTGACTGTTGATGTAATTTCAAGGGTGCGAAGAAAATCTTTCCTTATCGTATCATATGTTTCGCAATTGACAATGAAATGGAACTCGCCTTCTACACTTTTATTACAGGTGTGGCATATTCTCTCTTCTGGTTTGGTGTAGGGCCTCACCTTGTGGACCTCTCTCTTTCTATCTGTAGGCAGTGATTGTTAATCCTAGATAAAGCAACCCTATGCTTGATATTAGAGACAGCCTTGAGGCTCATAATCAGTTTTTAGCGATCTATAAGTCGATGGAGGTTTTTCTTTGGTCATTAAAAGCGTCATTTAGCCCCTTGACTGGGAGTGGGGGGGGGGGGGGGGGGTGGAGGGATTAAGGCAGTTCTTTAGTAAAAATGATGTCAGTAATTTCCATCCTTTACTTTTTAATAAAAGCAAACATTACGCACACAAAAACTAAATGTACCAATTTTATTTCACAAATAAATTAAATTTCGATTACACGAATGAACGAATGAATTAAAGGATAACTTGAATGTAAACTCGTGAAACTAAGGGAGATCCTTTTGAAGCAAAAAGGCTAACACGAATGTGATCTCAAGGCCAGACGACATCAACTGTTGATAGCAGTTCAGCAGACATGCATCACATCAGTATATCTTCAAGCTCATTTCAGGGACGTCAGTCATTCATTTGCTGCTTGCTCTTTGAATTGCAGATTGTTTTGGAGTGTTAACAAAAACAACCAAATTATTACTGGTTGAAAATGTAAAATAAGAATGTTGACACTACTGTCAGAGGTAAAGAATGCCCTTTATTTATGAATTTTGTCATATAAGAATCAACAATAACTTGTGGCCCGACAAATTAACAATGGTCCTGCAAGGTACATCGTAAAAAAGCAGCTTCTAAACGGCACAATGATTCAGTTTAAATCCTCTAAACCAACATCTAACGAGTTTTGAAAAACATGCAATATTGGTAGTTTTTATTATCTTTAATGTCTTGTGAAATAATGAGTTGTATCGCAGCGGGCGTTGTTTTCTATTTCCTGTGCCACAAGCGGAGCACTAACAACAAGAGAGCAAGCTCATCAATAAACAATGAACCACAAAAGGCCGCGAGACGCCAACATGAAGGAGCGAGCCTGTAGAGGAAAGTAACAACTGACCAATCTTACAATTCAGCGATAGAACACAAATAGGGGAAACTATGCTCTTAATGGACGGTAAGAATATTTAAGGACGACAGCAGTGGAGAGTAGGAAGGACAGGAAAGCTGTCTTCAAAATGTCATTAGGAGAGGGCTCGAAATTAATTCTAATATCTGAACAGGAGCGCTGATTGAACTGGGGGTGATCTCCCAGCCGGACCCACATGAAGGTGGGAAAACGTTATGAGTTTTACCCATCTAATAGGAGTTACTATAATACAAGATAAAAATCCTGGAAACAGAGAGAAACGTTCAGAAGAGAATGAACCTCACAACACGAAGTCACGGCGGTCTGGTGGCTCGCGAAGATCTTTCTTCGTTACACTAATGTGCTGTGGATGTTTTTTCTCGTTTGGAACGACAATGGCGATCCTCGGGCCGACACTAATCGAATTAGGACATCTTGTAAATCACGGACTCGATATGATGAGCTGGTTGTTCTTCACGCAAGCTGCCTATGCGTTATTAGGGGCCATAATGGCCGGGATTATCCTCGACAGGTAAGAACAAAACACTCAAACTCGGCTCTGACAATCAGGGTTAGGAGATGGTGTTACTTTATTTTGTTTATTTAGAGAGGAAATGTAGTCTTTCTTTATAATTTTCTGGATGTTTTAAGTATAGGAGTTGATTAGTGTTAATTTGGATCTTCATTCTTCGTCAAAGTACCACCTGTCACAGGTCACAGTCCTTGTGATCAGATAATTCTGTTGAAAGCTTTTTATTACTACACATTCTTCCTTCACTGCGCTACTTGATGAGTTCTACTTGGGTCAAGATATTGAGTTAGCACTTCTCATATGACGTAAGCATGACTGCTTAGTAACCACGTCACTGAAGGTGGTCAGTTTGTGCCATAATTTGTTATCAAATGGATTTCCACTGGCAAGATTGGTTGGGGATGAGATTGGTTGGGGATGAGATTGGTTGGGGACGAGATTGGTTGGGGACGAGATTGATTGGAGAATTACTGGAGGAGGCTCCTCGGTGACTTCACTGACTCCACTGACCAATACCGTATTGCAAGTTATCACCTTGTTTATCAACAGATAAAACAGTACGTTGCAACAGGGTGGTGTTTTGGGTAAAACTGATCAAATAACTGTACTCCAATACGTATGCGGAGGTCAGACTGCATTCAATGAGTACACAATAAGGGGGGAGGTGGTAACATAAAGAGCTAATCCTAAACTGAGGCAAATGGCGACACCGGGGGGTACTCGTGTATGACGAGGGGGTAGTACAGGGGTTGAATTTGTTTCAGTTGAGTTCAGCTCTTGTGTTAGAATTTGTGGAATTCCGGGTTATAGACGACTTAGAACAATCAATCGGAGTAATTAACGATTAAGATCATTTTATTCAAAAGAAATTACAACGGTTCGTATAGTGTGAAAATAAGGGGTTTGGAGCTGCAACCGAGTGCGGTTCTGGAGCCGACGCGGTACCGTATATTATATAAGTGTCCCTCCGGGGGATCAATGAACACGTGTTACCACTGCCCGCTTGATAATGATAGCCCTGTAGTATTAGAGCATATTTCGTATGAATGGAAAAGAAATACAGCACGACTGTAGCTGTACTGTAACGTACTGTAACCTTGCCGTATCATAACTCTGTAATTTGCTTGGATTAGACGAACAAAAACAATGGGAAGCCATATCAACGTTACGGCATGCCGTACAGTAACCGTGTCGTATTAATGATGTAACTTGTCCACTCATACTAAATTCGCTCTTCTGCGGGCCGTGACTTTATCATTCTATCAGTTTTTTAAGCTTTATCGATTATACAATGATTTCTTAAGTTCTGGCAAAGTTAAGCGAAATTTGAGTGTTCTGGTACCTCGTTAAAATTGGTTGACTTAGTAACAGGTGTAGGTCATGAGATGTGTCCAGCACCAGTCACCAGGCCACAAGAACCGGCTATCGGTCAGTAGGTCGAGTACGGGCCACCAGAAGTGGCTATCGGTCATATACATGACTACAACTAATGCCCTATCAGTACCAACTAACGACAGCAGTAATCTGATAGCCACTACATTACATTCGTTCGTGAATTACAAGCTACGACGTGGAGAAGACGTTACAAACATGGGGCCAATATTGACGTGTTGTTTGAACGCGAATTGGTGACCACTTTTTCTTTCAACCAAGGACGTGAATTAGTGACGCTGGATAAACAGCTCGATCCAGTTCATTCCACGTTCATCTCTCTATCAAAACCTCCGTTCAATTTACAAAGGAAATTCAATCCTCAGCCAAAGCAGGCGTGGCTACCGGATTCGACACAACACAGTTCCCTCATCTATAGCTCCGGAATAACCACTACGGAAACTGTTCAGCTTTCTTCTTTTGGTTTCAGTTGGACTGGAAATGTTGGCGACTCGCGGCTGGATGCTGAACTTGAACTAAAATAACTAGGACACTTTTTATCGAATAGTTAAAGGTGATTTGGACGTACGAATCTTTAAAAACCGCGGAGAAATAATTGATGTACCTGTTGCATTCACTGTGATGTTACTAATGTAACTCCGAATTGTTACATATTAGTTATATCTTCTGCAACGAAGTACTAACATTGATTTCATTTACACGCGTCTTTATCTGCCTTTCAGTGCAACACAAACCATGACACAGCTTTAGGATCGCTGATCACAAACGTCCAAGGAAGCTAGAATCCATTTAGAGTATATTTGTATCAAGTTTGGGATGACAGGTTGTTTCTTAAGGTTATGTGATTTGCCTTCAGTTCAGTAAATATTACGTGAATTTCAGCGCATTTGTAAGGGTATCGCTTTAGCGTAGTCCAAAGACTCATACTCTCTCCAAACATACGTTTCTCTCTTAAGACTGATCCATCTTTTCGACACGTTGCAAAATGCTGAGACAAATCATATTCATTTCGATGTGGAGTTTCTGGCAAGACTATGCCAAACATGTCATCAAATTGGCACCTGAACGTTCTTCCAAATGTAACTGTCGGTTGAAGTCCATATTCTCCCATTACTTGTACTTCTCAACTTTCTTCATGTTTGGGATGTCTGTTGCCATGGCAGGACCTACCCTCATGGATTACTTGGCTTGTTATTTCTCGGATATTGATATTATAGACGCGTTAAGTTGGCTGCTATTCGCGCAGTCGTCGATGAGGTTCGTCGGCGCCATATTTGCTGGGTTTGCAGCGGACAGGTAATGAATCACGTGTTGGTTTCTGCCATTCAGCAAGCTTGAACTCCTAGTACTTGATTAATTAAAAAAAAAATTAAAGATCCTGTTACACGGTGGAAATGTTTTTTGTAAAACTTGCTCGCAACGGCGTTGACTGAGAGTTTCACTTGGAGTGTTGACTGCACTGGAAAAATAGAACCAATTACACACTTTGAATAACTATGTAAAAAATATGTAAAATGTTTGTACAATGCTCACATGTTACACTATACAGACTTTGTAAAATGTTTGCCAAATGTCTGTCAATGTACAAATGAGATGTTTACAAACATTTTACATTATACAGACTTTGTAAAATGTTTGCCAAATGTCTGTCAATGTACAAATGAGATGTTTACAAACATTTTATATTATACAGACTTTGTAAAATGTTTGCCAAATGTCTGTCAATGTACAAATGAGATGTTTACAAACATTTTACATTATACAGACTTTGTAAAATGTTTGCCAAATGTCTGTCAATGTACAAATGAGATGTTTACAAATATTTTACATTAGACAGACTTTGTAAAATGTTTGCCAAATGTCTGTCAATGTACAAATGAGATGTTTACAAACATTTTACATTATACAGACTTTGTAAAATGTTTGACAAATGTCTGTCAATGTAAAAAATTACAGAGATGTTTTACAAACATTTTACAGACAATATACAGACTTTGTAAACTGTTTGCCAAATGTCTGCCAATGTACAAATGAGATGTTTTACAAACATTTAACATTATACAGACTTTGTAAAATGTTTGTAAAATGTTTGTCAATGTACAAATATTTTACAGACGTTTTACATGGATATTCAAAGTCTGTAAATGGTAAAATGTAGAACGTAACGGTCTTTTTCGTTTAAACTGCAGTGCAAAAAGTTTCATAAGCCAGCTATTGCATCATGTAACACTCCTCGTGAAACTGTCTCATAGCACCATTAACATGTAAGTTTCACGAATAAGTTTTTCTTTCACCGTGTAACAGAGCCTTACTTCCTCGTCTCGTCCTTATCGAACTTGTCTATATTGCAGGTTTAACTGTAACCGCAATCTAATGCTGCTGGTGTGTCTGACTCTCAATGCTGTGTTCCTGGCTGTCATTCCTACTTGTCGTACGTTATGGATCCTGATATTAACCACAGCGGCAGCAGGTTACTGTGTAGGTGTACTGGATACTGCGACTAATGTACAGTTACTGGAACTACACGGCAAGAAGGTGTGTTACTGATGTACTATTTCAATCATGCGCTTCTTAGGATCATTTTACTGATGCACTTTCCCATCACGCGCTTCTTAGGATCATTTTACTGATGCACTGTTTCCATCGCGCGCTTCTTAGAATCATTTTACTGATGCACTGTTCCCATCACGCGCTTCTTAGAATCATTTTACTGATGCACTGTTCCCATCACGCGTTTCTTACGATCATTTTACTGATGTACTGTTTCCATCACGCGCTTCTTAGGATCGTTTTACTGATGCACTGTTTCTTTCGCGCGCTTCTTAGGATCGTTTTACTGATGCACTGTTTCTATCGCGCGCTTCTTAGGATCGTTTTACTGATGCACTGTTTCTATCGCGCGCTTCTTAGGATCATTTTACTGATGCAATGTTTCCATCACGCGCTTCTTAGGATCGTTTTACTGATGCACTGTTTCTATCGCGCGCTTCTTAGGATCGTTTTACTGATGCACTGTTTCCATCGCGCGCTTCTTAGGAACATTTTACTGATGCACTGTTTCCATCGCACGCACTGAGCTAACCACCTCCCGGTTAGCTCAGTGGTTAAGCTCCGGTCTGTTGATCGGGAGGTCGTGGGTTCAAATGCACTGATCCCATCACGCGCTTCTTAGGATCATTTTACTGATGCACTGTTTCCATCGTCCTTCTTAGGATCATTTTACTGATGCACTGTTTCCATCGCGCGCTTCTTGGCATCATTTTACTGATGCACTGTTCCCATCACGCGTTTCTTAGGATCATTTTACTGATGTACTGTTTCCATCACGCGCCTCTTAGGATCATTTTACTGATGCACTGTTTCCATCGCGCGCTTCTTAGGATCATTTTACTGATGCACTGTTTCTATCGTGCGCTTCTTAGGATCAATCATTTTACTGATGCACTGTTTCCATCGTCCTTCTTAGGATCATTTTACTGATGCACTGTTTCCATCGCGCGCTTCTTGGCATCATTTTACTGATGCACTGTTCCCATCACGCGTTTCTTAGGATCATTTTACTGATGTACTGTTTCCATCACGCGCCTCTTAGGATCATTTTACTGATGCACTGTTTCCATCGCGCGCTTCTTAGGATCATTTTACTGATGCACTGTTTCTATCGTGCGCTTCTTAGGATCAATCATTTTACTGATGCACTGTTTCCATCGTCCTTCTTAGGATCATTTTACTGATGCACTGTTTCCATCACGCGCTTCTTAGGATCATTTTACTGATGCACTGTTTCCATCGTGCGCTTCTTAGGATCAATCATTTTACTGATGCACTGTTTCCATCGTCCTTCTTAGGATCATTTTACTGATGCACTGTTTCCATCGCGCGCTTCTTGGCATCATTTTACTGATGCACTGTTCCCATCACGCGTTTCTTAGGATCATTTTACTGATGTACTGTTTCCATCACGCGCCTCTTAGGATCATTTTACTGATGCACTGTTTCCATCGCGCGCTTCTTAGGATCGTTTTACTGATGCACAGTTTCCATCGCACTCACTGAGCTAAGCACCTCCCGGTTAGGGCCATGTGTTAGATAACTGTTAGCCGGTTAACGTGTTTAAACCCCCTATAAATATAGGTTACTTTACTTTTACCTTTACATCGCGCGCTTCTTAGGATCGTTTTACTGATGCACAGTTTCCATCGCGCGCTTCCTAGGATCATTTTACTGATGCACTGTTTCCATCGCACTCACTGAGCTAAGCACCTCCCGGTTAGCTCAGTGGTTAAGCTCCGGTTTGTTGATCGGGAGGTCGTGGGTTCAAACCCCGGCCGGGCCAACACTCAGGGTCTTAAAATAACTGAGTAGAAGGTGCTGCCTTTGCATAATCTAACAGTAAACGGTTAGACCTTCTCGTCTTCTCGGATAAGGACGTAAAACCGTAGGACTAAAGCTAGTAAAGAGAGGGCCATGTGTTAGATAACTGTTAGCCGGTTAACGTGTTTAAACCCCCTATAAATAAAGGTGACTTTACTTTTACTTTTACATCGGGCGCTTCTTAGGATCATTTTACTGATGCACTGTTCCCATATCGCTTCTTATATTAGGATCATTTTACTTATGCACTGTTCCCATATCGCTTCTTATATTAGGATCATTTTACTAATGCACTGTTCCCATATCGCTTCTTATATTAGGATCATTTTACTTTTCGTAATTCAAATACTTCGGACAAGACGGCATGAAATTTATTTAGGTTGCTTATGACGTCTTATGCAAATTTTTTTTTTTATATTATTTTAGGTGTCACCCTATCTTCAGGTAAGAGTGGAAATCATTATTACCAGACTTTGAAATAACAAGCAATTGGTCTGAACAGCGTGTTACAAACGTTTTAATTGAAAATGTAAATCATGTATAACAGTTTGTATATTGTGTCACGCTACTGGTCATCTAATAATTCAAACCTTTCTCAGGCTCTCTATTTTTCTTATGGCTTCGGTGCCTTCGTGAGCCCGCTGATAGCCGAACCTTTCCTCAGCGGTGAACCACATCCAGAAATTGTTGCTTCAAGAAGGGAGAAACCGATGCCCTACGGCGGTGGCCAACATCGACATCACCACACGAGACACAAGAATATAAGTCACGGGGTAGCCATGGAGGATGAAGTATACTCTAGTGAAGTACAATTTGCCTACTGGATCATCGCATTAGCGCACGTAAGTAGTGAACAGCGCACTCTGTAACATATGACTAACATTCTAGTGAAGTACACTTTGCCTACTGGATCATCGCATAGCGCACGTAAGTAGTGAACAGCGCACTCTGTAACATATGACTAACATTCTAGTGAAGTACACTTTGCCTACTGGATCATTGCATTAGCGCACGTAAGTAGTGAACAGCGCACTCTGTAACATATGGCTAACATTCTAGTGAAGTACACTTTGCCTACTGGATCATCGCAATAGCGCACGTAAGTAGTGAACAGCGCACTCTGTAACATATGACTAACATTCTAGTGAAGTACACTTTGCCTACTGGATCATAGCATAGCGCACTTAAATAGTGAACAGCGCACTCTGTAACATATGACTAACATTCCTTGGAACATGGTCACACCCACTCGACCAATCAGCGTTCCCCATTTCAGCTGTCTAAATCCCATAGTTAAGTAATTAGTACATACATACATACATACATACTTTATTTATACACGTAAGAAACCATCAGTAATAGCATAACATTAAAAGTAAAATTTTAAAATCGTAAAAAGAATGCCTACTGCTTTACATGTTTGACGTGTCTTATAAGATTGTGATTACAATAGTGTATGTTTACGTAGTTTAGTTCTAAAAATATTAATTGTATCAGATAATCTGATATCCTCAGGCAATGAATTCCAAAGTTCAGCCCCGTTGTAGCAAATTCGTTTTTTGCCAAAGTTAGTCCGGGGTTGTGGCATAGATATTTTGGAACTCGCACCTCTCAGATCATATTTTAGGGCCGAGTTTCGTCTTTCAAACTTTTTAGTTAGATATGTGGGAGCCAGACCGTGCAGGGCTTTGTACATTAGGATAGCCTTTTGGGTGGCTCTCCGACTGTCGAGCCTTTTCCAACTGAGGGTTTCCAAGAGATCATCGATATGAGTTTGGAATGGGAGATTTGTCAGTATGCGGGCTGCACGATTTTGTAGTTTCTGAAGTTTGTCTGCCAAACCTTTGTTTAAGTTACCCCAGACGCAACTACAGTAGTCAAAATGAGATTGAACTAGGGATTTGTATACACTCATCAGTGCCGAGTATGGAATGAACGGTCTTAGGCGTTTAAGGGCACCAAGGCCAGACGATATTTTTTTTGTAAGCTTTTCTATATGAATAAGGCTATACTAATAAGGCTATGAAACAATAGAAAACAATAGCCTTATTAGTATTCTCTATATAGAGAATACTAATTATTCCCCTAGTCTAGACCTTGTATAATATTTCGAAATGTTCAGAGTTTCTTACAGTAGTTGCCAATAATTTCAGAAAAAATGTCCCGTGGATGTGACCAAATTCTAAGACGGTCAGATAATGAACACTCGAGTTCTATGTGATTTAGAGTGCCTCGCATTTTAGATAGAAAACCACTCGCGTTAGCGCGCTCGTGGTTTTCTATCTAAATACTCGGCACTCTAAATCACATAGGACTCTCGTGCCATTATCTAACCCTTACGTAAAAGCGCTGAGTATTTGTTGCGCAAAAAAAAAAAGAACAGTCCGGCATGACCAAAACTGAGAAATTTCGAAATACTCTTGACACTCGAACATGCTGTAGTACTATTGTTCTCAGTTTCTCCTGTTTCCGAGTTCTCGTTTGTGCGAGGGATAAATGACGTCGTTTAGGACGTTAATTTACGTTCCATTTCCTGGTGTATGTAGACATGTTAATGTAATGTAGTTAAGGGCATGTTAATGTAATGAGTTGTAGCTAAGGGCATGTTAATGTAATGAGTTGCAGCTAAGGACATGTTAATGTAATGAGTTGTAGCTAAAGGCTATTCAGTTTAACTTTTCTACTTGCAGCTTGTTGATAATCATGAAATCAGTCAGAATAGTAAACAATGGTAACATGTCAATGTAAGAGCGTCCCTACCTTGTAGGTGCCAGTGGTGATCGGCCTAACTTACCTCGTCATCCAGGAGATGTGGGAGGATTATCAACACAGGAAGAGCCAGGCCAGTCACGTGCACAGTGACGTCACTGCCACACGTGACAACGACTCCGAAGGTAATCTCAATGAAGGGCTGAATCGCTTGATTCTCTTTTATCTGCCTTGTGCGAGTAATTTATGCGAGAACGAAGACTTTACATCTAGTATTATATTTATTTGTTGATTCACAAAGGGTACAGATTGAAGAGTAATGTAAAAGATGTAGAAAAGATGTCAATCCTGGATTTCATGATAACCCGAACGGCATTTTTCTCATAAAACCCTCTCGAAATTATCTAATCCTTCCCTTAACATAACACGGTATCTATTAAGCATTGAATTCTCTAAAACAATCAAGGAATGAACAAATACCTTAATTGTTCAGATACAGGAGACGACAATAACGACAAACCACCAACTGGTATATGGCACAGTCCTCATAGGTTCCAGATAATCTGTATCTCGTTATGGACCTCACTGCTAGTATTCCTGTATGACGGAATGCAGGTATGAATGACACCACTCAACAATATGATTACAATCAGATTATAGAACTGCTGCCCTAACCCCATTTTAGGTCCTCCCTTCATGTGGCAGACATGAATTACTACCAAATTGTATTGTGAATTCTATTGTTTTGTATTGTGTTAATTCTATTCTATTTTTATAGCAATTCATGGGACCACCCCATTTTAGTTTTGTCTTTTCAAAGTCTAGATTAAAATTGGCATAATACGTTATTTATGGATCGTGATTAAAGTCCAGTTTGAGTTCTTGATTAAGTGACGTCAGATCAGACAAAAAGCCATTGTTCACTAAGTCTAGCAGCTCTGACGTCACACAATGAACCGATGAAAAGAGCTGTTTTTTAGCCAACTTCAACAGGTGGTAGACAATCAAGGTTTCCCGCAAAAAAATATTTTTTGAAGGATTACTCACAATATTATAAGGAAAATTAGTTTACAAAAAAAAGAGTTAGGGATTACGCAATAAACTGGATATCACAAATCATACCTCTAATATTTAAGCTGGTTCATGACTCATCTATACGTGTTGTACGATTTTCTCCTATCTGGTCCAATAAACTGAATATCGCAAATCATACCTCTAGTATCTCAGCTGGTTAATGACTCATTTATACGCATTGTACGGTTTTCTCCTGACAGGGTTCATACGGGGGTTACGTCTACACGTACGCTGTTAAGAGCTCACTGCGCATGTCGCCAGCTGAAGGCGCCTTCTTGACGTCAGTTTTCTGGGTAAGCGTTAGGACTCGTTTGCAATGGATTAACTATTCATCTGCTCACTTCCTCACCCTCCTCGTACCGTCTGAAAATCAGACTATTCATCTGCCAGTTGGCATGAAAACAATATTGATGAAAATCAAGAGATCAGAATCGCATGAAACAATTGTTAGTGATCAGAGTGTAACGTGTGTTTAATATCAGGGCTCTCTTGCACTTGGGAGATTGGTCTCCATCCCCATTGCACTGTTTACTACTCCTGCAGTAATGCTGTTAGCTGATTTGGTAAGTTTAGTTTATAGAATACGATCTATTATTATTATCATTCCAGGAGCCTCATTCTCAGTCTTGAGTGGAACGAGCTCTTAAAGGAGGCTAATGCTAATTAGCATAACCCAGGCACCGTATATTGACAAACTTGCCATACGATTGGCTAGCCAGGCGCGGTCTTTACGATCGATAGTCGACCGTGCGCGTTCTCTTGCGATTATTTTCAGTTTTCTGTATCGCTAATCTGATAGAACGGTGGCTTAGTTATGCTAAAACAATTAGACTTCTCGCTCTTGGTAGCTATCGACTTGAATAGTGGACTCGGGACTGCGCTAACTATTATATAAATAGACTGCGCACCTTGCTAACTATTATACAAATAGACTGCGCACCTTGCTAACTATTATACAAATAGACTGCGCACCTTGCTAACTATTATACAAATAGACTGCGCACCTTGCTAACTATTATACAAATAGACTGCGCACCTTGCTAACTATTATACAAATAGACTGCGCACCTTGCTAACTATCTGCTGATAGAAACCTCGAACTATCAGTCTAATTGTTAAATAGCTTTTAGCGAATTCCATCGCACGAGCTTCCACCGAGGGCTCGTTCCAGCTGTGCTCGTCCGTGAGCCAATGCGAAGCTAGTCTATTCACAGACATCAAAGTTCTAGTCAAACATTGCACTAATCAGCTGTAATCTGCTGTTGACAGGCTGGTACGATCACGGCGAGTCTTGTAATGCTGGTATTTAGAGAAAGCCGTGCTGTTCTGTGGATTGGGACCAGCACGTTTGGTTTGTTTATGAGTAATGTGTTCCCATCAAGTGTAGCACTCGTGGAACAATACTTTGACGTCACAGGTAAGAAATGGATTGACCAGCCTCGTGATATTATAATCTGTCAGGTGGCTTGTAGAAATATCAAACTTTTGTTAGGGTCTGGATGTTAGACTCCCACGTTGTCCATTCACACACACGGTAGCTTGTAACATTGACCATTCACACACACGGCTAAGCTTGTAACATTGACCATTCACACACACGGTAGCTTGTAACATTACTATTCACACACACGGTAGCTTGTAACATTACTATTCACACACACGGTAGCTTGTGACATTTACTATTCACACGCACGGTAGCTTGTAACATTGACCATTCATACACACGGTAGCTTATAACATTGACCATTCATACACACGGTAGCTTATAACATTGACCATTCACACACACGGTAGCTTGTAACATTGACCATTCACACACACGGTAGCTTGTGACATTTACTATTCACACGCACGGT
This sequence comes from Actinernus sp. WN-2022, assembly GCA_030867875.1. Taxonomy (NCBI): domain Eukaryota; kingdom Metazoa; phylum Cnidaria; class Anthozoa; order Actiniaria; family Actinernidae; genus Actinernus; species Actinernus sp. WN-2022. The sequence goes on from JAOWCC010001634.1 coordinate 52,096,202, forward strand.
AGCTTGTAACATTGACAATTCACACACACGGTAGCTTGTAACATTGACCATTCACACACACGGTAGCTTGTAACATTGGCCATTCACACACACGGTAGCTTGTAACATTTACTATTCATACACACGGTTATCTGTAAGGTTGACAATTCACGCGCACGGTAGCTGTAACGTTGCACCCTCTCGTTGTACTACAGGCACAGTGACGTGTATGTTCGTAGTGAGTGCGGCTATCGGTGAGATGGTCATCCCGTTGATCGTCGGTAAAGTGTTTGATTACATAGGACCCGTTAGTTTCCTGGCCGAGGGCTGCATTCTATGCTTCACTGCGGTAGGAGCCTATCTTGCCGTTCTCATCACAGGAAAAGGGCTCTCCTCTCATGCGGGCAGCCGACAAAATGGTAAGATACCACTGAATAGACCCATTCGAAAAATGGCGTCCAATTTAAAAAGCTATTATCCTGGTAACGTGAACACGAGGCTAGTCAGTCCACACAAAAGCTTTTGAACGTGTACGCGAGACTAGTCAGTCCTAAACAATAGTTAGTTAAATTGGACGCCATTTTTCGAATGGGTCTATACTTATTCATAGTTAATAGAGTGGAATGGTTATGAAACCCAGCGACCTTCTTTGTTATATGTCTTTGTTAGCTTTTTTCAACCACTACCCTGCACAAAACACAATAGAAATTCCAATGTGTTAATCAATCAGCCAATAGAAACGTGTGAGTTCAGTCGTTCAGGGGACGCTAATGAACTATGACCCTGCACAATCTTTTGTCTTGCCCCCTTCCAACATAAATCGCAGCGCCTTTGTTAGCCCCTTTGAAGTTTGCCGGGTTTCATAACCATTCCACTCTATTAACTATGACTTATTGTAGCATATACTTATAATACCACACAAGTGAAAACTCCAGCTTCAACTTAGTTCAACAATTGATTAACACGCGAATACTTAGCGCACTAGACCAAGCAGCCATTTGGACTCCAAGCCGGCAGGTGAATAGTGCTGCAGGATATTCCCAGTTTCAGCTTTCAGTAGCCAATCAGAACGCGCGAAAAGTACTCTTCGCTTGTATATACTAATTAGACTGCGAGCTCGATGTATCTATTATACAAATAGTGTGTCCGTCGAGGAACTATCGGCTGATAGTTTCCCTTGGAAATTTGATGTTCTTAAAACTAGCATATTTGTTTTAAGAACATCACATTTCCGCGGGCAACTATCAGCCGAAAGCTCCTCGACGGACACACTATTTGTATAATAGACGGCGCCTGGCTAGCCAATCAGATGACGAGTTTGCCAATAGATGGTCATATCTGACCGTAATTGTAGCCGAATAAATAGTTGAATAAATGTTTAGCATTTTGTCTAAAATAACTGTTTTCTTTACTAAAACTCAGACTGTATAAATTATCTATATATCGATGTTGTTGTGATAGAAAGGCGCCATGGAGAATAATGCATTAATGAGGTGATGTAAGGTCCAGAATCGACCCAGGCTTTTTCTTACGCGGTCATGGGTCAGCCTAGAACATAGAATATTCTCTGTAAGCCAAACATTTCTTCGCAAAAGTACTCAAAACCTTTCAAAGATTCATATGTATAAAAATTGCAAAAGGGGTTAGGTGCACTTTAATTCCAGCGTATTTAAACAAACACTGATAAGTCTAGATATAATGCAAATTTAGGTCAAGCAAGCTGATTTCGTAAATAGGCTTATGACTAATAAAATAGATAACAAATAATATAAGTATAGTCTAAATAATAGGATATTGGTATGCAGAAGCACCAATATACCTTACCACTAAATCTTATTAGCAACATTACATTTAGATCCAATATTTAATAGTAGAGAGCGATCGTGATGTTTTAAGCGGTAATTTCGATATTTTTTTTCTGCAATAATTATGACAGATATTTCTTACTTTCGATGACAATTTTCCTGTTATCTGCAGATAGTAGAGCAATGATCCAAAAACGTTTTCTTGAACCTTGATTCATCATATGTTGCCCAAACCAAGGAGCTAAGTACAATGTTACGAGAGCAAGGTTCAAGCAAGATTCAAGCTGTCAACGTACTGTAGATTCTTAGATTGTAATTTCAATTCTGCTATGACTGATACCTGGGTAAGCTAAGAAACGTCTGAACAATTCATAGCTATAAAACTTGCAAGATGGGTTCTCGGCACTTTAACTGTTTGTAGCCAATCGAGTATTGACTTCATACATGCGCAACAGAATGACAGCCAAGGTCTGTTGATCAGCTAAATGTATTAACACTCATACTGTGTATTTATCGTTACCTAGTTCAAATAGAGGACACCACGGACAGCACTACAGGTGATATCAAACTTGAACCAATCGACGAGAAAGGTCACGCAGCAGAACCAGTAACGGATTGTCTCCCTACCAACACGGAACAACACGACTCTAGTAGCCGTGACAACAGATAGCGAAAACATAATCAATATAATTTTTTGTTTTAGGTAGATTTTTAACTAATATATTGGCCTCGTCACCCAAAAAGGACCCGCACGACATTCAAGTTAATAAATCGTATGACGATGTTCGTAATAACAGATTGAATTGTATTGCTCGACATAAAGCGTTTCATTCCTATATCAAGAAATTGACAACAAAAATCCGATGTGAAATTTACGTGATTTTGGTGCCAAAGCTCGATTTACAAATATGACCACCACAGTTATGAATCCTGTGATAGGGAATGATTTTATTGTACGACGTTCATTCATAGCTGCTGCCGTGAAAAAAAAGTTAAAGGAAAGAGATGATCACTTTTTTGTCAAAAAGCCCTTTTCTGCAGTCATTGTGCTCCTCGTAACTCAATCATTTTAGCAATAGTACAAGTTATACCTTAAAACTATCATCTGATTAAAAGCAATCAGTGGCATCTGCTAAAATTGCGATCAACTCCGTGTAAAAATATCGTAAATTTCGTCTCCAGTCTCATTTGTCAATTTCATGAATTAGTAGCACAGGTATACATTTCAATATATATTGACATTTTATGTCGTCCAGGCCCTTTTCGCGTAACGCGGCCTATATTGTAAATACGATAGGCAATTTGGGTGACGGAGTTGAAAACAAAAACTCGAGGTACAAAATATAAAGTTCAGCTCCGTGTCCTCAGCACAACAAATTGTGATGAGGAAAGTATTTTTCAATTGATCTTCTCAAAAGGTGCTAGTATAATGACTGGGCGTGGCACTTCCTATGGAGAGGAATTGCTTTAATAGTAGCAACAGTAGCAGCATTTAAAGTGCATATGAGCCCAAATTGGTAATCATTAAAAGCGATTCTACATCTAGTAACTAGTTGAATGGTAACCTGACCAGTTCTTGATTGGAGTGTTGCATCTACGAGTTAAGAGGTTTCTATTTCCAATATGCTAGTGATGTGACGTCAAAACAGGGAATAATTTATTATACAAAAACTTGCTGGTAGAGATAAATGACCTCTTATAAACATCTGTTATACTTGAAGCTTATATCAGCATATTCGAAATATAAACCTTTATAACTCACAGACGCAACACTCAAATAAAGAAATATTTTAATATGCAACTATTAAATTTGGCTCGCATGCACTTACTGGCTGCCAAACGCCAGCGGTGTTTCGTCTGGTCTCCGGTGGGGATGTTTGACATCAGAGCCCAGACGTTACACTGCTGAATTCAAACATTTGATCCTTGCAGCATCCATTTGTCAATTTTGTTAGTTTGTACAAAGTTTGGTGGCGTTATTTTAACAATATTTTGATAGAACTGTTGCACGGGTTAAATGTTTACTTCATATTAGTAATAGCTGATACTTTGTACTATATACTAAGATACAAACAGCATCCAAATGCTACACAAATAAACATGGAGTTGCTCGTGGCGAGTGTTTCTATTTTCATACACACGAGGCCATTTTCCTTCAGTCAATTTTACCCTGAGCATGCGCAAGACTTACTCGCTTGTACGACCTCGTTCCCAGGGATCTTTGCGCGCATAATCCAGTAAGGCGTCAACCTCGTACTCAGTGCCTTCTCGGTCAGATCCAAGATGGCTGAATTATCACGTATTCTGATTGGCTCCATGGATTGGCTCTAAAGTTGTGACGTACAATGCTTGTTATTGGCTCAACGGACTGAGTCCAGAGAGATGAACATGTATAAGATCCTTAATTCAATGAAACCGGTGTTTATTCCCTAACTTCGGGTCTCACACTTTCGTGATCTAGTTCTTACAATGCGGTCATGTCTCCCGCTCCCGTGCGCATGACTATAACGTAATATAGTGTCATGCAAGCAAACTACATCCCTCCCTTCCTCTAACAAAAAGAAAACAGCATATGTTCATACACAAAACTTAAACGGAATGTCACTGTAGATAACGTTCATGTCGCATAATCATCCAAATATTCGGGGGCTCTCCTTCAACCTCTTCGTCCGTTTGGTATCGTCCTTCACTTGTCTCGATGTTGGGTGGAAACTCTTCTTCCCTTGGAATGAGTTGTATACCAGATGGTAACTTCTTAAAAAATGACGCGTTTCTGGTGACAGTGTGGCCTGCATTTTGGGCTGTGACCATGCTTCCTTTCTTCTCACTTATCTCATACGGTTCAGGTTTGAATGGCGTCGTTTTGGCTGCTTGATCGCCACTTTGTCCCCAACATTCAGGTCAGATTCTTTAGCATGATTGTGCTTGTCTGCATATTCTTACATCTCCTCTTTTTTCTTGGAATCCCTTTCTCTGAGTTCTGGAGGTGCCTGGTCCCACTAAACTTGGGGCAGTGTGGTCTCGAGTTTTCTTCCATTCAGCAACTCGGAAGGCGATTGATTTTCCCGTTGGGCTGTGTGGAGTTGCTCTATACTGTCGAAGAAAGGTGAACAATTCTTGCCTTCTACAATGGCTGACCTGGCTGCTTTCTCTTAGTGTTCACATCAGTCCCTCTGCTTCTTCATTTGCCTTAGGCCATAATGGAGTTATTCTGCGGTGTCTGAACCCTAGATGACTAGCAAACATCTGAAAGCTTTCGCTGTTGAACGGTGGGCCTTTAGCCGTTCTAATCATCTCTGGGATCCCTTGTCCAGCAAATATGCTATCTAGATGGGGTATTATTGTCTTCGCTGACGTTCATCTCGGGAATTCAACCTCTGGGTATCTGCTGAAATCATCGATCACGACTAATAGGTAGTCCCCATTTGGGAAGGGACCAATCTCTATCCACTGCAATTACCCTTCAAGATGTCAAGGATGCAACGGCAGATGACAAAATCCTACAGAAGCTAGCAAAGGTGATAACGACTCAGAGATGGCACGAAGTCGAAATGGACGTCAGGCAATACAAGCACATCAGACAGCAACTGTTAAGCAATTATTGGACGAGGCTGAGCAAAATATGATGAATTGTCTGTGTCTCGCTACCAGTTATTTGCCGATGCCGAAGTCAGAGGCAAATAACTGGTAGCGAGACAGACAATTCATCATATTTTGCAATAGTCGAAGTTCCAATAATTGTTTTATTATTCAGTGTTTTTGTTACCTTTGGCATCCAAAATGCTCGCAATTACCTCCTCTGAACAATCTGGAAACCGAGCGGCCATGTTGGATTTGTTGTTGAACAGCACTGCGCATGCTCACAACAATATCTGCAGGCAAACGCTTATTTGCGCGGTTATTTGCAGGTGAATCAACCAATCAGAATTCGGGATACTGAGGAACTGAATAATAACAGTAGTAAATGGTGTAATTCTGAGAGGTAACTGCCTGATAATTCCAGAGAAACTGCAGCTGAGAGCGATTGCACTGGCCCATACTGGACACCAAGGAATGGTCAAGACGAACCGTTTACTGCGAGAATCAATCTGGTTTCAAGGCATGGAAAAAATGGTTAGAGATTACCTTACCATGTCAAACAGCAAACCATGGTCCTAACCAACACACGAGCCACTACAGATGTCCACTCTACCTCACGGCCCTTGGCAAGAGCTATCCATGGACTTATCTGGTGGTCACAAAGTTGACATAGGCATCAACTCGTGATGAATAATGGCGAGGCTTGGCCTGTCTGAGGTCTGGATGGCAACAACAACAACAACAACAACAACAACAACAACAACAACTTTATTCGTACTCTTATAGTAATGATTTACATGTAAATATATAGAAAAATTAAATAGCAAGAGTACTGGGACACCTGAAATAGTAATATAAACTAATCGAGTCAGGCATCCCAGGAATGTATAGGTTAAAATTGTTGAATTGGGTCAAGCACACATACACAGAGCACTACATGATGCATACATTACAAGTACAATATACAGAATAATCGGTGTAAGAGACGAGTCTTAGAGGCTAAATGTAGAAAAAAAAAATGTTTTTAATAAAAATAGAAATCAATATTTGGAAATAAGTTTTTGTTTAATTTCATTTTTAAAGTCTTTTTTGGAGGTGAGATTTCTATGATTTTCACTAATATCATTCCAAATGATGACGCCTTTATATCGTAAACTAAATTTACCATAATTTGTTCGAACTTGTGGAACATAGTAGGCAGCCTTAGATGCTAATCTGGTGTTATGATGGTGAATTTCAGAAATTAAAGTAAAAAAGTTATTGAATGATTGAGGAAGATTGTTATGATGATAATCAAACATGAATATGGCAGATTGTAAATAAATCAAGTCAATGAGTTTTATAATCTTAAGTTTATTAAATAGAGGATCAGTGTGGGCATCGAAGTTAGAAAATGTGATGATACGTAAGGCTTTCTTTTGCATGATTACAAGATTATTAAGTGTAGTAAGATATGTGTTGCCCCATGACAAGAGAGCATATGTAAGATGAGGAAATATTATTGAATAGTAAATCTTTACTAATATGTCAGTATTGACATAATGTCTGATCTTTGAAAGTATTCCATTACCTTTAGATACCTTTTTTGATATTTCATGCACATGATGCTTCCAATTTAAGTTGGCGTCAATTAAGACTCCTAGATATTTAATATAGGGTTTATAGGGTAAGATTTGATCATTTATCAGGAGCTTAATTGGAAATGTTTTTTCCGTGATGGATGAAAGATAATGAAATTAGATTTGCCGATATTTAATGAGAGTTTATTAGTATTAAGCCAAACCTGAATATTAATTAATTCATTATTTACAGAACATTCAAGTTTACTTAAGCTTTTATCCATGGCAAACAAATTTGAATCATCAGCAAATAAATGAAAATCAAATAGGGTGGAACATTTGGGAAAGTCATTAATATAAATTAGGAATAACAAAGGGCCAAGTACTGAGCCCTGTGGGACACCACAGGTTATAGCTCTGAGCTCAGAGGTGGAATTACCAATTGATACAAATTGTTTTCTATTAGACAGGTAAGAACTAAACCACATTAGGGGTAATCCCCTTATACCATAATAATTAAGTTTTTGAATAAGAATTTGATGATTAACAGTGTCGAAAGCTTTGCTAAAATCTAGAAAAACTCCACATGCAAAATTAGCCTGCTCAATAGCATGTTGAATTTTATCGATTATCATTAAGATAGCATGAATTGTTGAATGCTTAGGACGAAAGCCAAACTGAGAATTTGAAATATAGTTGTATTTTTCTAGATATGCAAATAAGCGTTTATACATTAATTTTTCGAGTAATTTATTAAATATTGAAAGCAGAGAAATTGGACGGTAATTGTTCATTAAGATTTTAACACCTTTTTTAAATACTGGGATTACACGTGCAATTTTAAAGCAATCCGGTACCACTCCTGAGTTAAAAGAACAATTAAAAATTAGTTCAAGTGGTTTAGATATAAGAGGTTTCAAGATTTTAATAATTGAAATAGGTATACTAGAAGGCCCAACTGCTTTATTACTAGAGAGGTGATCAATCTCTACTTCAATTTCAGTAGAAGTGCAAGGAAAAAGAAAAAAACTATTTGGTGTTGGAGATTTCAAGTAATCAAGAGGTGAAATGTTATTAGATTTTATAGAGTCAGATAAATGCTTGCCTATATTAGAAAAATAATTGTTAAAAGAATTTGCAATGGCCATAGGATCAGAGAGGACAGTATTATTTTCCAGTGTGATTTTAGATGGTATGTTTATTGCCTTATCTTTAATGGATATGATCTGTTTGATACCTTTCCAAATATATTTAGTGTCATTAGTATACTTATTAAAGTAGTCATTATAATAGTTCTTCTTGCTAAGATTAATAAGATATTTTAATTTATTTCTATAAATTTTATATTTAGAAAAATAATAGAGACTTTTAGTTTTAATGTATTTTTTATACAATTTATTCTTTATATCAATTGAATTATGTATTGCTGGGGTTATCCAAGGTTTTTGGGATAATTTAGTTTCTCTACGAGATAATTTTTTTAACGGAACATGCTTATCTACAATTTCACTGATCTTTGAGTAGAATATAGCAAAGAGCTCATCAGGCTTGCATGTATGAGAGGGAAAAACCTCCAAAAAAATTATTTTTTTGAAGTCATCAATTAATTCAGATTCACTTAATTTAGAGAAATCTCTTTTATATATTTTATTTTTATTGTTATCAGGACATATCTTATTAATTATAGCAAAATTGGGTAGATGGTCAGAAAGATCAGATATAATATTTCCACTTAGCGTGTAGTATTCCAATGAGTTAAAAAAAATATTATCTATTAAAGTAGCTGAATGGTAGGTTATCCTTGATGGGTAAGTAATTAGTGGCTGAAATGAATATGAGTTAAGAGTGTTAACATACTCTTCAGTTGTGTGATGTGATTCATAATTTATAAGGTTAATGTTGAAATCCCCCATTATAACACATAATTTATTTTGCTTGCTAACACTGTCAAGCATTTTATAGAAGTCCTGCAAGAATGAATCTAAAGAGCTATTTGGATGTCTATAAAAGACTGAGCACAAAATATTTTTTTCTTTTGGAATGTCAATTTCAATCCAGATACACTCATAGTCATCTGTGCATGTGCTTAAGTCATCTCTTAGAAAGAAATTAAGTTTATTTCTGATATACATTCCCACGCCACCAGAACAAGAGTTACTTGGTTGTGAAATAAAAGAATAACCTGGCAAACTAATATTAGTTATAATCTCCTTACCTTTTTGAAATTTGATTTCAGATAACCCAATAACAGAGAAATCAAAGTTCAAATCAGCAAGCATGTTTGTAAGATTGTCAAAGTTAGCTTGTAAGCTGCGAATATTACAATGAATTACAGAAAAAGAGGTTCTAGCACAACTTCCGATTTCTAAGTTATCATGAAACTCATGCGATGAATAGTAGGCAAAGTTTGTATATTGGGGAACTTGGTTATCAGCATCTAAATCTGATGAGTTCGAAATAGATCTAATAGGAGATAATAAATCAAAACTAGCTAAGAGACTCTGAGCTATATCTGCAATTTTTTTGGAGCACAAACAAGAGGTATTAGAATTAAAAGAAAGTTCAAACAGCTCACTAAGGCTTAATGTATTATAAGGAAATATATCATTTCTACAATTTAAGCAGAGCCAAAGGTCTTCCGTATTACAGTATGATTTATATTCTTTGATTGTTAAGCCACTACATTTTCGGTGAAACCAATGATAACAATTGTCGCATTCAATGGCATAACAATTTTCACGAACGAGTTTACTGCAACCAGGGCATATACTCATTTATAGTCAGAACTTATTCTAACAGTCATTGGCCATGGTGAATTACCTCATTTAAGCTCCTGTAGCTCTTGAAGGGAAGCAATTAACTTAGCAGCAGTATCCTTATTCTTTCTCATAAAGATTTTGCCAGAATTGGTCCATATAAACCTATAACCAAGATCGGTCTTCGCTTGTAGACATTTGTTAAATAATTCCCTATTCCTTCTTGTGAGATTTTCATTGATGAATATCTTGCTGTGATTAACACGGGTTAGGCCAAGGTCCTCGGTGGTTTTAGACTTCAAATTACCGCGAGCACGGTAAAATTCTTCTCGCTTTTCTCTTCTAACGAATTTCGTGATAATCGCTGGCGGCTGTTGGGAGCTCGTAGGTTTAGGGAGGCGATGACTAATGGATATATCTTCCTCTTTTATTTCTATACCCATCAATAGGCCAACTTTAATAGTGATATCCAAGGTACTCTCGTCACGGTGTGGGCTTTCTGGGATCCCTCGAATCTCCAAGCATTCTCGTCTTTGGTACTGTTCGATATCATTTAACGTAACACTCTGCTGGCCAACTGTATTAGAGAGACGTAGCACTTCAGATTTTAGTTGCTTGTTCTCTGTAATAATTTCATGCTTTTCACGATCCAACTTCTCAAGCTTCCCTTTGAAGTCTTCGAATTCCTTATTTATGAAGTTCATGGCGTCATGAATACCTTCAATGGAGTCGCTCAACTCCTCAAGTTTTGATGTAAATGGCTGGAGTTTCATATCCAGGATTTCTTCTAAAACCTCTCTCGTCAAATGGGATTCTCCCATAGTTAAAATTATCACATAAAGACATAAAGCAAAGCTATTAACAAAAAATTAGTTTAGGATTTAGCAGGAGCGAAATATACACCCGCCATCTCCGGTAGGTACTTCACATTCCCGGTAGGTACTTCATGGCGGCTCATGTAATCGGCTGGATTATCTGCTCATGACCTGTAGACAAGTATGGTCTTGTATAGTTGTAAACGTAGCTGTAGTCTCTCGAGTCTTGCAGTTGTCTTACAGGTCGGTTTGTTGAAGATTGTCTCCAAAGGCTTGTGGTCAGTGATTACTTTGAAGGAAGATCCATAGAGGTACAGGTGGAAGTGTTCGATGCCCCAAACTAATACAAGAGCCTCTCTCTCTCTGTTTGGCTATAGAGACTCTCGCAATCAGAGTGAACGACTTGCATATGCTATGACATTTCTCCCTCCATCAGCTGTTATTCCACAATAAGTTCTGTTTCGAATGACGGGTTGAAGTATTGTATGACTTCCTGATTTGCCATGCTGGTCTTAAGATATTCAAATGCATGTTGCTGTTCTGGGCCCCATGTCCATCTGGCATCCTTATGTGTAAGTTAACGAATTGGATTAGTAATAGACGCAAAGTCTTTGATGAAGCGTGCCAAGTACTGGGCCATACCAAGAAAACTGCGTGCTTCAGTTGCATTCTTGGGTGGGCTGGCGTTGATGAGAGATGAAACTTTCTTGTCATCTGCGCTGATGCCTTCTGTGGAAAAGTGATGACCAAAGAAGTCAATGAATGGCTTGTTGAACAAGCACTTGTCAGGGTTTGCAGTTATATAGTTTTTTCTCATTTTCTGGAGAACAGCTCTTAGGGCATCGTCATGATCAGCTTGTCGCTTGCCAAATACTATTATGTCGTCAGAGATGTTTCTTGCGCCATCGATTCCTTGTAGTATTTCTTCTCAGTACAGCCTTCTGAAAATCCTCTGCTGCGGAGTTAATTCCCAAACTTAACCGCTTGTATCGAAACAAGCCAACGTGGGTGGCAAAGGTAGTTATGCATCAGGAGTTGAGGTAGCCTTGGTTCAGGTAAAATTTACTGAAGACTAAGGCTCTCTCTATTTTGTCGAGGTCTTCTTGGTTCTTAAAGCCCCACATTCACCCTAGACGCTTTGCGGGCGCACACCCGTTCAGTCGCCATTTTGTTGCAGTCGGAAATTGGTACACGTGGAGCAAGACTTGATAACCAACCAATCAGAGCATATATCAAACAATAGCACAATTTTCAAAACAAAACAAACGGCCGCAATGCGTCTAGGGTGATTGTGGGCCTTTAAGCTCAGCTTCAGCTTGGTCCCTAACGTGGAATGGTAGTCTGCGATACTTCTGGGCTATTGATCTCACGCTGTCATCAATATGTAATCTTGCAGTCTTATCCTTCCAAGCCCTTCAAAGTGATCTTTGTATTCTTCTAGAATGTAGCAGTTCAAGGTCAGTCGCTGTTTCATAGCCGATCAGGTTTCCATCTGATCCATCTACGAAACAGAATTGAGTGAACTTTGATACGCTGGTTACGGTTGACTTGATTTTGGCCTTTAACTTCCCAATGACTGGTAAAGGCTTGGTGCATGGATCTGTAAGCATATATCTTCTTTGAGGAAGGTGATATGTGGATATATTCCAGCTTCTTGTAGGTGCACGAGTGAATGACATTCACGCCAGCTCCTGAGTCGATTAGACACTTCACTGTCTGTCCTTCAATTGTCACTTCGGTTATTGGTTTCACTTTGTTGTTGTAGAATATTCCTTTTATAACGTACTCCTACAGAGTGTAGGTATATTCTTCATCACTGAGTGGACTCATCCTCGCCTTCTCTTTTTTCTGCTACATTAACTTCCTTGGTATTCCATTTGCCACTACACACCTTAGCAAAATGTTCTTCCTTCTGACAACTTCTGCACGTTTCATTCAGTGCTGTCGGGAAGGGCTGGCCTCTATGAGGGTAATTTCCTCCACATCTGTAGCATTTCTTTCTTTTATTCTCTCCGGCGTGGTTTTGTCCAACTTTTTTTTTACGGCTTTTACTTCTGTCACTTTGGCTAATCTTTCGTGTTCCTCGATGACTTTGGCTTGTCTTTCCGACATTTCGAGTCCACGACCATTGGCGAGGAGGGCCGCTCGAAGTTTCATATTTTCTCGTAGAGCTCTACGCCTTAGTCTTATCGATGATCAGGATAGAATGATGTATAACTTGATTTCTTCCTCTTCACTTGCAACGAGGTTTGAGCCAGGCGCCTGAGCCGTGTATAGTATGAATCTAGCGCTTCACCTGGATTCTGAGTCGCGTTTCTTAACATGTAGACTTCGTATGTCTTGTTTACTTTGGGTTAAATATAGGTATTCAAAGCATCTACTGCTTTCGTGCATTCTTTCGCTTCACCTTGATGCGGTAGCTTTTCAAATATATCACTGACTTCTTCACCAGCTGAATATAGTAGTAATGCTCTCGTGCCTGTATTATCTTTCACATCATGAGCAGCGAGGTACATTTCAAAACGTTTCAGCCATTTTTTCCAACGTGGGCCGACTGAAGCGTTGTCTTCGTGTTTAGAGAATGCAGGAAATGGAGGTAAAACATTCGCCATTCTGCCTCGAAATCTGTATGACATCTTGGTGAATCGGTTCTGTCTTAATAATGGATGTCTTCTTCCTCCAATAGATGTGTAGAACTCGGACTCCAAGGTGTGTAATCGTCTCAAACGTAAAGCAAACATTTTCCAAAATGGCGGCCGCGACACGTGGTGCTAAGACATTCCTTACTTTACACAATGAAGTTCTCTCGAAATGATCGCATATTTGCTTTTAGTTGTAGTTGTAGTCGAGTTCATTTTTTATCCTCGTCGCTAGTTACTAGATTCGGGTATCACACTTTCGTGATATAGTGCACGTCTCCCGCTCCCGTGCGCATGACTGTAACGCGATATAGTGTCACGCAAGGACACTACATGTATATCGATTTAGTTTTTCAAATCCTCAATAAAACGATTTTGAATAACCTTAAACACGTTGTATAGATAGAGCAATAGAGCAGAGTGTATTATTGTGTAGTTTCTTGGTAAGTTTCATCAGTGGTAGAAGCCGTCTAACGGAAAATGAACGGCTTTTTAAGATTCTCTTCTAGCTTAGATACATCCTGGTAGCATCGATACTCTTTCACTGTTTCTTTATCCAAGTAAACTCCATTTCGAGCCGTTTAGTAGACCTGTTTTCACTGCATCGTACGCCGCGGGGAAATACCGTTAATCGCATCTCGCTTACTCTGGATTGGGATACCTATGATTTGTATCACGTGATAAATTATTCCATAATTTTAGCTTGGCCTCCATCTTGGATGCCCACATCACGTGATTAAAATCTCCAGTTTTGGTCACGTGATTCATCCTTTACCAGGGTCTTCTCTCGGAGTAGCCGCCATATTGGATCTGACCGAGAAGACAATGGGGACGAGGTTGGTATGACGTCGAAAGTACCCCTGGTTTTTGTCTTAATACTCGCCTCTAAACTGGGTAAAAGTAGAACAATGTACGGTTGAAAATCATTGGATCATACTTCAACCGTTAATTAACTGTTCTTCAGCGATGATGAACCCAAGTTCTTCAAAATACCAAATTGGGTCACATGACCAGCCTTGGGGGTTCTTTCGACGCCTCTACATCTATTTCATTACTCCGTAACAGCCTGTACAGCAACACAACAGAGGCTGAAATTGGGCGTGCACATAAAAAGGAAATGTCAAACAGTTTCAAATAAGTAATTTGGTGCTTAAAAGTAAAAGAAATATGGCAACAGGATAATATATCTTAACGTCCCGAGACAAATGGGTTTTCCAGGTGTCCCTGCTGTACGTATGTAACGCAATCAACCATCAACGAGTCTTGTGATTTATGAATTTATTAATCATTTATGTAAAATTGTTGGTGCATTATTACTAAGTTTTACCCACGACTTCTAGAATTATAAAAGCATTAAGTATGCAAATACGTTACCCCTTCGCATTGTGAATCATTTCGATTTATCATTATTTACATATTGTAGATTCATAATGAGAATCGCCAAATATCACCAGAAAGTCTGTTATTTCAACACTGTTAAAAATACGCACCGTAGTACGATACATTTACGATACGGTACGTACATTTACGATACGGCACGCCTTGACACCCAAATGGCTTCCCTTCTGATCTAATCAAACTCCACTTGTGAGGAAAATGAAACTTTAGCCGATGTTTATTTTCCTTAATAATACCGATACAGTTAATGTGTAAATAGGTACAAAGTGAAATATGGAAATGACACTTCTAACATTGAACTCCTCTCCGTGCACTTTCTATATGTCATTTGTGCCATGCAGCGATATTGTTTTACGTCCTTGGTATATGATAATTAAACAGGTCATCACGTTGCCTTCTCTCCTGCCTTCATAACCGGCAGAGCCCCACCATGGATGTCACACCACAGTTTACAGATCAAGCTTAAAGCCTTCTCCTTCTCCTCGTAAGTGGGTGCAGCTATCGTCCACGTGCTCTCTGTCGCCTCCCCTACAGTGTAAGGTGTAATGACGCACAGTTCTCCCATACTCGCGGACTCGAAGTCCTCGTGATTTTCCTCGCACTCGGGAGGCCCCTGGGTAAACACCATGGTAAAATCACATGAATTAAAGTCACTGAACTCCACCCGGGATAATGTCTCCACGTCCCGCACATCCCATACCCGGTATTGAGGGTTCTCGGGTAATCCTGTTGCAAAAAGGGTGAGCGGGTAGTTGACGTGGTCCTCTGTACACAGGCACAAAGATCGATCCATAATGACCAAAGTCCTTGGTTCCTCTATTTCTGGTTCCACACTGTGGAAGACGAGCAGGTAAATCAGGATCGTGATGTCATAGAGCGAAGAGCAGAGATCAGACTCCTGGCTGAATTTAGCGATGGAATCCTTGAGAATCTCTAGAGTATCATCGCTAGGGTAAACGTACTTCACGTCAACATTCGAATGAAGAAACTCGGATTTAGACCAAGTATCGTGGTACGCCTCGGCGGTGGAGTGCGCGTCGTAAATACTCTTGTTTGAAGCGTCGGTTTGCTGTGAGGAAGGCCTCTCCGACAGCAGGACAGCATTTAGACACTCCAAGAACCCACTTGTTACGTTGAATTCACGAGTCACAAACGTGAAGGTCTCCTCGGGCGAGCCAGCCTCCAGACGAACAGTCTGATCGAACAAGCCAACGCAAACTTGTCGTAAACTCTTAATGGCGATAAAGTTAAAGTAGATGGACTTTTTCTGATCTTTGTCCGAACTACGAAGGTTAATGGATTTCTTCTTGCTGATAAGTACTTTATGTTCACTGTCTGCAAGAATGTAGACAAAAAGGTTGCTAAGCAATACACAAACCTGTATTTCCTGTAATGGAAACAGGTATGGCTTACAGCCTGTCCACAGAACATGTAACAACGTCTCTTCCTCTTCGGGAGTCTTCTGGGATATCATTTTATGGAAATAACCATCCAAAGACGTTCTATCAAGAGCGACAAGCGACTCGAGGCAGTCTAAGCCTAAGGCCTTGAAGATTGTGTAACTGTCCGACCCTACCCTCCTGTGGGATTTTTTGAAAGTCGCATCGACAGGAGTCCCAACAGGTGTCAAGTTTTTGGCCGAAGAAAGCGAGTCATGAAACCCTAACAAGTCAGTCTTCTGTTCCTGAGTGGGAAGAGAAAGAGCTCGAGCTTTACTTTGTGTTACTTTAAGATCTGCTTCAAAGTGGGCTTTCCAAACTTGAGCCAGGGACCTCTGGAGCTGTTCCCGTTCATATAAAGATCTGAAGATGAGATTCCAGCAGTTGGGCTCACGGTGTGGAACTGACATGCCTTCCACCTCCTCTTCAGCTACATCTTCGTCATCAAAGATGAGTGACAGACCAAACATTCCCACGAATTCGCAGGCATTTACCAGCTCAAATACATCGATACCGATTATCTTTTTGATTTCCTGCCACTTAGTGACCACCCACTGCGGAGTCGAAGGCTGCGCCCGCACGAAAGAGGGTAGCGGCCAGTGCACATGATCCTCGTCGCAAAGGAAGATTTTCGAGTTCATTACGATTAGGCTCCGGAGACGTCTCGTAAGAAGGCCGGTTTCCCGATCATCAGCCGTGGTGGTATCGGGCATCTCGCGAACTATGGAGTACATTAGCAGATCTTCGTCGTGAACCGATTTATCATTCACACCATTAGCTAAGCCTTTCTTTAGGTTAGTTAATTTATCCTCGTCGGGGTAGATAAAGGAAGGCATTGTTTTAGTTTTTGACTTGAAACTGATCCTTCGATTTAAAAGCGAGTTCTCATCTTCACTCGACTCGCCCAAGGCTTCGTATAGTTTCTCTAAAAAGATTCCAGTCTTCTCCGAATCACGCGTTAAAAACGTGAAGGTACCTCTCGGTCCGTCCAGCCTGACTTCCAGTCGGAAGCCTTGGTCATACAGGCCTATCACTACCTCATTAAGAGAGCGGACTGGCATGCTGTAGACGCACTGCAGAACTTGTTGAACGTCCTGGATAGTCCGCAGGGATTTTATGGAGACGGGACAATTGGAGTAGAATAAATGGAAAAGGAAGATGTTGATGTCAGTAACCACCAGGCAGACGGGTAACTCGTGCTCGGGGAATGAGTAGGGGAGACAACCCACCCACAGAGTGAGACGGACTGTCTCGGACTCACCACTGGATCTGTTAAGAGAATGGAATACCACCTCAGTTAACAAACGTAACAGTGATGCATAGAATATGGAATGTTACTGATTTGGAATCTTTAACTTCAGTTTCTCATCGCCGTAATAATAGCCTGCGTGCAGACGTTCTCTCTCCCTGCAAAAATCGGGAAAGAGACGTCTGCGAAACGCCGTTGATAATCGTGTTCTGGTCACGTGTTTCTTCTCCAGTATTTGAGGACCGCGCGCTGATTGGCTGTTGACGGAGGATTGTCATAAAGTCATATATGATTGGCTAATAACTTCCGAGATGACCCCATGTTTACTTTTCGAAAGTGGTATTCATTTACATACAACAAACGTCTAGTTGTGTCTTATGTTTTGCCAGGAGCCAATTTTTTCCTAGTTTTGCTGATATTGTGAAACATAATGGCAAGAATCTAGTATAAAATTAGAGCTTTCTACTCTTAGCTTCGAAGTTCACTTAAATTCGACATATATTTGTAAACACTGCGTCTTGAAGTTGAAGAAAAGACGAGATGTGAAATATAATCTTCGAAGGCAGATCTTTACCAGAGTTATCATTCGAAAGCCACACACGCAGGTCTGGTCGTAAAGAAAAGGGACAGTACATGTGCTAGAGAATTGTTTGAGTCATACTGACTCCAACTCTGCCCCGAAACGAGCTGCTCTAGATGGAAATGCGATCGAGCCGACGTACTTCCCTCGAAGGTTGCCGACCACAAGAATATAAACTCCTGCAGCGAGAAAATCAATGTACGTACCTCCATGATATTCCACTTTCTCACATTTGTTCGTCCGTGTTACCAATTCTGGATGATTCAGTTGTTGTAGGTGAAAATATTCAACCAAACAAAACACAGAGGACAGTCCTCCAAGTCAAGCTGGTTGAATGGCTGAGCAAAACAAATATTATAACTCGAATGCCTTGAAAGTTTGGGTAAGATGTTGTTTCGTGGAACTTATAGCCAGATTGCATCGGCTGTATGGAAGAATACAGTTTTGAAAGAAAATGTCCAGCAACTCTTTCTGAAAGAAGTAGACCGAGAATGTTGTGTTCGCTAAAATCGCCTAGGAAAAATAATTACGAATTTTAATTATGATAATTTATGACAAGAACACGATTATCAACGGCGTTTCGCAGACGTCTCTTTCCCGATTTTTGCAGGGAGAGAGAACGTCTGCACGCAGGCTACGTAATAATAAAGCCACTTTCAAATGGGCGTCCCTCCTCCTGACTAAGAGTTCTACATCTACATCTACTTTTATTCTTCACAACGCCTTACAGCATCTAGTGAAGGGAGCCATGGTAAGCATGGTCAGCCGTTACAAAAATAAATAAATAAAAAAATTCGTTAATAAATCAAAAAATTATTAAATAAGAATAATTCAAAAACTCATGAATAATTAATGAGCATTTTGTCCAATCAGATGAAGCAAATCAGTCACGTGCATGCTCCTTTATACCTAATAAAATCTCATCATTCTAAAAGGCCCGCGGAGGGATTTGAATTCTGTCCCAGAGGGAAACGGGGTTAATGATTGAGACAATGGAATTTCTATTGATGTTTCAGCTTTCTCATTGAATTGCTAATTAGGATGAACGTTTTATATAAAGAATACTAATGAACATGAAATTTTATATAAAGTTTCATCCTAATTAAGAATTCACTGATAAAGACCCAAAGATAGCAAAATGTACACGGAACATAAGGTACCTAGATAAAAAAAATTGCACTAAATTTACTAATATCAGCAGACTACCGAGATACACAGATAATATTTTTTAAATTAAGTTATCCAACTACCATTACTTGTTTACCGACCCAAAGTTTAGTTCCAATTATTAAACCAAACTCAAAGCCGTAAAATAATAAAAACGTGCATTAAACTTACATATTTTGTGCCGGAGTCAAAAATTTAGAGTCTGCCGTCATATCAGTCACATCGCCTTCCAAGTCTTGAACTTTATCGAGGTAAACCACGACACCAAATCCTTCAAGTGCAGGTTCTTGTTGCATTGCGAAACGCCGCTTCAAACAACATAGTATGGTAATTTCTTCATGTCATTCCCTTGAGATGTTCGTAATTGCAGGCGGTGATTACTCGAATATTTTGCATGGCGTTGTGAATACAAAGGTTCAATAGTTCATTAAGTAACCATTCCCTTGAGATGTGCGTCTTTCTTTCATTGCATTCTTAAAGCGTTTTTGAAGCCGTTTAAAACACTCACAGCACGTGTTTTATCAAGTCTATAAATTCTCGGGCTTCGCCCTC
Organism: Actinernus sp. WN-2022; assembly: GCA_030867875.1. Classification (NCBI taxonomy): domain Eukaryota; kingdom Metazoa; phylum Cnidaria; class Anthozoa; order Actiniaria; family Actinernidae; genus Actinernus; species Actinernus sp. WN-2022. The sequence continues at coordinate 52,115,719 of JAOWCC010001634.1, forward strand.
GAATTTTTAAACTTGATAAAACACTGCTGTTCGTGTTTTAAACAGTACGTAAATAGATACATATAAATATGTATATTCCTTAATCATTAGTTAAGGGCCAGAAACAAGGAAGCTGACTGTTTAAACACTTTGAAACTATTTAATGTTACAACATATTCTGGTAGTGAGAGCGAAAGCGAGAGGCGAATTAGCTTTCTTAGTAATTTCGGCCACATGGGTATTCTGAGTATTCTGCTAGTGCATTCATACTAGGCTGCTAGTGCACTTATACTAGGCCGCTGCTAGTACACTGATACTAAGCTGCCAGAGCACTCACACTAGCTAGGCTGCTAGTGCACTCAGCGAAGGCACTTGGAGGATTCCTTTACAACTGGGTCATTATCAGAATTGTTTGCCTTCTTACACACTGTAAAAATAACATTTTTATAGCAAGGAGTATATAACTTCTCTGACGTATATCTATGCTTGAAACATCTAGTTAGAAAACACTGAACTGTTGTAAGTTCAGGCGCAGATCAAGAACAAGAACAAGAACAAGAAGTTTATTTTACTCTGGGTTTAACACACGCTAATACACACACACACACATCCGCAAGCAATGGAATATTTTAATTATTTTTGTTAAACAGAGAAGGAAGTTCTGAAAAAAACCACAAGGCTAACGAGTCAGAACTACCTTGCTGGTCAGCAAATAACAGTAATATACAGTGTTAGAAAATAATAAAATCAAGGGGCAATAAACATGTGATTCAAATAATTATCTAGGCAGGGAAAAGTTAATTTATGGAATTGCAAAATAGAATTTAAATTACTTCAGAGAAACTCTAGAAAATAGAAGTACAGTAGCAGAGGTACTCACTAAAAATAATTATTAACATACAGAGATGAAACGTTATCCTTAAATATGTATTTCTTGTTAATTGATCTAATTTCGTGTGGTATCTCTTCCCAAATCTTGATTCCATCAGTTGAAATAAATTTTAGTTTATAACTAGTGTTACAGGATTTTCTGTAGTACACCTGTCTCTTTAGCTGTCTAGTATTGTAACTATGGATATTTGATAGGGGAGTAAACATATTAATAAAAGTACTACTAATATTTTTATAATGTATATCATGCATAAATAATGCTGAATTTAATTTATAGATATCATCAATTTTAAGTAAGCTTAATTTATGAAATAGAGGTGTTGTATGGCTGTACCAGTTCTCATTTGATATTACTCTAATAGCTTTCCGTTGAAGTATTCTTAAGGGTTCAAGGTAAGTGTAAAAAGTATTTCCCCAAAGTAGAATTCCATAATTTAAATGTGAAAGAAACAAGGAATCATAGATTTGCTTGAGTATTTTAGGTGGAGCATAATGCTTTGCTTTATATAATATCCCGAGGGATTTTGCAATTTTAATCTTAATATGAGAAATTTGTTCTTTCCAAGTAAGATGTTTATCTATAATCAAACCAAGATATTTTGTGGAGTTTTTCTCTTCAATTTTGTCATCATTGATTATTAGCTGGATATGCCTTTCAGTTTTCTGTTTTCTAGGGGAGAAGTTGATGTAATTAGATTTATTTGTATTTAGAGAAAGCTTATTACATGATAACCATTCCTGAATTTCAACCAATTCTCTATTTACTGTTGACTCTAATTCCTTAATATTGTTACTTGAATAAAATAAACTTGTGTCATCTGCAAATAAAAGAAATTTTAAATATTTAGATGATTTTGGAATATCATTTATATATATAAGAAAGAGTAAAGGACCTAAAACAGGAAGCACCATTAATATTTACTAGTTGTTGTCTATTGACAAGGAAAGACTTAAACCAGTTTAGGTCAACACCTCTGATACTATATGATTCAAGTTTGTCAAGGAGTATGTTTATATTAATAGTATCAAAGGCTTTAGCAAAGTCATGGAAAATCACAGTAGAAAAATGTTTAGATTCAAAGGATTCAATTATATCATTTAATAAGTCTAGTACTGCTAAAATTGTTGATTTATGTTTTTGAAAACCATATTGATGTTCGAATAATATCCTGTGCTTTTCCAAAAAATTCTGAAGGCTAGTAAGCATAACTTGCTCATGCTCAATTAATTTAGAAAAATTAGGTAAAAGAGAAATTGGCCTGTAATTAATAACATTTAGTTTTGATCCACTTTTATGAAGGGGAATAATTTTTTGGATTTTTAATTTTTCAGGAAAATTACCATTAGTAAAGATGATCCATATCAGTGCACTAGCAGCCCTAATATCAGTGCACTAGTATTAGGGTTACTAATGGACTAATACTAGGTTGCTAGTGCACTGATACTAGGGCTGCCAGTGCACTTATACTACTAGGCCGCTAGTGCACTCATACTAACTACGCTGCTAGTGCACTCATGCTAGGCTGCTAGTTGATAGTAACGTATTATAGGCTATCCTACCTGTCATGCTTTAATGCTCCTGCATCGATGAAGTCGGCGTGTAGAGCATGGTACGCACTTTGGATCCTGGGCCTGTGGCTCTTGCTCTCATGGCAACTAAAACCACCCCCCACAGTAGACCCAGGATCTCTACTTGCTCCTTTACAAATAAACTTCTCAAAGAATTTATCCAGCACTTCGTCAGGTAAACCTAAAGGATTGGCACACCTTGTGCTTTGCGTAGTCACAGGGCTCTGGGTGGAGCTTGAACCACTGGTTGATGGTGGTGACTTTGTGCATGCACAGCTATGAAGTAAACAAAAAGAATATTCAATTCGTGTTCGCTCTCAGGTAGATTGTATCGAGAAGCCATTAATCACAGTCACGAAATTCATAATAACATCTTGCAGGTATCATGTGCATTAACAATACCTTTTGATGTAAATAAACTTATTTGGCAATTACATAATTATTTTACTTCAGTTGCTTGAACCACCCACACGTTACTAGACTGGATACCAATCAACCTTGTGCTAGCCATACCCACCCCCACCCCTTTCCGCACACACAGGGCATTCACTAGAGTAATATTTACTGCAAATGAGAAGCTATCTCACCTTTCCCATCTTCTGGTGATAAACTTGTACAACAGTACGAAAAGTTCAGCAGCATCTCCTATGGAGCGCATGCGGTATCTTGCTACCTGACGGTAGTCCCTCTGTTGACCCGATGTCACTAATGTGCGATGACGACGCCATTCCCTGGAGTAGATGTCTCGGATGTCAATGTGGTAAGAACCCTGGACCTCTAGGATGTCAACACTACTTACATCATCTAAGAACAAGTACAAATTGTGGAGTTATGCTTGCATGCTCAGATTTATGCTGCATAGAAAAAACACACATCTGATATCGGAAGGTTAGGAGTTTTCTTTACAATCAATGTATTGCGTTAACCAGAACATATCCATCAAACAAAGAACATGATGAAATGTAGCTCCTATCTCTCTTTTTATAAGACATTAACCTTGGAACACTTTTTAAATTTAAGTATTAGCTAACTATAGTTTTTACTGTAGTTAGCTTTAAATTATTAACTTTTAGATTGTACCTTTTTATTCTTTTAAATGTTTTATTTCCAGGGCCTTTTTTGATAACAGCAACTTGTTGCTAATAAGGTTACCCTGGTAAAGTATTTATTGTTATTATTGTTATTCATTTATTTATTAACTAGCAACCGACTCACCCAGTTTGTATCTGGCGCTCGTCTTTCCAGTAGCGATCTGTATCTCGAGAATGACTCCCTTACACAAGTCCACACCGACCATCCTCTCCTCGTAAACACCCTCAGCTGTGCTTTCCACCTCCACCATGTACGTACCAGATGTCCTGTTTGAAATGGGAGATAAATGACTTCCTATTTCTCCATATTTGATTGAGGATCTCATATTTAGTATTCCGTGCGTATGCCAATAGGAGATATTGTAGTTGAGTCTACGAATAGTAGTTTCAGCGGTATTGACCCGAACGCCTCACTTCAATGTAATGAAGCACTATTCAAACTGTGTATCTAAATTAGTCGTGCTTGTTTAGGAGGGTGTTGGTGTCGTGTAAGAATGATGGTTTCAATGCCGCTTCATTACATTGAAGTGAGGCGTTCGGGTCAATACCGCTGAAACTGCTATTCGTAGACTCAACTACAATATCTCCTATTCCTCCAAAGTGCATGCGTATAAGCCCATGCCCCAATGTAATCTGCTAGATGGTGAGATGGACACTATCGCTGATTACATATGTCTGAATTTAAGTGACATTTCTCATCGGTTACTTTTATTTTGTAACAGTGAAGAAAGTGTCAAGTACAGAATGCTTGCTCTCAACAATAATTTTCAGACCATCGTCCCAACACTTTAACTCGATAATTATGTTTGTGTATTTGTAAATTTCTGTACCTAATTCATGCATCATGCTAACTTATTGCAGACATTTCTAAGTAGTAACCCCTGTCAGCCTTTTCACACACACGAAGAACACAACCTACAATTCAGTGTCTGTCTCCAGTCTGTCTCGAACAAGCTCTTCAAGCGCACAGGTAAATCCGAAGTGAAGTCTTGGTGGGTCGGTACCAGTCTTTCCCAACTCAACACCAGATACCTGCGGAGGACAATGTAGCAAATCATAACAATGTGCAATGATGGCCAAGCTCTCATTATGCAACACATTACTGATGTACAGGCTCTAGAACTAGGTGAAACGTTGGCTACAGTGTTTCCATATCTTGACCTCTAGATTGTTTTGTATAAAAAGAAGATCGGCGCTTTAAAGAGACTGGGGTGTTTGTAAGCCAGTAACTGTTTACCATAGCTATAAATGTCTCTGAGTTACTCCTGAGTGAGCATCCATCATCCTGACTGGTTGGACTGCCTGTGCCAGTGCTGTGGGAGTTGGCCTTGTCTGCATCTCCGATCCTTAGCAACTGGAACTCCAGGCGACTATCTGAGGTGGTCCTTTCCTCCGATTCTGAATTACGGACCTGATCATCTCTTGAACCCTGAGAGGGATGGGTGAACATGTTAAAACCCTGAGAGAGATGGGTGAGCATGTTAGGAACCCTGAGAGGGATGGATGAGCATGTTGGAAACCCTGAGAGAGATGGGTGAGCATGTTAGGAACCCTGAGAGAGTTGGGTGAGCATCCTAGGAACCCTGAGAGGGACGGGTGAGCATGTTAGGAACCCTGAGAGAGATGGGTGAGCATGTTAGGAACCCTGAGAGGGATAGGTAGGCATGTTAGGAACCCTGAGAGGGATGGGTGAGCATGTTAGGAACCCTGAGAGGGATGGGTGAGCATGTTAGGAACCCTGAGAGGGATGGGTGAGCATGTTAGGAACCCTGAGAGGGATGGGTGAGCATGTTAGGAACCCTGAGAGGGATGGGTGAGCATGTTAGGAACCCTTCTTTGCTCTGTTTCTCGCCTAGCATGGTGAGCCATGTGTCACTGCCCAGTTGCTAACACAGTAATGCTATCAGTTACCTGAGTATCTTCGCTCTGTATCTCTCCTAGCATGGTGAGCCATGTGTCACCACCCAGCTGGCGAATCTTCTCCACTCGTGTACGAAATTCAGCATCACTCTCATCAACATCAAATGACATTGAGTCTGAACGAAAACAAAAACACAAACCAAATAAGCAAACCTTGTGGTTTGATTAGCAAAAACAAGCAGCCAGTTTTGATCTTACAATCTTCAATCAGGGTACAAGAATACAGTAACAGCAATGTCACCATCATAAGAAATTTACTTAATTTGCTCTGTGACTAGAAACGTTGACCAAACGAAGCGTAGAGTAGGGTAGTTTTGAGGGCTGGCAAAACGTAATGTGGAGGTCACCGATAGTAGGAGAGATATCTGTTATGATGGCATGCTACTGAAATATATAATCCAACCTGTTAAGGAGGAAGAATGTGTCCCATTGCCTTCTAATGCGATGATGCGGTCAACGCTTTTCATCTGAAAAACAAAAGAGACATTTTGTATCAAGATCGCATTTCTCTATTGAACTAATCTACTAAGATTAAGCAAGCTCTCTTAATCAGCACCAGTGTCAACCATGGCTTTGCATGACAGTCAACCGCAGATCTATATAACATCATACGGAGTGGGAGTTCCTGTCCCGTCCCATCCCATTCCGTGTGTGTCTTCATCATGTCATGCAATCTCTCTGGTACACCACCGTTTATAGTACCTTTTTGTTCCCTTGCTTGTTCTTGGTTGGCATCTGTGATGCTGAGTGAGGTACATTGATAATCTCAAAACTCTGCTCCTCGTGAAGTAACTCTTGCACTTTAATCATCTCACGAGATGTAGGATGCTGTCCATCCAACGATATCTGACACATCGAACACTACATGATCAGTACTGATATACTGTGATATAGTCACAGCAGAGTAGGAAAACTACGAACCATAATATTGAAATGGCTTTCTCATACTACCCTACATTCACACTGGTATGCTTTTACATTGAAATGGCTTTCTCATAAATATCCTACATTTACATTAGGCTAAAGTGAACAAGTTGCACCGTAAATTTGTTGTCGGTAAGTGGTCGGCCGACAGCTTACCAACAGCTTACCGACAGCTTACCGACAGCTTACCAAAAGCTTACCGACACCTTACCGACAGCTTACCGACAGCTTACCAACAGCTTACCAACAGCTTACCGACAGCTTACCGACAGCTTACCAACAGCTTATGCATGAGTCAACTTAAACCCCCACCCCCCCCAACCCGGGACAAGGTGGGGATTTGTTTTCTCCCCTTCACAAAAAGGACAAATACCCCACCCCCTGGGGCAACATTTTCACTACAAAGTTAACAAAATACCCCCACCCCTGATAACACTTTGTTGGATGAGTATAAGAGACTCCTAGACATTCTGTTCACCTCCATGACTTGTGCAACCCTCTGGGGCAAGCATATGAACAAAACCTCCCCAATGCCCCAGGGTGTGGGGCAGGTATTTTCATCCAATCCCCTACTAATCCCCACGTTTCTCCCACCTTGTCCCGGGTTGGGGGGGGTGGGGGTTTAAGTTGACTCATGCATTACCGACACCATTTTTTTTTCGTCTCAAACTCAAAGTGTGCGTATGTGCGTACATACTCGCTACGCTCTTGATATCACGTAGCTTTCCAATGTTAGAACGAAATTTGTCAATAGCGTATTCTTACTATGTTGTAGATAGTTGGATATTGATGAAAACAGTGTACTCAATAATCTGTCTTTTCTTTGCAGCAATATTCTCGATTCAATTCCGTAAATTAGTGAACCCGCGCCATCTTGGATTCCCACGTGATATCACGTGTTCTTTAACTGCGGCAAACTGCGTCAAACTGCGGCAAATCTATTATTTTAGAATCCTGACTTTTTGACGCCTCTGGCACGCAGGGTATTTACCAAAACCATCTTGCTGTACGTTTGTAAAACTGTTTGTCATGAATTCGAATTCGCGTTGGCATTCGAAAAGTTGCCCGAAATTTCGGCGACATTCGTAGGAACATTAAGAGCGAACTTCGTCGTAATATGTTTGCATGACTTTAGCACAATACTGTAGTTATCTGTTAATTTGCTGTTACATTGAAATGGCTTCGTTTTTTTTTGTCCTTCTGATCCAATCAAATTGCAAGTTACAGTAGTAGTGCAAATACATGTATGGTACGGTTATAATGAGGCCCCTGTCACACTATAATTTATTTATTTCCCATTCATATGAAATCCGCTCTATATTAACGATGGTAAGCACAATAAGTAGTGCACTCCTCTTACAGATATTTATAACGGAGTAAACCCAAAGAAAAGACAATCAGAGTGAATTCAACACAACGAAAACAGTTAACAAGGAGAGATCATGGTTGTGCCACAACCATACCATAATACTGTTTCAGTTTGATTGTCTTTTATTTGTTTCAGACTGGCAAAAACAACCAGGAAGCCAATAATTGTAACATCATGCCTAACTCTACCTGGTCGGCTCGTTCCTCAAAAGCTGTGATTACACGAACACGGTACATGCTTTCCTTGGTCAGCGTATTGCCTGTCAGATGTAGACTCTCAAGGCAAGGTAGCTGGCCAAGCAATAGCACACAGCCAACCTAAAAGGGAGAGGGGTGAGGAGGATATGATTGTATACTGGTCAGGTCAGTGTTAGTGAATCTGATAAGTTTCATTAAAACTACTAAAATGTTTTAATGGGGACACAATAATTGTGTAAAGTGGATATTATTATCAAACCAGAAAATGATTACTAACATCTAAAATGTTTCCCTGAGTACAATTTATCACATGTGTGATAAATAAGATTGACATGTATGTGACAGTCAGTGGTATACCGGCTGATAGCAAAATTGTAAAAATGATATAACACTGCTGGCCAGTTGGGGTATCATTAATTCAACACGTGTGGAATACCACTTCACAGACCAAAACTTACTTTGTCTGATTTGCTCTTTTTTACACCCTAATGTTTCTAAAATGTGAAAATTATTAGTTTTAAATATATAGCGACAACGTAATTTTGAGCAAATTTGTTTGATTTTGACAGGCTTTTCAAGGAACTTTGGGGGTTTTCGTGATCTTCTAAATTAGACATGAAAATGCTCAACAGCCAGTTTTCATGTAATAAAAAGTAAAATAATTACATGGCTTCTTGGAGAAACATAATTTATCTTCTTGTGCTTCACTTGATAACTCACTCTTGAGTTATCAAGCTAAACACTCGTGAGTTATCAACACTCGGAAAATAAATTTCATACCTCTGTGTGGCCATGTAATATTGTAATATCCTCTATTTAATCACTGACTAACCTGTGTTAGATTGTTGCTGCTAAGATTCAAATCAACCAACGAGAAAAGCTTCTCTAAACCTACAAAGTGAAACAACAAATATTTATTTGGAACATATTTTATGTATGGTATCTGCTTTTGGAGAGTGAACAGATATGTAAGGATTCTATTTTTACAGAATACATTAATTAAGAATATGAAACATAATGAGTTTAATTAATCTACTAGTGGCACGCTCTTCATCCATATGGGCCTACAGGGTTGTCAGTAGAAATTGAGACAAGAGGTTGCAGTGTATATATACACTGTACATATAATTTTACAGGTGGCTACATTAATTAGAATAGGTTCATGAATGTAAATAAAGGGAAATTCAGGCAAAACAGGTGGCTACTTATTATCCTGACAGCAGACAGATTTCCGCCAGTTGCCAGCTTCTACTGACAAACCTGGGCCTTATCTTTGAAGACGCAAAGGTCTAACCATTTGCAGCTTAAGAACGAAATTGTTTCACAAAGGCAGCACCTTATACTCAGTTATTTTAAGCAGTGTCGGTCAGACCAGCACTTAACTACTGAGCTAATCGGGAGGCAGTGATGAAACATGTTTACGTCAGCATGTAGCAAAAGAATGCAAACATGAAGATACAGCCTTACCATCAACATTATCAAGGTGATTGCCCTCCAGACATAGTGTTTTGATGTTCCCTAGTTTGGCATTCAAGTTAGTTCCAAGTGATTGTATCTTGTTATGGGATAGGTTCAACACCATAAGACTTGATAAACTCTACACAGTCATGTAAAAAACTTGTTAGAAATTGTCATACACTTGAAAAAGAAAAAGTAGAACATGACTGCAATGAAAGGATTTTGCGTGACTGTATTGTTTACCTATAACAGTGGCAACATAAAAACACCAAAACACATTGGTGAATGGTGTTCAAATGACAAAATACTGTCTCACATACCTGCAGATGTTCAATGTTATCAATACAGTTGTGACTCAAGTCTAAAGACTCCACATTTGGTAGAAGAGCCTGACCACCAAAGGTAAAAGTTAAAATCAATCAATAAGTTAACTAATGTTATACTCTAACAATACTTATTATTACTGAAACAGCTTTGGTTAGTAAGTACTGAATAATAAATATGATTATTTACTTACCACAGACTCATCAATATAAGAGAGCTGGTTTTTACTAAAGTCTGCCCTTGTCAGTGTCTTCCAAGACCGATAGTTTGTGGTGGGACTTAGTGATGTGATGCCATCTGTCTCAACACTTTCCAGCACTCCTTGCTCCCACATTTCATCATCAACAAGAATGTCCTATCAACAAATAATACTCATTACTTGTATTAATATACTGAACATAGTACTAGTAATACAGTATTATATAAATTATGGTATCATCCTTAAAGAACGTGCAATTTGATTGGATGCTCAGCATGCTTGATTTTGTTATAAATGCACGCTCAAGAAAAAATCAAGCACGCTGAGCATCCAATCAAAACAAAACGTATCGGTAGTTTGTATAGCTAACGAAGAAATGTCATAGACTGGGAAGAAAGCATGTCCGACTTTGAGTTGTTAAGGTGTGTTGAAGAAGAGGAAAACATAAGTTACTACCCAAAACTACAGGAAAATGTTCGGCAATGGAATTTAGCATTGACTTCGTACTCTAAAGCGACCACAAAATGTCCACATTCTAATACAGTGTTACTCATTGACAGTTTGATATAACAAACGATTGAATTTAAGAAAACTGTGGTTTTTCTAACAGCCTGGTATAATTTAAACGAGTGGAACGTGACAACACAACAACAAGACATGGCTCACCAAGAACTAGACAATAACTGTAATACGCCTGCTTTTATATGCTGAAACCTGAACAGTGATTTGTGAAGAATGCAATGGGGTTTCTCTAGTTTCATGTAGAAATTCATTTGAGAGGTTCCTGAATGTTCCTGAATGAAAAACGGGCGATAAAACTTGCAAAGAACCCAGAAGGCAGAATTTCAGAATTGATCATCATTCGTGAATCGTGTATAGCGGCCATGCCAACAAAGAGAGGCTCAAAAGCTACGCAACACGGTCATCAGAGCAGCAGTTTAATACAACGCTGTTCCTTGGGATGAAGAAAATATCCTTCTTCAGACCACAGAATCAGTGATCAGTGTCAACTATGCAATTGTTGTAGAAAATAGTCGGCAATCCTCCAACTCACGTGTCCAATTCAACTGCCGCTAATTCGCTCATGCTTTCTCTGTGAATGCTTTTCCATCAGGCATTTTCAACACCTTGCACTATCACAATGTGCATAACCTCTCCTCTGCTGACCAGAAATTGTAAAAAGAAATCACTTTGTTTCCTGCAACAGTTTTGACCAGATGACAATATTACAACCCATTTCATTTGCAGGCTCTTGCAATTTTATCGATTGACATGTTCTATTCTTAGCAGGTACTACGTTACTTCATCCAATAAGAAACGAGCTTTCAGATCGTCAATTAAGCAGATAGCTTAATTTCCTTCGTCTACATTGAAGTTTATATTATAAAACAAATAAAAGATGGTTCTCATTGTTATATAACAAAATAATGCACTTTCGAGGTCTTTCTCGCATTCCGCTCGTGCATCCGCAGTTTTTTTCAAGACCTCGAGCGTGCATTATTTTGTTATATAACAAGGAGAACCATGTTATATTTGTTAAATACATGTATGTAAAACTACATACATGCACTCTACAATATTATGTAAAACTTAATTTTACAAATGTTATCTGAATAACAAAAAAAGTCAAGTGAACAGAAGACATTGATTAGACAAGCAGAGCTGTGTTCTCATCAGGAGCTCAGTAAAAAGTACTGCTCCATTAAGCCCTCGTTACCACCTGTTTTAGGGCCTGTATTCTTCTTCATTTCCCTTATTTCAGTGACTATCTGCCTTTCTCAGAAACTACTGAGAACACTGAGCTACTAAATTGCAGCTGCATTTTGTTTTACATTTATGTGACAAATGTAATGTTGTCAAAGTTTGTTGTGCATATAATGTATCTGGTAATTCTCTTTATACATGTAACGTAGTATAGCGTAACGTAATGTATGATGTACACATGTACATTATGTAGCAATAATAATAATAATACCATGATCCCCTCGGTTTTCTCTGTTTGTTTAGGGATATTTAATCTCTAAATTCCCTCATCAGCATGAATACTTGTTCTAATTTTCCCTCATTGACTGCAAGGGGTATCTGGTAATTCTCTTTATACATGTAACGTAGTATAGCGTAACGTAATGTATGATGTATACATGTACATTATGTAACAATAATAATAATACCATGATCCCCTCGGTTTTCTCTGTTTGTTTAGGGATATTTAATCTCTAAATTCCCTCATCAGCATGAATTGACTGCAAGGGGGAAAATTAGAAGGGCATGTACACTGATGAGGGAACATTGGACTGACACAATTTCTGTTGAACCCTGTACCCTACCTATATTTTGACTCAACAAAGTTCTTCTCATTTCTCAAACCCCTTCTTCCATGTGGGATACTTAAAATCATAAACGTAATGCAATTAAATTCCATGCATGCTCTTTGACTATTTAGTCAACCACATTGTATTTTAGTGTTATTCTTCTCAAAAAACAACACACACTTGTTCCCAGGGGAAGCCAGGATCATTCAATCAATGGTGCTCAATCAAGCATAATAATAAAACGTTTTGAAGGCGACTCAACTGCAACGTCTTTAGTTAGGCAGAAAAAACTTCTCAGAGACTTGTTCCATTCCTCGGTGATAATAGTATTACAAAGTGATAGCATGACATTTCGGGAAATTAATGATTAAATATCCCATCGAGCCTCGGGAGGATCTATCAAAGCCCTAATCACTCATTTATCTCATGTCATGCTATTATTTATAATAATAGTACCTTGTTTATTCTCGCCGCTCGCAGAGCAATACTGAATTACAGGCAGGGTCAGAATATCACAATAGCATAAATAATGATAATAGTAATGAATAACTTAAATTAAAATAATATAGAATTAAATATCAACATACTTAACAGTATGCTGATATTCCGATCAGTATTAGTGTTCCCGATCTTAAGGAATAATTTCATGTTAAGGAAACTAGTCTGTGCCCAATAATAGGATAGAGGATTGCTTGGCTTTATACTGTTGATGAACCTTTTACATGCAATGTTACGTAACGTAACATAATGTAACGTAACGTAACATAATGTACCGTAACGTTAATGATATTTTATATAAATTGTAGTTAACTGGGAGAGTGTTCAGCAGTAGGTACACTTTAGCATATATATGTACAATAGGGTCATCAAGTGCTCTGGCAAATTAAAGTTGCCCTTGTGTTCGATAGTAAGTTCACTTGGCATATGTACTCAGGGTTCTCAAGTGCTCTGACAAAGTTGCCTCCATCATTAGTTCTTGGGTACTTACTCTGCCCTCAATAGCAGTGGGCTTGCGAAGAGTACACATAAGTGCATGCACTACGGGGTCATCGTGTAACGAATTTGCCCTCATGGTCAGTTCTTGCTTGCTTTGTGTTTTGCTTGCTGGACTGCCTCACCCACCCACCATTTGGTGTGGGAGGTCCATAGGTAAGTATCATTTTCACTGAGCAATCAGTGTGACAGGTGAACCGTGGCTAGATTGCCATGGTTACCTCCTTAGTTTCACATTGCTTGCCTTTGCTAGATGGTTGCTTAATTGTTATATGGCACCTACCCTCCATTTCTTACTGTTGACAAGTTAATGTAATGTAAAGTAATGTAACATAATGTAATGTAACATATTGTAATGTAAACGCCTCACTGGTTACATTGTAGCTCAGTTGGTAGAGTACGGACTAGAGTGCGGTAGGTCGGGGGTTCGAATCCCAGCCACATTCTTGGGCAGGGATGTATAATCTGTTTGCCTTGTCTCCTTCCTCTTCTAATCTATACGAGGGGGACGTTAAAGAACCTGTTGTGTTATTTCGAAAAAGAGTATGGATTGTCTCCTGACACAACAGCCTGGTATTCTGAGGTACTAACAATCACTCATGATTGTAAACTGCATGGCTGCACATTGCGCCACAATAGCAGTCTGTATCATAAAAAATGACTTTGTGATCAGAAGTACATTTGAATATATTCGTATAGAATTTGCACTATATATAAATGAATACCTTTCTTAACGTAATAAAACATAATGTAACGTAACGTAATAAAAATTATTTTTGTTATAGCAGGTTATGTATTTCAGCATAGCTGGTGGGGGCCTGCTTTCAACTCCACACACACTCCCCACTAAATTCATATATTCGGCTAATGTCGGTAAGTGGTCGGTAAGCGGTGGGCAAGTGGTTGGTAAGTGGTTGGTAAGTGGTCGGTAAAATTGTGTCGGTAAGTGGTTGGTAAGCTGTCGGTAAGTGGTTGACTCGATTGCTACATGTACGTGTAGCTGTTTCCTTCAATAGAAATTAAAATTAATTGCGATCCGCGGTATTTGTGTCAGAAATGAGACACGCGTCTGGCTGACAGTTCACGATTGACGGGGACTTTTATTATATAAGAATCTTGACTTTTTGACGCCTCTGGTACGCAGGGTATTTACCAAAACCATCTTACTGTACCATTTGTAAAACTGTTTGTCATGAATTCGAATTTGTCACGCGTTAATCCTGGTGAAAGAAAGGTTAAAATACGAAACTGTGCATTGAACAAGTATGCTTGCCGAAAATTCTTCGAAATTTTGGATCACAATATTTCGATAACCTGGTCCGAATTTTCGTTTGTCAATAAACAAAATATCGTCGAAATGTCGCTCGCAGGTTGGCGATATTTCGCCTTGGCATTCGAATTTTCGCATATCTGATCGATTTTTCGTCGAAATTTCGAACGAAAAGTTGGTCGAAATTTCGGTGACATTCGTAGGAACAAAGAGCGAAATTCGTCGAAATACGTTTGCATGACTTTTGCACAATAACTGTACGCACACTTTGAGACGAAAATTCCCTGTTGGTACTATCAGCTGGATTTTACTTTGAGACGAAAATTCCCTGTGGAAACCATTCTCAAGTACTGTCGGTAAGCTGTCGGTAAGCTGTCGGTAAGTGGTTGGTAACAAATTTACGGTGCAACTTGTTCACTTTAGCCCATATATTCTTATACATACTACTCTCAAACTCGCATGTTGATTTGTTTCACATATTAATTTTAACTAACCTTAAGAAGATGGATTGAATTGTGAACCATCAATGATTCCAACTGACCCTGCAGTCGACACAACCCTTGCAAAGGCTCTACGTCACACCTATCAATCTGTAGCGTTGAGAGATATTATTAGAGGAAATCGCACAAATGTGAGCGCTATATATACGTGATTTATAGGCACTAAGTGATAATCAAGTATAGCACGAGCAGGTCATGCGATACAATATACTGAGAAAACATTTGTTACGAGTATTGAGAGCACTCAATAACCATTTGATGCACTCGTTATTGTCCAATCAGAATCCAGTCACGGACAGCAACTGGAAGTCAAACTTCCCATTTCTGGCACATTTTCTCATCATCACATCTGTAACATCAAGTGACAAATGTCAAAACAAGGGTCTTCACATCCCTGTTCTGGTTCTGGTTCTGGTTTATTAACTAACAAAGCGGCATATCCGCATCACGTCAGTATCAAGCTAAAGTATAATAATTACAATATGAATCTAGTAGGTCTAATATGTAAATGCAGTAATAAGTCTGCTTAAACTATAAATATAATAATAATCTTAGATAATAAATGAATATAAAATAATAACAATAATAAGGTCTAATATGTAAATGCCGTAATAAGTCTGCTTAAGTTAAAAATAAAAGAAATAATTGGTATTAAAACCACTCGCCAGAGGCAATAAGGTGTTCCTTTAGAGCTATCTTCAACTTAAGATGATCTGTTATGCTTACAATATAAAATGTAATAGTCCAGGGAAAGAAACTAAACTCATGGACTTTACAATTTGAGTGAGGTCTATTTAAAGAATTTGCATGGCAGCCTCTTGTAACTCTCTTTATAGGAGTTAAATATAATGTCTTATCTAGATCAATTGAGTTGTAGTATATACGATGAAACATACATAGACGATCGAGCTACTTTGTTTTGGCTTATGATTGAAGGCCATTTTAGTTCAACTAACATTTGGGTTACGCATCCAGGATTCCTAGAATAATCGTTACAGCATAGTCTGGCTGCAGATCTTTGAATCATATTCAATTTATACTTGTCTTTCTCAAGATAAGGGTACCAAACAGTATTTGCATATTCCAATTGGGGTCTAATGATACTAGTATATAATCTAGATTTGCATTGTTTAGATGTATGTCTAAAATTACGTCTTATGACACCCAAGGTTTGTTTGGCTTTAGTGGTTACATGTGCTATAGACCCATTCGAAAAATGGCTGCCGCTAATTTGCATAATTTTGATATTCAATATTTTCTGAAGAATAAACTAGCCTATGTGAAAGAGTGATTTCGTGTTAGCAACATGTAGCACTTTGATAATGGAAGAATATATCCTTACAAAGCAATCAGCGTTTGAAACTCTCAAGAAACACGAAAACGAGGCTAGTCAGTCCTGACGTCCTGAATCTCATACAAAACTCTCTTATTTGGAACCTCGGTAACTTCGCAACACTTGGTGCTATGCTCCTTAAATTTTACAAATGTACTCATTTTTTAATGCTCTCTGAAGTGGCAGTGCTTATTTTAGTGCCAGCATTTCCTAACAACCAAAGCTTGGTCAGACACCATTTTTCGAATGGGTCTATATGTTCACTCCATTTAAGATCACTTGATAGCATGATACCAAGATAAGGATGATGGTGAACTTTTTCTAAGGGTTGATTGTTTAAATAATATACATGTGGATCATGATTGTTGGTAGTATTTTTGAAAGAAAAGCTCATAGTATGGCACTTGTTTACATTAAAACACATTAACCAATCTTTTTCCCACCTAGATAAGGTATTTAGATCTTGTTGGAGAATGTTTCTATCATTGGGTCCATCTATAACTCTATATAATAAGCAATCATCAGCAAACAATCTTATACTTGACAAAATTGAGGTAGGCAAATCATTTATGAATAATAGGAACAATAGTGGTCCTAACACGGTTCCTTGAGATACACCAGAGGTGACATTATTATAGGAAGAACCAGTTCCTTCCTGTTGATCGGCCAGGAGCATGTACTGTATGAGGCAGGTAATAATTTATATTTTAACAAAAATATTCTTCCAGTGGTCTTGACTCTCAGTTTTGTGATGTCCAGATATAAAAAATATCTGTTGATTCAGCCTCTCTACAGTACAGCTAAAACATTATGCACCTGCAGAACTTCTTTTTGCGTATGCAAGAAGTCAACTTCTTGCGCTTCTTTGTGCGCTTACGATTAATTATCAACCGCAAGAAGTTCGACCCACAAGAAGTTCAACTTAATTCAAACGGTTTGAAACTCTCTTATTAACGTAAAGTCGTCTCTACGACTGGAAAGATAACGAATTGTTACATTTTGCAGACTGAGGTTCACGTTCTTTGGGAAACGTCAAATTAAAATACTAAATAAATATATGAGAACAGCAAACACGAAACTATGCAGCAAAAGGAATTTATCACTTTTTTGAAGTGAAATTTCATGTCTTACATTGGAATTCAAGCGCAATCTTTTCGCTAACACTGCTGTCGAATTTGATCATATGACAAACTGCCCTAAAGAGCTGTGTTCTTTATTGAATCACACTGCCGTCCATGTCTTTCAGCTGACTAATAATACAAGCGCTTTAGACATACATTGTGTATTAAATTAAAGTAAAAACTCCGAGACAGCCAGCCAAAACTTGGCAAGTGTATTCGCCTTTCGCACTTTGAAGAGTTGTGTTCTTTATATTCATCGCCACCATTTGTGTATCGGCGAAGACACTTCTCTCCTTGCTGCTTCACAGCTCGCTTATAACGCATCCTCCCATTTCTTCTGATAACCTTACTGAAAATCTATACCGTTTACAAGTCTATAAGACTATGTTCCCTGCCGTGTAACAGGAGAAGACAAGAAATAATTTATGTGTGATTATATCAGAGGTTAAAGTATTGTACAATGAGTTCATCACGAAAGTCTAAGTCCTCCAAACGCTCCGCCATCTTGAGAGGGCTTAAAAGACTCTGAATTTCTAAAACTCTGAATTTCTAACGAGGCCTGAAACAACTATGGGGGCTGATCAAATCCAGGTCTCAGGAGATTCGGGTCAAGTTTCGGGTCGACACAAAATGTCCCCATGATGGCAAAATTCTTCCGACCTTAAAGAGCAATATTGAGTGTAGAGCTGTAGAGCAAGAACTACGAGGAAGTGGAAGTGGTGTCGGAAATAGATCTATTTGGCAAAGATTAGTGACAGAACATACATACATACATAAACTTTATTTACCCTCGAATTTAGAGTGTAGCTCATATCACAGCCTAGTGGTGAGTCAAGATACAGTACGGCATGCTCTCAGGATCATAGACACCCTGATGGTGTGATAAACGGTTGAGGCATAGGCTACAAAGGCGTCAGCATAAGGGAATCGAAGAGAGGCAATTTTTTTTGGGGACATATAAATGGTGACGATAAACTAAAACCCTTTGGTTTTCAGTTTCATCCACGGTTATATAGATACGTATACTTGAGTGGTAAACTAATTACTTTTCATCTAACATGCGCAGACTCGACCCGAAACTCGACCCAAATTTGGTGTGGCCCTAAAGGCTGTGGTTCTCATAGAATCGTCCCGATCGCTTGAACCTTTTGTTCGGTGTGAATCGAAGCATAAATTAATAAGCAGAACAAAAGAATCAAGCCATCTGGACGATCATATGAGAACCAGCCTTTAGTAACTCGACGGATAACTCGGCCAGAAAAAAAATTGCAATGGCCCTTAGTGAGCTCCGTAAAAACGTCTATACTATTACCAGAAAACTTATACTGGGAAAGTGGAATCCTTTTGAATTAAATGCGCTTTAATTCATTGAGTAGTCTTCCCAAAACTTTGAAGGTCAAAAAGAAGTGGTAATTTGCATATTGCGATCGACTCAACAATAATCGCTAAACGTGCAAATCAAAGAAGTCGGATAAAAACTCTGAATTTCTAACGAGACCTCAAACAACCATGGGGGCTGATCCAAGCCAGGTCCCGGCTGATCCACACATCGAATTGGAATTTAGCGTGATGGTTTTAGCGGAGGAAGGAAAACTGGAGAACCCGGAGAAAAACCCTCGGAGCAAGGGCCCAGGGCGAGATACCAACAAACTCAACTCGCATATGGCGCCGTGTCCGGGAATCGAACCTGGGCCACAGAAGTAATAGGCGAAGCGCTTAACCACTGCGCCACCCCGGCTCCCCAGATCGAACTGCAAAACTGGGGAAACCTGGCAAATCGAAAGAAACAATTAATAAACACTACCATAAGCAAAGCAAATTGTTAAAATACATCTCAAATGTCTTTGAAAATAAGTTAATCAAAAATATTACCGAAAGGCTGTCTAAATAAATTTGCTGTGCACACTTGTAAACAAACCACGACCTACATGTAGCGTGCATTGTACTCGCATCTCGAGATTCTTTGACCTAACTGAAGATAGCAGCCTGTTCAGCAGCTACTTGAAATCAGATAGACAAATAAACTAGCAAGTCGAACAATAATTCACCATGGTCATCAGAGATACCATCTCACAGTGTTAGATGCCCATCGCGATGAAATGTCGGGAATGTTTGGACTCTGGAATGGAAGGGAATTTGCTAGATTGCGTTGCAATTTACGAGTTTAAAGCTTAATAAAAAATTCCAAAAACTAAAAAAGTGTAGGAAACCTCGCGCAATCGTGAGAGATACACAGTAATACCATCTCACAGTGTTAGATGCATTGTAAAACAATGCAAAGGATCGGATGGGGAAAGGGTTGATTTGACGGCAGGCAGCCTAGGTGAACTGGCTTGAAATCACTTTGAACTTTATCAAATCACCCTGAGATTCCACTAGCAGATGCATTAATAATCAGTATACAAAAAATACTACAATATCTCGAATTCTTCCGAATTTTACAACTAGAAAACCGCATAAACTCCCATTCCTTATACACGTTTTGCTTTGACTTTATAATTTTGTCCCTTCTTGCCGTGGTGAAATGCTGGTAATCAGACCTTATTGACTAATCCATTGTTCAAGGTTGGCGCTCATCTGTACTAAAAAAAAGATTTCCAATCCATTTAAGTCGCGGTGAACATCTAGCCTGCATTTGTTGATATATTTAATGTTTTGAAATAAATAATTTCACCTAAAAATTGGCTAGCACCTCTCTTCTGAAAAGGAAAAGATGTTGAAAAAAAATCTAATTTGTTGGAAAGGCCTTTTCGGAATCGGGGGGGAAGCCCCGTTGTTACTTTCCTTTTCTCCCTTGTAAAGTTCTTCAAGTAAGGGCCGCTAGTCCGTACGGGGTCTGAGCCCGAGTCGCTCCGGGAGCACCACATTCACGGGGGTCAAATCCCATAGGACACCTGTCTTCGATGCCATTCTACCTTCTTAGAACTGGAGTATAAATTCCTCCAGGACCTTGCCAAATATACTTTTGAATTATTACTATTAACTAATCGTGCTGCTCCTGTTCTCATTTTTTCTTGTTTGCATACCTGACCAAGAACGATATATTTTTACTTTTTTCTGCATTACAATATAAACGTAGAGCGTTTTACGAATAAAGTAATACTAGCGTACGCGTAGCCTGTGTACAGCCGCACACGCTAATGCTAACGGTAATTAAGTAATACTAGCGTACGCGTAGCCTGTGTACAGCCGCACAGGCTAATGCTAACGGTAATAAAGTAATACTAGCGTACGCGTAGCCTGTATACAGCCGCACAGGCTAATGCTAATGGTAATAAAGTAATACTAGCGTACGCGTAGCCTGTGTACAGCCGCACAGGCTAATGCTAACGGTAATAAAGTAATACTAGCGTACGCGTAGCCTGTGTACAGCCGAACAGGCTAATGCTAACGGTAATAAAGTAATACTAGCGTACGCGTAGCCTGTGTACAGCCGCACACGCTAATGCTAACGGTAATAAAGTAATACTAGCGTACGCGTAGCCTGTGTACAGCCGCACACGCTAATGCTAACGGTAATAAAGTAATACTAGCGTACGCGTAGCCTGTGTACAGCCGCACACGCTAATGCTAACGGTAATAAAGTAATACTAGCGTACGCGTAGCCTGTGTACAGCCGCACAGGCTAATGCTAACGGTAATAAAATGAGAACATAACGTCAGTTGTAACGATGTAATACCATCAGAGAGAAAACGAATTGATGCGGATATTTTAGATGGTAGTATCAGAAAAGCTTCATTTTTAGAATTCAAGATACTAGTGCAACCACCTTACAGAAAAACATGTATGAGAAATAGTGATGACCGAATTATTAGGTGTGTGACAGGAGGCGCAATTGAACACAACTTATCATACACTTGGTTGCGCGAAACATCAGACGGGGACATGACAGTAGTGGGAAGCGGCCAAGAGCTGAAAATCAGTACTCACCACGATCTCGCTATTTGCCGTGCTGTTTCAGGACCTTTCAGACTCCTGCAAATCGCTGTCACTGGCATTTAAGGCCTTTGATTTCTGTGCCCTTCCTTTGTCATTTATAGGTGTTCGCTTTGGCAGAGTCTCCGATTTATCAGTTAAGTTGAGGAGGCACTGGGAACGAGAATGCTTTTGGAATGGCATACCCTCCGACTGTTGTCATGTTAGTTACATGTGTAACTGTGTTATGAAGATGTAGATTCTTACCTCTAGTGATTTAAGAGACTTGAAGAGGGACAAATCATATGTGAAGTTAACATTATCACTGAGGTCCACCTGTTGAGCATGTCCACACACCTGTGTACATGACATGAATAATATGTTAATTAGCATGACTACTGTACTACACATGTACCTTAATTGTGGCTTGCACAGCAGAATAATGAACTCTTTACACTCACTCAGCTTTCATGGTATTTAATCACTTTTTCCTACAGTCATAGTATTTACATTATTTTCATTATCACTTTACTGGTACTTATGTTTATCAATAAAGCAGTACATGAATTGTATGTTAATTAACCTTGAGGTTCTGGAGGTGTTGGATGAAGTCATACAGATTACCTATCTCTCCATGAGCAATGTGCAAGTCTGCAATAGAACATGCAACATTATTGTTACAGGGGTGTTTTTTTTTTTGGGGGGGGGGGGGGGGGGCAGGAGAAGGACACAAAAACATCTAAGATTTGACTAGAGTCATTCCAAAGAACATCACACTAATATCTAACTATTTACCAACAGTACTTTTCTTGTGATTATACATAACATAAACACCAGCAGATATGCCACACCTTTTTACCTAAAATCTTCATTGCAAATTGGGGGTAAAAATATAAATTATCAGTAGGTAATTTTAAAAATTACCTGAAATGAAAATTTACCTGCAACATATACATTTTGTACATGACATATAAAAGTATACCCTGGACAAACTGGCCAATCAGCAACAAATTTACATAACTATACACATGTTCAAGCACCACATTCATACATTTTGATGTATGGTATTTTTAATTACAACTTATAATATTCATTAATAATTCATGAGGGTACTAGCCAATCCAGACCCAGCATTCGGGTCACATGGATACCCTGTAAACCCCATACAAAATTCTAGTTAGCCTATTAGTATTCTGTATCAATGATACAGAATACTAATAAGCCCTAATTTAGTATTCTGTACACCATACAGAATACTAATAATTAAGTCCTATATATTAGTATTCTGTATCAAATGATACAGAGTACTCACTGTAAGCTAACCAGAATCCTCTATCGAATGATACAGGATACTAACATGCTAGCGTTAGTATGGGGAGGTCTATGGAATGATACAGGATACTAACATGCTAGCGTTAGTATGGGGAGGTCTATGGAATGATACAGGATACTAACATGCTAGCGTTAGTATGGGGAGGTCTATGGAATGATACAGGATACTAACATGCTAGTGTTAGTATGGGGAGGTCTCATGGCTGATCACTGACTTTCCCTATGTGGTGCATATCATAAGTACAATATTCATGGCAATGTTGTATCGGATATACAATGCTCGCTGAAGTGGCTGGCCATTGTATATCCGATACATTTTAAATAGTACTTAATTACTACAAGTAACGAGCAGCTCACCACATGTTGGAGCAGGCAGTTCCAGACGTTTTGTAATGCAGTACAGTTGTAATGGAGTGAGTGAGTATGGTAGCTGTCTCATAAGTATCTCATCTCCTGTTGTTGAACACAAAAAACAAAAATAGAAATTTTTATTTAAATAATGATTTGCCTAGTAAGAACAATAGCAAAAACTCCAAACCATATCTACATGACTGTATATACTTTTTTTAAAGTTAGTTTTCAAGATCGAATCTCAATTAAAAGTTCAAAATTGATCTCATGAAAATACATTACTTCGTTGATTTTCTAATTAATTTATGAGCATCAACCAATTAAATTGCAAGAAAGAAGAATAGAAAATTAACACCATTTACATTCCTTTGCTGTTCATGCTATTGTTCTTATCCAGAGCATTACTTAATTAAATAATAGATTAAAAATATTAGGAATATACTGTCTTCTGCATCCAGTATTCCTTGCTTTTATTTCACTATTTGTATTTATTATAAATAATCTATTGTTGCTATGGTTACTGTTATTTGACCAACTCATAAATACCTTTAGGGTGTGGTTATTATAGCACTGTTGTTTGTAAACAACAACAAACAACAATAACCAGAGAATCCAGAAAAAATACACTCGGAGCAAGGGCAATATACCAACAAACTCAACTCACATATGGCATTGTGTCTGGGAATTGAACCTGGCCGGGCCACAGAGGAGCCTGATTTTCAGATGGTACGAGGTCCTCCGGACTTTGGCAATAACCGTGTTCCTGACATCATTTCATTTCGACCAATCAGAGCGAAGGTTTCATTTTTAGAGAACTGAGGTATGCATGGAATGTCTAGTGGAGCCTGAAGGTGAAGCCAAATGGTGGACGATACAAACAGACTTAATATGGCTTTGGAGAAAGCGTGCGAAACTTTCGGCATTATATTTTCTGAATTATTTCCCAAACAGAGAAAGGCAATATTACCCTTTGTTTCCCAGAAGGACCTTGGCCATCACAGCTGCATCTATCGGCAACAACCAGGTCAAGAATCGAGAGAGGAGAAATTATGTAGCCTAGCTTCTACAGCTCGCCAGAATCACACATGTTCATGCACTGCAGTCGGCTGAATTCCTATGTTTTACAGCTTCACACTGATGTCTCATAACTAACCCTATCCTGTTTGAACTGCTCTGGTTCTTTGGGCGGCAGGAACTTTTTAAACAGGATTTTTCATACAGTATTTGAAGTGCATGATCAAACTACCAGATTTGTATGTTGTACAGTCCTTGGTACAGTCCTTGGACCACTGATGTTCCTATTATTTATTAACGACATACACGAGAATTTAGAGGGCACACTGAGGCTATTTGCTGATGATGCTTTACTGTATCACAAAATCAACTGTGAAGATGATACTCTTGCATTACAAAGAGACTTAGATAAATTAGGTTCATGGGCTAAGGACTGGCAAATGGTGTTTAATCCCACCAAGTGCTACAAGATGTCAGCCTACAGAAACAAGTCGCCAATATTAAAAGACTATTCCTTATACAATCAGAAACTCTCATCAGTAAAGAAACATCCTTACCTTGGCGTCATGCTGTCAGATGATCTTCGGTGGAACTCTCACATAAACAACATCGTAAACAAAGCGAACTCAACACTTGGATTTGTTAAACGTAATTTATACTCGTGTAGTGAACAAACTAAGCGTGCAGCTTATGTTACAATCGTACGCCCACATCTCGAATATGCATCAGCTGTGTGGGACCCATACAGACAAGACCAGATCAAATCTATTGAAGCTGTCCAAAGACGCGCTGTGAGATTCATCAAAAATGACCATAGTTGGACCTCCAGTGTCACCAACATGCAGAAAACACTCCAACTAGAAACACTTAAAGATAGAAGGCTTGCTCACCGTTTAAACATATTTTACTTAGCTTTACATAATTTAATTGCATTACCTATTCCTAACTATTTTTGTTACTCAACACGTACAACCAGAAATCATTCAAGCACTACATTCATTCAAGCAACTGCACACCATGATTACTACCTATTTAGCTTCTTCCCTAGGACCATAACAGATTGGAACTTTATCCCTATTAATATAAGATCTCTTAATTATGTAAAATTTACTACATGTAGCTCAACTAAATCTCACATCTGTAATAACTTTCCACGTAATAATTAAGTACTGTACTTATATATATTTTTTATTAGCATTGGTTTTTACTTATTATTTTCTTGCATTTTATTACATTTATTTAATTAATTATCTTTATTCATTCCATTTATTTGGATTCATATCGTAATTCTATATTTTGACTATCATTGTAATATTTACTATTATCAGGATTTTGTTGACCAAAGATTGTAAATAAGTAACATTTTATTTTGATTTGGTCCTGGACTCGATGCGAAAGCGTTGTTCAGTAATAAACGTAAACGTAAACTTACAATATTATTTGTCAAAATCAAGATTGTTCAAAATCCTGAAAACATAAATATTTAGGCTAATGTAATGCAACTTTTACCATGACATATTCACTATATGTGTTCACTCCTGTTGAAATTTCATGCTATTGCATGAAAGATTTAGTCTTCTTAAGGCGAAAAAACTAAGATAATTCAGCTTTTAGGACATGCAAAATTGTCAAAATAAAGTGTGTTAAAAATTCTGCAAACATAACTATTAATTTGCTCAAATGTCGTGAAACTATTACCATGACATACTCATGAATATGTGTGTTCATTGCTGTCAAAAGTTTATTACATTTCATGAAAGATTTGGTCTTCTAAATGCCAAAAATCTAGGAGACATTAGATAGCGCTGCGCGTGAATGACGTCACGAAAATTAAGACCCCCCGTATGACTCAGACAACCAACAGCTATCTGTGTTATGGAATGGTGGCGAACTTGAATATTTCTTCGAACGCTCAACTTCAAAGTGTAACTTTACTGACAGAAAACGACGGTGTACCTGGATCAAAGTTCGAAAGTGAACCGGAAAACTATACTGTAGAGCAACTCAAGCAATGGTTGAAGTGTAGAGGCCTTAAACAAACTGGAAAAAGATGTGATCTAGTCGCACGAGTACGCGATTCTCTCAAGTCTGGCATTCACTCTATCCTTGATTCAAGTATTGATAATGGCAAATGGTTGCAAGTGAAAATTTTACAAGAAAAAAATGCTAATGAGAATATTGAACTAAATATACCATTAATTCCGAAGTCTGGATGAAAATGTTTCCCATCGCAGGACATTCCATCATTATTTAACTATGGTCATGTCTATCATTATGCCCTAGAATCACTCCCGGCTATGCCGAGTGATAAAAAAATTGAGGAGGACAATGAAGACGATAATGTCGACAATGGACTTGGGCATATGACGGACAAACCGTTCAGTGCCGGACGCAAATATGTTGACTCGGGCTTTGTGCACGATATAACTGATACAAAGACGGACGATCATTACTTCGTTCAAGCGCACGTGTGGCCCTCAATGAAAAGTGATCTCCCTCATAATGTAACGATAATTTTATCCAAACATAATGGGGGCAATTATTCATGCTTCTTGTTTACCTTGCAAGGCATCGGAACTGGGACGTTGCAGCCACGTTGTGGCAGTGTTGCTTTCACTCGTTGATCATGTGAAAACACACGGTCCAAAAACAACAACGCCATGTACAAGCCAGGAGTACTCGTGGAATAAAGGCAAGTAGAAAGGATCTACAGAGATGAGTCTTTAATAAAGGACATTTTAGAAGTATTAACAGCCTTTTCGAAGAGAGTAATAGCACCAGAAATATCTGAAATGCGCATCCCAAGGAATCTGGTACCCTTTGTCATGTCAAGTGGCTTTTTGACACACCCACTGTCAGACACCCAAGACACAGATAACCCACCAGCTAGCAAAGACACAGTTGATGAACTACCAGTAACCCATGACAACGGTAACCTGCCAGCTAACAAAGACACTGATGAACCATCAGTAACCCATGACACCAGTAACCTGCCAGCTAGCAAAGACACTGATGAACCATCAGTAACCCATGACAACAGTAACCCATGACAACAGTAACCCGCCAGCTAGCAAAGATACTGATGAACCATCAGTAACCCATGACAACGGTAACCCGTCAACAGAGTCTGGTACTGATCAGTCTACTGCATGCTATTCCACAGATGAAATAGACATTGCAAACTTCCTCACCACATGTACATTGTACTTCTCAACTGTTTGTCCAAAGCTATATTACACCTTCTGTTGATTTAGTGGTCATACCCTGGGGTGGTACAACAAGTTCTGGAATAAAGTTAGCAAATACTTGTCCTATAGATAATTGGATGATGATATTCCAAGCATTGGTAAAATCAGGCAAAATAGACCTTGATGAACTAGATGGTGTTGGTAATATTATAAAGTCAGCATTACTCTTAGTGGATCTCAAGCAGTATGGAGATGCAAAGGTTGTAATACTGTCACAAGCACCTGTAATAAAGAATGGAATCATTGACTTTTATGGTAATGAATCAGATTATTTGATTAACATTTTGCAGCCCTTTCTAGCAACTACAGTTACCTCCACCTGTAACTTGATCACATGTCCATCAATGATTAACACTTACAAATTACATGGCATTGCACTTGGATGTAATGACAACAACAGTATCTTCATTAATTCTCTTGATGAATGGCTTCATCCAAGAATGACTCATTGTCAAAGGAAATTTCAAAGCATGCCCCCCATTGGTGTTCCAAGTCAACCAGATGTAACACTGAACTGTGATGGTACACAATTTGTATCATGGCACTGTCCTGGATTTAGGACAAGTGCACCACGTTCATTTTCATGTTTCAAGAACTTTTTTCTTTTTTCTGTTGACTTATTGAGTAGAAGAAATCATCTGAGCATTAAAGATATACATGTACATGTACCAACTAGCATTACATTGAATGGCAAGCTACTTAATCTCCACAGTGCAACATTATGGGATGGCAGTCATTATATTTGTATTTTCAATTATGCCAATACCTGGTTCATCTATGATGGACTTAAAGAACACACACAAATGAACTCTGGACTATCTGTGTTTATTGGTCAGCCAAAGGGATATTCATTAAGCCATGTTCTCTACATTGAATAATATTTGGATAGTTAAATGTATTTTTTTGTACATACAATGTATATGCTGCATGTTAGAGTAATGGCACTATAGAGTGTTTTTACTTTGCCCGTGAAAGAAAAATGTATACTTAGTGAGTAACAGTCAACACAGAACAAAAGAAAACAATGGAATTAGTATCTACTACTAACTATTAGTTGGCTATTCTTTCACGGGCCAAGTAAATCACTCTAATAAACAGTGAAATAAAATCTAATAATCAGGTGCTAATAGACATACAAAATCAATGAAATTTAACATTAGAGTGATGAATAGTTAGCGAGTAAAAATCGAAAACAATAAGATTAGTGTGTACTACTACATGTATTACTCTCACTATTTTTTCACAACCTAATCACTCTAATATCCTATTGTTTTCGTTTGTTTCGACTGTTATACTCACTGATTATTCAACTATTTTACAACTCTAGTCAAGAATAATTTTATACAGTATATTCATTTCTCTTTTGTTCTAATGTCAATGTGACAGTTGATTATTAGATCTTTGATGTATTTTTAAATACATACAATATGTACATGGCCCATTCCACCGTTACGGACATTACACTCGGACATAATTTTTCTACTTATAATTGCTGCACTGCCCAGGACATTCATGGTTTTACTGTTTTTTTTTGTTTAATACATTATACCTTGGAGTTCCCTCCCTTAATTGGCAGGAAAGAAAAAAGAGTGCAGATATTAAGGTGTCTGTGCCATTGACTTAAAGATGCGTTACGGACATTACAACTAAAACAACCAGACTTTTTGTTCACATCTTAAAAAGCCAGATTCCTGTGAATTTTGAGAAGTCTTAAGAGAACAAGTATTTTTTGTGATTGGGCTATTGGTCAAAGTTTTGTTCTACAGTGATAAATTTCCAAAAGGTTTATT
Organism: Actinernus sp. WN-2022; assembly: GCA_030867875.1. NCBI lineage: Eukaryota > Metazoa > Cnidaria > Anthozoa > Actiniaria > Actinernidae > Actinernus > Actinernus sp. WN-2022. The sequence continues at coordinate 52,144,820 of JAOWCC010001634.1, forward strand.
TGATTGTGTTGCTACTGCAAAAGTATAGCGTTACGGACATTACAGGAAGTGTTACGGACATTACAGTCTGTGAATTTGACACTGCGGTTGCATGTATAAATTCTCCTTGTACATTTATTTTGGTTTATTCGTGTTCTCCAACAATATTATTTATTATTAATAATATATCCTAAAGAAATTAGCTTCAAAATAAACTTTTGAGATCAGTTCGACTAATTTGCTGTTAAAGTTTTGAACAGTGATGACACAATGAGCCATTTACCGCACAAATACTTGAAGATAGCGTGGTGTTTTCTTGCTCGTGGAGGAACTACATGTATGTATAACCATCGAAGTAACAGGCCAACGACAACACTGCAATAAGCTTTGTGGTGGAATGGAGATCCCATGTGTGGTGATATTTAGTTGCTCCTGAAAAGCAACTATAAACCGTCTTAAAGTGTCTATGAAACAAACATTGTTTTCACTTAATTTTATGAAACAAGGTTTAAGTTATTGGCTTCTGTTATTAGAACTGAATATCCTACCCTCCAAAACTGTAAAAGCTCAGTCGAACATGCAAAATTCATGCGACAAATTTCACTCGGTCAAAAGCACGTAAATATCTTGGCACACGCTTTTGTTTTCAAACTCTATACAAAAGCGACTGCAAAGGTATTTACGTCACAATTGTGTTCCAGACCCCTTAGAATCTGTCGCAAAAAGGGTGGTTATTTTGGGTCAGGAAAAACAAACATCAATGTTTGTGTAAAGTTATGTATTTAAAAAAAAATTCCCTTAAAACTGTAAAAAAATAATTTCATTTGATAAACACTTTAAAGATCTTTTGACGAAGAAGGTTTAACAATAAGAATAACTTACATCAAAATGGCTCTTGCAAAAGCAATGACCAGTGCTTAGTTTCTTTTCGTTTTGTGTGGTGTTTGGTAGTACACCTTAACTTGCTTGAGTTAATAAAAATTATTTGTTTGAAAATTTTAATTTATGTAAATTTACGGAACCTTGTGCAGATGTTCTTGCAGATAAGCCGCACCCCCGATTTCAAATGAAGATTTTGGGTAACAAGGTGCGGCTTATCCGTGAGTGAATACGCTAAGTGAAATAAAGTCTTCTGAATTCCATTTATTTCTCATTTTTTTCTTGGACATAACAATATGTAATGTCCGTAACACAACAGCTTGTAATGTCCGTAACGCTTTCCCCGATTAGTAGACTACTTGTGGTCAGCTATAAGATTGACACGTTAATAAAGTTATTATATTATTATTATATAATGTTATCATTCCAGGTGGAATAACTGAAATAATGAACACTGAAATGAAGCCTTTAGTGAACTAAAAAAGCAGCATGAATGATATGTGTAGCTGAGTTAAATTTTGCCTGTGATAGAGAAAAATAGGTATTTTTGTTACGGACATTACGTAATGTCCGTAACGGATATTCTATCAATTAAAAATCCTGTTAACAATAGTCGTAATCTGGAATTATCATAGTTCAGTAAATACTAGGCTTGAGGGCTCTTGATATACCAATGCCAGTTTGTTGGGCTATGTCTGGTCTCTATACTACTTTCACATGAAGTTTTAGGTTTGGTCTACCAGTTTTTTGGCTCTTTGTGCATTATGCAAAGCTGGACCCCCCACACAATGGGCGTGGCTACAATTCAACCCGACTTGCCCATTTTGGATGGCTTGTGGTTTATATTCTTAAATGGCATGGTTTTTTTTCTATTATCACTGGTTTAAAAATTTACAGATTTACCACTTCTCATGTGGAATGAGCCACATGTATTCTAACTTCTTCAAAAATAGAACATGTATTTGTGTTCATACAATATAAAATTTGTACAATTATACTGTTTACAAAATTAAAGTTACATTGTCATGATCATCCAGCTTGAACAAGTTTGCTACATGTTAGTAGTAAAAATATGTATTTTACATGATCAAGACAATCAAAGTAGCATAATATATATATTATTTATTAAAGTAGACATGTAATAAATAAAGAATATAAATATTGAGTTTATTTACAAAGAACCTGTTGGAAATTTACCAAAGCACAGGCAACTACCACCATTTGTGCTGCTAGTGGTGAAATAGATAATGGTATAGTTCTTCCAATTAACTTGAACTGTTTTAATCGCTGGTTGATCCACATGTACCCTTGCCTTTGCAATCTTTCGGGTTGAAAGTTCCTCAGCTACACTCAAACTGCTTCTCCCCTTTAAGAAAGCAGGAATCTTGATATGTGCTTGCAGAGGATTCACAAGGTCCTGCACTGTGAATCCCCTGTCCACAAGAATCACATCATTAGGCTCAATATGCTTGAGTATCCCACTCTCCTCGAAAATTTGTACGTCTGAGATGTCTCCTTCGAATAAGTCTGAAACAAAACAGGCACCACCATTTGGGGTGACTGCAATGAGACATTTGAAAGTATTTGCATGCTTATAAAAAATTATGAAGAGTAGGCATTCCCTTGTCTGGCAAAATTTCTGGACGTTTCTACTCTGAACTCAGTACAATCAACACTACATCTGGCATTCCTTATAGTTTTGAAGACTTTTGGTAGGAATTTCCGTAGGTCTTCCTTAGATGGAAACATGACTTTCTCCATTTGTTGAAAAACTTTGTACATTAGCTGAATGTATGTGGTAAATATGTCCCTTATTGAGGTTTCTTTGATTTCCTTTCCGGGACAACTTAACAGTATGGACAAAGTTTTGAGTGTAAAACCTCTTTTGAGTCGTAAAAGGCAAATGAACAGTTTCTCTTTGGAAGACCATTAAGGCAGTTTACACGAGACCTTCGAGATCTTTCCATTACAACTCCAGTACGTTAACTTATCCAAAGGACAGATGTCATTTAAAAAATTATAAAGAACCTCGAACTGGAGACTTGTGAGGCCAGTAAAAAGCTTCATTAGATGTGAGTTTTTTCCAATAACTTCATATGAAAGGTTGCTGACAACTTTAGAGACGATATTCTTCGTGACCATCGTCCTCACCTCATTCTTTAAAATCATAGTTTCAATCTTCGATGCTAGCTCTATCTTCCCGAATTGTGTCTGAGTACTTTTATCGTTGGCTACTTGTACTTCTATTTCCTCGTCGATATCATTGTTCAAATGATTGGCTTCATTTGAGTCATCATTTTCATGAGATTCGAGTTTAGTGTACTTACAATCGACCAGCTCGGCCCTCTGTTTTGGTGCCTTTCTCTTTCGGCGTAATCGGTCTTCAATTTCTTTTGCCGTTAAATTGGCCTTCAGAGGATCGGGAAATTCTTCTGTTGGCCCCTTTTCACCTGGCCAATGTTTTGCACAAATGTACGTGTTTCTAGTGATGTTTTCCACGGTGAAACTTTCACGTGAACAGGCATTAACCCAACGTCGACAACGCTCCATGCCTTGTGATGGCTTCGGGAATGGTATGAAGATCTTCTCTCCAGTTTTTGCCATTTCTTTGAGCGATTTTGGTAGCTTTTCGGGGTATCTCGAATCACTAGTACATTTACTCCAGCAGCAATGCTTTGTGCTGACCATATTTAACGATGAAATCGATTTTTAAAGCCAAAATACTCCAATTACTCGTCTCTTCCACACGTTAGCACTGTATTAGCTCCCTTGTGTTTGTCTGACCCATGCGGGGGGTCCGTTGGAATGCAATCTATTTTTAGACCACCAGGCAGTGCTATTTATGCCATGATTTTTGAAAGCCTATAGGTACATGTAGATTCACAAACATTGCGATATCGATAACGCTTCCTATCAGATTTTCCCGGTACACGTCTGAGGACAACATGTTTCTCCACGTTCTGTTTCCATAAGTTTTAAGCAGTAGAACATAATATTTTTCTGCAGTGCACGAAAGTGCGTGATTCTGACGATCTGTAGAAGTATTAGAAGGCTACATAACTTCTCCTCTCTCAATTCTCGACCTGGTCGTCGGCTATAGATGCAGTTGTGGTGGCCAAGGTCCATCCGGGAAATGAAGGATAATAATGCCTTTCTCTGCATGTTCGGGAAATAATTCAGAAATGTCGAAACTCCAAAGCTGTATCAAGCCTGTTTCTACTGTCTGCCATTTGGCTTCACATACCTTCAGGCTCCACTAGACATTCCATGCATACCTCAGTTCTCTAAAAATGAAACCTTCGCTCTGATTGGTCAAAATGAAAACAATGGCTGGAACACGGTTTCTGCCAAAGTCCATCAGACGTGGAGGGGGGGGGGGGGGGGGGGGGAGTGAGCGGACAACCTCGTACCGTCTGAAAATCAGGCTAGGCCACAGAGATGAGCGACAAAACACTTACCACCCTGACTCACATGTAGTATACATATAGAGGATCATTAATTTACCTGTACTGAAGAGCTGTTTGGCCAAGTTATGTGTAACACCACACACATCCTGTCACATTAATATGCAAAAGTAATATTAATCATTTAAGATATTATAGGTACACTGCCAGGTAAATACTATGTACATGTAGTTCAATTATGGGTACATGTATGTTATTGTGGCAAAAACTAATTTTAAATTACCTAATATGATTTTTCTATATAGCTTTGAAAATTTGACCTGAATTTAAAGCTTTTCTAATACATATTATTACCGTAAATGATCTAATAAACGCCCCCGATCTAGTGAACGCCTCCTATCTAATTAACGCCCTTCTAAGCTGACAAGTTTGTATTGAACGCCCCTCTCTAACAGACGCCCCCTGTCTAATAAACGCCGCTTTGTATGTACCATATACCGTTATGGATTTGTAGACGGTTTAGACTTATCAGCGGACGGACTTGATAGTCTGCTAAAGCTCTGTCATTTAGGTTATTATAATACCGTATTTAGGTTACCATGTTACAGTTATTAGAATAAACGCCTCTCTCTTTTAAACGCCTCTTATCTTTTAAATGCCCCCCTCGGACCCTTGAAATTTAATAAACGCTCCCGGCGTTTATTAGATCATTTACGGTACAGATATATGTATATAGCTTAATTGTTACTAAATGTTTATTATCAATTCAGGCTTAGCCTGAACACCTCAGCTGCTCAATCTATTATCTATATTTGTACGTACTATTTATTAATTTTGTATTTATTTTTCCCACCAATTAAGACATCCTGACCAACCTATGCTTAATACCATAAATAAGTTATGTAAGGAACTTTGCATGATAGTAATTAAAGTAGATTGAAGTAAAAGAAGAGAAGGCAAAAGATACATGATTTTTATGTGTACATTAAAATTAAACTTACATATTCATGTGCCTCAAGGAAGTAATTCAGTTCACCAGGAAGCTGCTCTCCAAACTTATCAAGGAGAGTCTGTAGATAGACTTCCAAGGATTGTCGTCTCTTCTCCACGTAGTTTGCTTCAAGATTGCCAAATAATTTCTTTGGAGGGAGCAGGGCCTTCTCTACTACATGCACCTTGACAAGCTGAAAACAAATCACTGGCATTGTTTACATGACTTTTGTATGGTGGTTAGGTTAGGGTGGCAGCATGGCAGAGCGGTTAACACGGTGGACTCGTAATCCTGGGACGCTGAGTTTGATTCCCCTTGCGTTCGACCAAGTTTGTAAATAACCAGCTGATGTGCCTCCTCATTGGCTGTAATCTTATTCTCTTAGTTTAAACATGGCCACATCAGCTTATACAATACAATACAATACAATAGACTTTATTTAGTGAGGGTTACACATGACAGTAAAATTAAACTGATAAACTAGTGGCCCTCTCTAAGCTATGTATAATATTAAACTATGATAATATATAATTTTATACAATACTATGATAACATACTAATACTAATAATCATACATAACTAGCAAAAATGGAACATAAAAAATTCTAAAATATAAATGTCTAAAATTCTTAAATAATTACACTAAAATGTTGTTAAAAATAGTAATAGACGTTCCTGGAGACTTAAAATTATTAATTAACTACAGAAGTACCGACCCACTCCTCTTCCCCGTGTTAAAAACTATAAAGACTATTGGAATCTTAGTGTTTTTTTCTGACTTGCTAGAACTGACTTAAAGAGATTTCTTTTAAAGCATTTAACGTTTCCGCTCTTTTTTATGCTGCAGTTAAATGCACTGTGCATAAATAACAGGCGTTTCAATAACTTTTTTAGGCAACTGGCAGTCCTGAAGTTAGAGGCAGTGGTTTACCTAGTAAACTTTACTCAGCACTTAACAAAAAAAACACAACGATCATGTGAAGTACAATGTAGATGGTGGTAAGAAGCAAAGTAACCAGCAATTTATCGGCGGTGGCCGCCTTCTATTGAAATCCCTGAAATAAATGCAATAAATGTTTGTTTTAATTTTTTCCTTGTGATATATAAATGTGCCATTGTATATCTGGGGGGGGGGGGGGGGGGGGGGGGTTGATCGCTTTTAATGAAAACTACTTCAAGGAAAGTACCTTTTCATGCAATTCATCGAATTCTTTGTATCTCTTTCTTATGAGCCAAGAGTATTCCCTGATAAACACTTCCACATAGTAAACCTGGACGGCAAAGTACAAGAATAAGTAAATAAGTTATGATTTAAATTATCCTGATCACCTTCTTACTTCTACTCGTGACGTTACAGTATTTACTTGGTTTACAGTTGTAAAGTGTAACCAATGATTCCAAATCTTTTACGAAGCCAACTTGGCTTATGTTGTTACTGCAAAAAGATCGGAAGAACCAAAAATCACACGGCATCTTGGACAAAATGCCAAGTCAATACGATGCCAAAAAGATAAAAATACTTGTGGGTTGTGTTTCGGATCTTTGCAACTGTTGCAGATAAATTTGTAATAGGATGTTTACCGTCTTACCGTATACCCATCGCCCTGATCAGCTGCGGGTATCTCTATCTTACGAATCTTCATGTTATCAGGGTTATTCCTCTCTATCTTGATATTCTAGTGCATGTTTTACGGTCTGTTTAAGTATAAAGACCAAACAATTAGCCAGACTCACGTTGTGCAGGCTTCTCAAGTTGGCTCCACAGAGTACTCCGCGACCTGGCCTCAATAAGTATTTCTAAAACAGGAAGCCCAATTAAAGCTCTGTTCGTTTATTGCGTTCGTTTGGTACGGGATTACTGTGTTTTGTCGGCGCGGTGACGAAACAGAGAACTGAGTCAAATTTTGTAAACAACCGAGTGAATTCTGTTGGCTTGCTCGCTGTACTCCATTCTGGGCCATCCCTTCATGTAGGACGACACGAATTGCTACCAAATTGTATTCTATTGTATTGTATTGTGTTGCGTTCTATTGTTGTATTGAATTGTATTGTGTTGTATTCTATTGTAATTTTGGTAAAAATTCGTGTCGTCCTACATAAAGGGATTGCCGGATTCGGCTTTTCGCTGTACATACAGATACCGAAACTACAAACAATAAGATAACCTGGCTGCATGAAGAGAAACAAGGTCTGAGTTTTCTAGATACCCGTAATCGTCGTATCTTGTGTGAGTTGCGACACTGTGTACATCTTGGTTATACAAATTAACGGGTTCAAATTAACACTACATTCAGACAGAGAGTTAGGGGCCGTCGACATATTAGAAATGCCCCGCTTAACGCACAACGGACGTTTAGGGGGGAGGGGGTAAGGGCATGGACGTTAGTGTGGGGCATTTAGAACAAACACTTTTTCATCAATAGAAGTACACTTTTTAATCAAACGTTTCCAGTCAGGTAAATTTACTGTTGAATTTCTCGGAAATTTCAACGAGGTCTTTTGAAATACCTCAAACCTCCAGGTAGTGAAATTAAGTTTTATAGGCGTGTGGATAATGAGTATTTTAGTCAAGATCCGAAATGAACTCGTACGGGAATTCGAGGTACTGAAAACTTGTTTTATACTTTGTTTATAAGTGAACTCCCGTGTATTTCATTACTGTTTTTCCTGACCTTATAAAAGCATAAAACAATGGGTGGACGTTAAGGGGGAGGGGGGGAGGGGGTCTGACCTTAACGTCCGTTGTGCGTTAAGCGGGGCATTTCGAATATGTCGACGGCCCCTTAATCTATACCGACACTTTGATATGCCAAGGAGAGTCTTGGTAAAGTGCGAGTCAGCGAGTCAGCGAGTCAGGGTGCGAGTCAGCGAGTCAGCGAGTCAAGGTGCGAGTCAGCGAGTCAGGGTGCGAGTTAAAAAAAATCACCGAACACAACTAAATAAACTATTTACAGTGCGTGATGTGCATCATGAAACGCATGACCCCGGTTTTGACTCTATGAACGAGTGATATAGTACAGCATTAACGGTTTTGTTTTGTTTGGCTATGGTTTCTAGGTTCGACTCTGTTCGTTTTTCTCCGTTCTTTCGGAATCAGTATTTTCCAAATACAGAACAGAACCGAGATGGTCATGAACAGAACCGAGATGAACAGAACCGAGATGAACAGAACCGAGAAGTTTAGAAATGAGCGAACTGGAGAACAGAAGAGAGTCTGAGCTGAACCCGACAACAACAAGTCTTTATTCATACTCTGTCTTGTATTTACATGGAGTCTAGTAAATGTAATTGCCATAAGGAGAAAAAAAAATCGTCTGGTATCCCGAAATATATTTTTATAGACATTATAATATGGGTCAAACTAATAGCGGGAAAAGTAAAGAAAACGTAATATATATAACATACAACACAATTGTATATTATCACACTCGATATCAATAACACTAAACACTAAATGACGATGAAACTACACACAGGTATTAAAGGCTGAATCTGAAAAACTTTACTTCGAGAGGACCGGGAATTTGGAAATTAAATACCTCCCTATTGAAGGAGAATGAATACGTTACCGAAATTAAAAACTTGATTGAGGAAATCAAAGAAGAAAAAGATAACTTCGGAACCCAGGGAATAGTAAGTAAGTAAGTAAGTAAGTAAAACTTTATTTATACACGCTTGCCCCGTCAACTATTAGATAAAAAGCTGGTTTCCACAAGGGGCGTGTGGTTACAAATTCATAAAAATTTAAACTATTAATTTAAAAGTTATACTGAAACTACATTAATACTAACGACTAATAATAATAACTACTATACATTAATAATAACTACTCTAATTTATTACTATAAAAACCTTTACTAAATAGAATCATGTAAAAGTGTGAGCATTAATTCTGCTAGTAAAGATAGATAGGGAGTCAGATTTTTGAATGGCTTCAGGAAGCGAATTCCATAATTTACCTCCGCTATATGAGAAGCTTTTCTTGAGATATTCCGTTTTTGGTAGTGGTAACTGCAGTGAGGCAGAGGAGCCCCTGAGGTTATATTGAGTTGTATTCTTCTTACTCGAGAACAGATCTGCAAGGCAACTCGGAGCTAAGCCATTGATCACTTTATACATTTGTTTTACTTTTGACTTTGCTCGTTGAGTTTCTAGAGTTTCCCAGCCTAAGGCATTTAAAGCCTCTATGGCAGGGGTATCGTTACTCATATTCATAATTAGTCTTGCAGACCTGTTCTGGAGTTTCTGAAGCCTATTAGAGTGACCTTGACCAAAGGTATCCCATACCTCACTACAGTAATTAAAATGAGGCTGAACTAATGCGTTGTATATGCTGACTAGAGTGGCTATTTCAACAAAATCTCGAATTCGTCTCATGGCTCCTATTCCTGAGCTGACTTTTTTGGCAACATTATCAATGTGCTTGTCCCAGGATAGATGTTGGTCTATTTCAACGCCAAGAACCCTACTATGGTAAACTTGTTTTAGAGTTTTATCATCAATCGTAATACACGGTTGAGATTGAAGGGTTCTAAGGTTATAATGCGAGCCAATTAACAAAAATTCCGTTTTTGCGACATTTAAGCTTAATTTGTTTGCTAATAGCCACTCCTTTACACATTCAAGGTCGTCGTTCATGGCCGTCTCAACTTCCTCTATAGTATTTCCAGATGTCGTTAGGTTTGTGTCATCTGCAAACAGCCGAGGAGAAGCCCGACTAAGACACTCTGGTAAATCATTTATATATAGAAGGAAGAAGAGTGGGCCAAGAATAGAGCCTTGGGGGATACCGCACGTAATCTGACTTTCCGAAGACACTGCTTCATTCAGCTGGCATTTTTGCTTGCGGTTAGTTAAGTATGATAGTATTAAGGATAAGGCATTGCCGGTGATACCATATAGTTCCAACTTGCGCAGTAAAACACTATGATTGACCGTATCAAATGCCTTTTTTAGATCCAGAAATACAACCAAATTAAACATTTTCCGATCCATGTTTACAAACCAGCTGTTTGTGCTATCCAAAAGAGCTGAAGCAGTTGAGTGATGTCTCCGAAAGCCAAACTGATGCTCAGAAAGTATACTATTTGATGTGAGATATTCATATAACTGTTCAAACATAATTTTTTCCATTATCTTACTAATTACAGGCAGAATGGAAATTGGTCTGTAATTATCCGCTGCGTTTTTTCCCCCTTTTTTAAAAAGAGGCAAGACCCTGGCTATTTTCCACTCGTCTGGGAAACAGCTCGAAATAATGGAATTGTTGAAAATATGTGTAAGTGCCGGGGAAATAGCAGGTGCTGCAATTTTTAACATTTTTCCAGATATTTTGTCAATGCCTGTTGCTTTAGAATTAGAGAGGACTACTCAAGAGCTTGAGTATCTTTTCATTAGATATCTGCTTAAAGCGTGATATGTTAGATTGGCAAGGCTTTACAAACTGCTCAAACGTAGCGCTAGAGTCGGCCATTGAGTTGGCCAAATTTGGGCCAATATTGGAAAAATAAGTATTGAAAGCTTCCACTATTTCATCAGGAGAATTAATTTTAGTATCGTTGACCTTGAGTTCGTTTACAACAGTTTTACTGGAAGTGCGCCCAAGCAGATCATTAATTGTTTTCCAGGCCTCTTTAGGATTATTGTGTTGCTTAGCAATCTTGTTGCGATAATAGTTGGACTTGGCCTGACGCAAAGCAATGTTAACCTCATTTCTGGATGCTTTGTAGTCATCCCAATCGGAACATAATTTGGTCACCATTGCCTTGCGTTTGTTTTTATCTCTCGTAATAATTAATTCTTTTATCTCTCTGGTCAGCCATGGGACATTAAACGATCTTTTTCTTTTGGATTGTACTGGGGCATGCTTGTCTAACACGTCTAAGAATATATCTTTCCACGCGGCCCACATCGTGTCTGTGTCAGGACTTAAGACAATTTGTTCCCAGGGCTGAGCAAAAAGGTCTTCAACAAAACATTTCTGGTTAAACCTTTTCATGTTTCGTATTTCAATTGTTTTGGCCTTGATGCGCGTACTTTTATAAGGATTTATCTTTCTTATCCCATAAATTAAACTATGGTCACTTATTCCCAAGTGTATTACGCCTGAGGAATTGATTTTGTCTGTAGATGAAGTTACAAAGTGATCAATGAGACTTTTTGATTGAGGTGTTATGCGCGTGGCTTCAGTTATCAATTGAGAGAGTTGATATGTCTCGTAAATTGCTTTAAGTCTTTTGGCTTGACAATCAGAATTTTTCTTTAGCAAACAACAATTCATGTCCCCAAGGATCACGTGCTCTTTGTTTTCATCATCTACTGTCTTAATCATTTTTTCAAAACTAGTAAAAAATTCGCACGGAGTGTTGGGCGCTCGATAAATAGCGCTGACAATAAATGGTCGGCTATTTGGCTTGCAAATTTCCAGGGAAACACCCTCAATATCAACAGGAATTATCTCATTTCTAATTCGGTAGTTAATGGAGCTTCGAAGAAAAATACAAACACCACCGCCAGTCCTTGATCGGTCTTTCCTTATGATATTATATCCACGGATTCCTACCTCGCCATCCGAAATCGAAGAATCAAGCCTAGTTTCACATAAGCCAATAAGATCGAACGACTGAAATAATTTGGATATACGAATTTCATCGACGTGTTTTAGGAGGCTTACAATATTAAGAAAAGCCATTTTAAACCCCCTTGCTTTTGGGCCATTAGGAATAAAGCTTTCATCAGATAATGTAATATCTTTAGAAATTAAGCTAGGTTCGGATGGTGAATTTATGCTCACACTTTTGGCCGATCAATTATTAATAAGAGAATTAAAATTGTTCTGCAAAGCTATACTACCTGCGGGGTTTAAGTGTATGCCTTTCGCGTTGAGGTGAAATGCTTTGATATTAGAGTTTGCGGCAAATTCCCAGCCATTCTGGTTACAAAATGAGCGCAGTATGCGATTGGTTTCTCTTACCCTGTTATTCATGTCATTCGAGTCAGTTCTTGTTATAACGGATGGTGTAATTTGCGGCTCGACGGCTTGGCGGCTTGACGGCTCGACGGCTTGACGGCTTGACGGCTCGACGGCTTGGCGGCTTGACGGAATGGCTTTGTAAGAGTGCAGACATACATACATACACTATTTACAGAGTAGCTGAAATAAGCTAAGGGACGGACCATTAGAAAAGTTATGGGGGGGGGTGGGGGAATTCCAAAAAAAAAATCCATACAAGGGAAAATTATCAAAAAAAATATCCATGCACAGCCAGCAACACAGAAAAAAAAATCATACATGGAGGGGGAGATAGTAGCCTGCGAACAGCATCCTCTACTTGATAGCCTGTGTACAGCCGTACGTCTCCCCTCAAAACTCGGGAAGGGACGTCTGTGCTACACTGTCGTTAATCGTGTTCTGGCATAATTTTGCATAAACTACATTTCGATTGCCATTAGCCGAGAAACACTAGACGGTACACATTGTAGATTTCAGATTGTTCATTTTCTATTGTTAATGCAATGCAAGAGACAAAGAGGGAGGACGCTGCGAAGCGGGGAAAATCGATGTTTGAGAATTCGCCCGCTCGTAGCCGAACTCGCCTGACCGCCGAGGCTATTTCTTTTCACTTGAGATTCGAGAGAAATAATTTCTTCCCAGACTTGAAATAGGCCTACGGATTTTGGGGGGGATTTTTAGAGCCTAACGGGATTTTTAGAAGAAAAAAAGAAGTTTTTAGAAAAAAAAAAAAAAATTATGAGCTTTTTAAAGAGAAATCTCATAACAATTATTAAGATTAAAAATTCCAACCATTAACGTGTGAACATAAGCAGTATTTAAGTAGTTCTGAAGCTTGTCAATCCCCCCCCCCCCCCCCCAATAAGTTATGCAGTCCCAGCATGCCTTGCCTGCAAGTTCAAAATGGCGGAATCAGTCGAGGCTGCTGAAGTTGCAGCTGATGGTTGAGTTAAGAGATGAAGAAAGAGAGAAGGAAGTATGTCAGTAAAGGCTCCAAGTGCCAGTGAACAAAAATACGCTAATTTCGAAAGAAAAAAATAAAATATATAATTTTAGAGATTTTTAGAAGTGTTTACGAGATTTTTAGAGATAAAACTGAGATTTTTAGAGCATTTCTGTAGATTATCCGGAAAGAGTTTTAGGCCATTTTTCGGGATTTTTGTAGCTAGGCCTATTAAACTTGAAATGCAGCAGTTCCATGAACGATATTCTTATCATTAATGCACTAGTCAATTGAAACCCCGGCCCCCCGACCCCCGGGACATAGTGGGGCATTAACGGGGACATGGCCGTGAAATAACGCACATTTAACGCTGCATTTTTCCGGTGGAACGGGGAAAGTAACGATTTGCAAAATTTGCGGGGATTTTAGCGGTGGTTGTAACGCCAGCCACGACAGAGCGGGACTGGGCCCGAGCATCAACAACGTGTATCAAACATGGCGGAAGTTATGGACAGCTAATTTAAACAAGTCCTGGGTGTTTCCATCAGAGGAAGTGTTTATACTGAGTTAAGTCACGAGTAGTAGATCAGGAAGTGTTTATTATTAAACACTTTGTTATTTGCAACAACATAGCCGGTTTTGTTAAAGTTTGTGTCACGGCAAAATATCAGATTAAGTAATGATTCGTGTTACAAGTACGACACCGAACGGCATTCAGATGGCAAGGTGTTAATTTTGTATTGTGAAAATTCTTGATCTGATTGGTTGAAACATGAAAATCGCCTTAAAGGTTCGGAAGACGTTTAATTTCCTCCAATTTTTCAAACTATTAAAACTACGATTTGCACTGCGATTCCAATGTCGTTTGTAAAGCAAATCGTATGTTCGGAACCTTATCAATCGTGCCTGTTTCGTAGCTATTGTGTTTGGCTGTTCCTATTGGTTGGAAGACAATTTGTTCATAAAAATGGAATGAAACTAAGACTTCATACTACTTTTATTTCAGAATAATCATAATTATCACCCAGTGTTTTCGTAGTCTAAAACACAGACAAATCATATGTGAGGGAGGCTCAATGCCACATAACAATGGATGTTGTCGTACTTTTTACACGGATCATTACTTAAATATATTTAAACACAGCTGCATGACATTTCCTTTATATTCCTTTGTCGCATTGTTGTTTTTTGTTGACAGACAACGGTTTCTGATAAACAAGACAATGGTCGAGACTGTAAAAGTGCGGAAAGCATGTATAGTAATAGAAAATGTACAGGGGGCGGATCCAGGATTTTGTGAAAGAGGGGTTTGCAAAAGGATTTTTTTTTAATCTAGAGATTTAAAATTGAATTTACAGTGATTTACAGGAATCATAGTGGGTGTTGCAACCCCCGAAACCCCTCCCCTGGATCCGCTAGTAATATGCTTCAGAAAAATAATTTTCAGTTTTCAAATAATGGAGCAACAGATTGAAGCTTATGTATATTCAATTTATCAATGCCTCCTCCCAATTGAAAATTCTGAAGCACATACCGGGGCCATAGGGGCGGGTATTGTAACAGCCAACTGTCCCCGATGGGCGGGGAAAAGGTAACATTGTATAAATGTTACTTTCCCCGCTATGTCCCGGGGGTCGGGGGGCCAAGTGCATAATCTTGACGATTTCCCCCAGGGGTAGGGGAATCGTCCCTTTCAAAGTCCCCTGGTTAGGTCTTCCACGACCTACAATCCCCCGTCATTTTGCACAAAATGAGACCGATGGACCTGAATTGACTACTGGAATCTCTTTACTAACCGTATTTCTATAACATTGAACACTCTATTTTCACTCTATTTTGTGACGTATTATGTATGTGCCGCGGGGGTGGGCCAGTGTTTTGAGCTCGGTTTGGGCAGGTAGGGTAAGGATTTCAGTATAATTTGGGTGCAGTCAGGGTCGGGTTCCCGGGCTGTGTACAGGCTACTACTTGAGGGAGAACGGTGGTTTCTCCCCATGTAGAGAGAATGGGGAGAAACGGAAACGATGAAATCGTCGTTCTCCCTCAAGTAGGGGATGCTGTTCGCAGGCTAGGGAGAGAGACAAGGCAGACGCCAGGGACTGCACAAATGTACAGGGATGCCATCAACTCCAAATGGTTTCCTTCTATCGCACTGTGTTTTTGTTGCAGCAACCCTTTTGTGAGAGGTACACGTATGTATCCTTTGATTTATCCACTGTTAAAAGGCAGGAGAAATTTACACAAGAAATTTACATAACTTTTCGTCTCAAAAATATTTGTTTTAATGGGATTTTCACTGGTCTCGCTTTGAGCTTGAATCATAAACAACATTTGCCATGCAAGGTGATGCAGCTGTACACTTTTATAGGTATCGATATTAAAGTATAACTTTTAATATGGGCACGCTAGCCCTGATAAAAAAAACGATTTTCACAGGGGCATGGCTCTTAAGGTTTACTTAGGACAAGAACTGTTAAGTACAAAGATAGCTAAATTTTGAAAAAAAACAAACGTGCATGAGATCTTAGCCGAAAAAAAATTTGCTGCACAGCAAACTGGAGTAAAAAAAAATGCATGCAGCTTGAGAATCCCCCACCCCCCCCCCCCCATAACTTTTCTAATGGTCCGTCCCTAATATCTTATACACAGTGAAGTAAAATTCACTGGAACGGAGCTAGTGAAATAAATACACGAAAATACAAATGAAAGCTAAGAACGTTTCGAAGCGTTTGAAACAGGGACAAATGGCGAAAAGGCTAATTGATCTGTTTCATATAAATATAAACTTTGATAGACCCAGCTCAAATTGCAAGAGCTCCAGTTTAACTTTTTTTAAACCTTTTTCAAAGTTCTCACTCGACAAAGCTTAAAGGGGAATTATGTCGTTGAGTGTGCTGCAGAAGTTTCTTTTCCCTGAAACTTTTCTCGGCTTTCTTTATTTCCCCGGGGCTCTTCACTGTCAACTTCCGTTTAATTACTTACTTGCATATGTGTGAATGCAATAAAAAATTATTTGAGTTTTTAGTATGGGTCTGTACAATGTGCGAGGATATGCGAGCCAGCATGCGAGGCATGCAAAAAATATAATTAATAAAAAACAAAATTTAGCCAGACAAATTAAAGTTCAATCGATTATTTCCAGTACTGATGATGAAACACTCATACAAATCATTATTCAGTTGACCGGGAATAGGGAAAGTGCGTGAAGAAATGTTAAGGGGAAAAAATGGCGGGGAAAATTAAAGACATGATCTGTCGCAGTGTGGAAATTTCGAAGATCGGCTGAGCCAAGTCCAAGAGAATTTGACTTACTTTCCGATTAACGATAAAGAGCAATCATTTTTGACGACCTTTCGGAATCAGTATTCTCCAGATACAGAACCGAGATGAACAGAACGAAATAAACAGAACAGAGATGAACAGACTTGGTTTTAATACGGACATGAATCGAATTAGTGCAGAACTGAAAAAACTACTTTTCGGATTGCAAAAACAATTTATCGAACTGCAAATGACGTGAACAAACTAGTAGGATAAAGAATAAAAGTAATAAACCGGGAAAAAAACCGACAGAACAAGAAAAACGAGCGAAACTCAACTCTGAGAGGAAATTATAAAATTGGCCGGACCCCTGTGGAAACATCAACAAAGGGTGACTCATTCAGAAAGGCGATTTCGATTCTCGCTGGAAAATCGATGGAAACAACGGTTGTCACGGAAATGATGATTGTTGTAGTTAATTGACATTTGAGATGCTATTAGGTTTTAGTTTAGAAGTCGCATGTGTGTTACAGAACTGTTGACGTTTCATGGGTTTAGCGCTATGGATTCGGGAACGCACGAAATACAGCTAGTCGATTGTATTGTAGAGCGGCCATATCGAATGTATATTGGAACAAGAGCCCACTGGGCTTTCACTCGGGCCACTATATATTCATCAGGAGACATTTTGCATGTCCCACCTTTATGGAGGAATGGTACTCCCATAAAAAAATTGTTTTCAGTGTCCAAGGGAAGCACCATTAGAAATGTGGAGGGGGGAGGTAGGACTTCCTCAAGATGCACATTTTGTTCGTCGCTGGAAGCGGATCAGAGAAACTAAGTAATAGATTGAACTGAATTGTGATTGTAATCGAAATATTGTAAATTAGAATTAGAAAGGACTGTGAATAACTGTGAGGGTAATGAGAACAAAATAAAGGCTTACAGCGAGGTATACGCTGGTATAAAAATTAAAACGTTTCATTTTTCTAGGGATCCAGAAGCAGGGGTCCACGTTTCGTCGACTGACTCGGGTTCCTGCATACGGAAAATGTGATTTTTTCCACCTCAAAAAGCATTTACCATTGCAGGAACTCTAATCTCAATTTTCTTACTTGCAACTCGCATTTTTCAACTCGCAACTCGCATTTTTCAACTCGCATCAAACCCATTCTCCAAGTTGACTGACAACCAGTAAGCAAAACATACACTGGCGGAAGCTGAATACTTACCTTCTCACATTCATTTGCAACGAAAACCCCAAAACTCTAGCCCTGAAAACATATGGTAACTCGAGCCACCGACATAAAATCCGCGGCTGAACTGATAATGAGCCAACAGGTATAAAATATCAATAGCAAAGCTTTTTGCAACAGTTGGTTACATTGTACAACGTGTCGTGTGAATGGGATTGGTGCCTGTACCAAGCATTTTGGCCAAGTGTCTACACCCCTAAATTTGGTCCGCGGACCCAAAAGTTTTCGGCACGACACCTATTTTTGTCGTGTACATATGAACATTTCATTATCTCGGTCCGCCTGGTTGGAGAGCCGTCCTTGAGAATTATAGCATAAGTCTACAATAATTATTACCTTAAATAAAGCCTTTCCAAACATAACGAAGGTATATCGGTTAATAAGAATTTTATTATATGGCCATTTTGAAATCTAAAATAAAAGGTAAAGGTAGGGAAATGTTTTTTTATTTGCATTGCTACAGCGCGTGTGTAACACTCAAATGGCTTCTCCAGTACTTTTATTGAATACAAGAAACTACGCTTGGGATTTTCAAAACGATTGATAGTATCGTTGTTTTAGGCATGAAATCTAACAAGAGGAAAGCCTATAAAGCAAAAAGGTGTTCAATAAAGTGAACAGTGTTCGTTTAAAATGAGATAAATCAAACATCTTTCATCACTATTAAAAGCGGCGCGGCAATTTGTTAATTCAAACCGGTAGTGTCCAGACTGGGAATCCACTAGTCTCCTTTGCAGCCGTTCTTAGTGTCGGTCCGAGTATGGGACTGACACTAAGAACGGCTGCAAAGGAGACTAGGAATCCACCAGATCTTCATCAACTACTACATGAGGGTCTACATGTCAGTTGTCAGTTAAAATTTTGGCCATTTATCAGTTGTCAGTTAGCCCTAGTTAATCATTACTAGAGAAAATTTACAATGTTTGACCCACAAAAAAAAACAAATTTGTCAGTTGTCAGTTATTTTTAAGGCCGTTTGTCAGTACTATACTCCAGTTAACCCCATTCAGACCCTCCTACATGCAGCTTTGATAGGAATTCGCAGCAATTGTATGTGAGTATTTTTTTTTTGTATGAGTTTTTTTTTCATGGCTCGCATATTTTTTATTTGCATGGCTCGCATCGTTGGCTCGCATGGCTCGCATGTTGTCCACACTCCTTCATTTTCCCGCCTCCTACACCCGCGCGCGTTCATGTATGAAATAAGATCGACAGTTTCACACGGTCGCGATAGATAGATTTTTAATACAACGGTTTGAACGTTTTAGCAATTCGATGGTTTTGTTTATTTGACGTGCCAGTATTTTAAGTGTAAACCAAAATGGAAGAAAATAGCTAAGATCTAAGCGGCCTCCTTTTTACGTGATTAAATAATTATAAATTTCTGGGAAACCTGTCTCGAAATCCTGACTTAAGGATCCTGACTAGAGATCTCCTTCCTGCCGCCGTTGTCGGAGCAACTAACCACAGTTAAGTTTACTACGGTAAACCGGCCGGCAGGTCACACTGCATGAGGATGCCCGTTAACTATAGTAAACTTCGTCCAGTGATTAAATTTATCATAATGTTGTCATTCCACCGTTCCGTCAAAGCCGTCGAGCCGTCAAGCCGTCAAGCCGTCGAGCCGTCGAGCCGCCAAGCCGTCGAGCCGTCAAGCCGCAAATTACACCATCCGCTTGTTATAATGCCTGATACTGCGATGCTCGTGTTAGGAGATTGTGATTCTATCTTGTGCGCCAAGTTAGTAATCCCATCTGCGACTATCTGCGGCTCAGAGCTGCGAAGATCGTTAGTACCAATATGCAATACAATCTTGTCAGGCTGTTTACGGAGTAGTGGTTTCACAAAGTCGTTCATATCTTCCACAGTGGCACCAGCAAATGATTTTACTGTGACGCGTTGTGAAGTATTGGACAGCTCCCAGCCTTTAACGTACTTGATAATTGAGTCTCCTGCAATAACGACGTCAAATTTCGATTTTCTCTCTTCATTCTCAACTGTCGGTGGCGATTTTTGCTTAGTAGATTCGCCGGATACATTGGATTTCTGTGCACTTCGATTCTGTTGACGCTTCCATTTGTTATTGTTGGATCCAGCATTATTTCCTTGCTTGTTTTCTGGTATTTCAGGAGAGGTTGGAGGGTCTTTATTCGCTTCTGCTGCTCGGTTTCCAAATGATTTGTTGCCTTGATGGCTCTGATACAGATCTTTACTTATGATGGAGACAACGAGCTTCAGAGAATCTCTCTCTTCTGTTAGATGCTGTAATTTATCCTTTGATAATTTAAGTTGGTCCCTCAGTATTCTATTTTCTTCATTCAATTTCTGCGCGTTCAGGCGGTCGTTGTTGTTAGTGTGAGGTGTTGGTCCGAACAAATCTTTTAGCTCAGCTATATCATGTTCGAGGCGATCGTAAAGTTTCTTGAAGTAGTTGTGGCTTGGACACGAATGGTGTTTTTGATTATTATATCCAGCATCGTTGTTGTCAGCAACTTCGTGTACATCTGGCTCGATATTTTCGCTTAGCGGTTGGCTTCGGCTGCCATTAATATTTAAATTTTGGCGGGAACCACCGTTAAGTTGCCCATCGGTATGATTTGGATTCTCAAGAATACAGCATCTGAGTCTCGCCACTAGCACACACTTCTTGCCAGATTTTGATGATTTCCTTTTCCCAAGTTCCATCTTTAGTTCAGATGAACTAATGCATCAGTCAATTCCAGCAATGCCCATCCCCTCCCCGGGACAACCCCCGGGCATTAGTCATTTTCGTTATTTTTTCCCAAATTCCCCACGGTGGGGACAAGCAAGGTGTTCAAATGCCCCACAGTGGAGCCAAAGAAGTAAGGAAAATGCCCCACCCCCGGGCACATCCATAACGATATACTGCTCAAGTCAGGAGCCCATTACCAGGAGCGTCCTCTGTTATGGGTTGGGTCCCCAGCACAGAGGTAGATGAGGCTATTTTTAGATTCGAAATTCCCGCGAAAAGAGTTTGCCGCCATGTTGGTGCCCTTAAACAATAGATTCCTCGTTAGCTTCTTTTGTTGGGGCACCAATATTTGAATCTCTGGGGATTGAGTGAAAACCAGCAATTCGAATTCCCGCGTTGAAAGTGAAAAGAATGATAATGAGAAGTGACGTTAGCTATCTGATTGGCTAAGAATAGCCTACCTTTGTTCTTTTTAGCGCGAAACGCAATGCTAAAAATAGCCTCATCTACCTCTGTGCTGGGGTACAGACACAGTGGGGAAGATGGACGCTCCTGGTAATGGGCTCCTGCCCAAGTTTAATTCCATGCAAATGCACAAGGCGCAGAGAAGTGCTACTTCTCTATCTATTCATTGATAGTTTCCGTTACGGTTTTGTAGATCCGCCATCTTGTTTTGTATTTGTATTTATACTCACTGCTGTATCAGTGATTATGCTATTGAGCTGCCTAGAACCCCTGAAAATGGTATTAATTTACATAGTTTATATTTCATTCCTATAAATAATCATTCGCACCGCGGTTAACGTTATACAATAAGCGCTTATTAAAACCACATGACAGACTTTTATAATAATAGTGTGACTTCTGTTCGTCCGGTGGACAGCAGCAAACAGTGTATATTTGTCCCATATTTGTAAACAAACTACTTGATATCGTTTCCAACTCGGACCAGCAGAGCTTGGGCCCCGAGTGCCTCCTGAATTAACATTTTAGCGTAGAGTAGAGTTAAGAATACAGGATTGCAGATCAGTGTTAGATGGGCGGTGAACGTACGAGAACTGCTATTTTCTAGCTATATTGTAAAAAATAAACATCCATAGGTTTCCCGGCTTTTTCGTGTCCTAGCGTATACAAATAACCTGGACAAGACGGTATAAACTGCAGGTTTCTAGGTTTAGAGAAATAGATAGAATCCACAGGCAGCTGGAATAATTACAACAACTCAGATTTATTGGTTTCTTTTACTTGAAGTCTCTTTCCCAGAATTATTTTCGGCAGTGTCAAATGCCCCACCATATGCCCCGTGGTAGAATAATGCCCGACCTCCGGGCCGATATAAGGTTACAAATGCCCCACTCCCGGCATCTCAAAGTATGCAAATGCCCCACCATATCCCGGGAGGGGGATGGGCATTGCTGGAATTGACTGATGCATAAGCGAATCGATCATCCTTCCGTTGAGTGCTTTCTTGATGACATTTGCTTCAGAGATCGAGGTAGTTTCTACATTTGAAGAAGAATTTTGTGACAAATTCTCAAGATCTACAAATTCTATTCCTCTGGTAGATAGACTTTTGTCTAACTGACTGATATCCGACATAGATAGGGATCTTTGAAGTTTTGAAGGGAAGGAACTTGAGTTTAGGCTAAGAGCTTCAAAAGCATGACCGTCCGCCATGATTTATGCTACAGGAGGGATTACTTAAAACTAAATGGGATTACTTAAAACTAAATGTTAAGAAGAAATCAATTGAGTTCAGTAAGAGGATAAAAAGAGAATTAATTCGCGAACGAAATAGAATAACAAAACAATTGATAAAAGCTAAAACCAGACTAGCTAGAGGCGACGCGACAGCGAGCCGTGACATTTTGACCCTGGGAAGCCAGTTAAGTGCTATCGAAAAACTCGAGGAGGTCAAGATTAGAAGCCGATCCAAATGGATCGAAGAAGGGGAAAAAACAACCCGGTATTTCTTCAACCTAGAGAAATGACACAGAGATAATAATCACGTAGGTTCATGTTTCGACAAAAACAATAAAGAAGTCAATTCCACCGAAGAAATATTAACTACCTTGCACGGGTTTTTAAACTTGGGGAGGGAGGTAGGGAGATGCAAATACAAGAGTTAGAAGAGAAGATGGAATATAAGAAAAAAATATGAAATTAGTAGTTCTCTATGAGCTGTTTTTTGAGTCTAGGTTTGAAGAGTTCAGTTCCTTGACTGACTTGTCTTACTTTCTTCGGAAAGTGAGTTCCAGATTACAGCACCTTTACATCTTAAACTGAATTTACTGAACCCGGTCTAGCGTGCGCGTATGGACATGATTAGAAATGAACCGAGAAAACTGAACTGAGTGCATGAATAGAAGAAATAGAACAAGAATCCGAACCCGATGTTGAAACTGAACTGAACTGAGTATAAAATAGTATTTATCGAACTGGAAATGACATGAACCAACTAGGAGGGCAAAGAAGAAAAGTATTGTATCAGGAAAAAAAATGACAGAACAAGAAAAACGAGCGAAACTGAACTCTGAGAGGAAATTTATAAAACTGACCGGACCCCTGTGGAAACATCAACAAAGCGACTTTCATTGGTTCTCGCTGAAAAATCGATGGAAACAACGGGAAAGAACTTAAATGGTCAAGAAGAAAATAATTAAGCTTGCAAAAGAAAAGGAATAGCGCTTAGCCGGACCGCAATGAAGAACCGGTGTCACAACGGACCGCGTGAAGAACCGGAATTGTCGAATTTGAACTGTCGCCGGATAGCATACAAATTTCGTTAGGGCATCTTAGTTCTCGCACCGGTCTATCCGGAGGGGCCGATGTGAGAGTTCTATGGCTTATAAACCAAAGAGTCGCCATAGAGAAATATGCCATACCTGAAAATGTCGCCATACAAAATGTTGCCATACCTGAAAATCCGGGAATTAGCACGTCAAATGGTTGTTTAATTGAAAGAGTTAAATCCTACAAAGACCCTCCTACAAATGTCTAGGCGTCCACGCTGATTTTAAATCTAGAGGTACAGGAGCTTCGAATACATGCTACAAAACGTGCATTTATAACGCCGTGAAAAATGGTTTCAAAGTTTCCTGGCATCCCACTGAACTTTGTTGACACAATTAACTTATCTGTCATTAAGAATGTCATTTTTCCAGTATTTGATGTTGAGCAGTAGGTATGGTGAAACACGATGCCATGTTGTTCATGGATTTTGCGCGCTTCAGTGAAGGACTACGCAGACCACGATAGTTAACTCTTCAGTGCGATCAGTATATGAGTATATCGCAGTAGACAAGTTCAATTTTAGCGTTACCATTGTCATGGTATTTCACAGAAATCATGAGTGCACAGAGAAGGCAGCGTAAAGAAACAGACCAAACCAGTGCAATAACTGTTACGGAAGATCGATCGTGTTCGGTTTCAGTCGCCGGGAAAGAGATTACGACCCTGAATAAGAAGCGGGAAGACATTTTCAGATTTAAATAACCGATCACGCTTGTATGGAGCCTGTATTTTATAACTGTCACAACAATTGTTTATTTTGCAATCCATATAATTACGAAAACATTGCTAAAGTGTATATAATATTCTATCAAAACTACGGAAGCCTAGAAGGGACATTCAGTTCGAGAAAAAAAAAATTGAAAATTGTTTTTTTTTGAAAAAAAATCTTTTTTTTCTCGAACTGAATGTCCCTTCTAAGCTTCCGTACAAAACTGTAAATTTGATTAATTTGACCCTGACTCGCACCCTGACTCGCTGACTCGCACCCTGACTCGCTGACTCGCACCCTGACTCGCTGACTCGCACCCTGACTCGCTGACTCGCACCCTGACTCGCTGACTCGCTGACTCGCTGACTCGCACTTTGTCATGACCCTGCCAGGGAACTGGAATATCAACACAGTACAAGGTGAGGGAAATTTAAAGTACTGACTTCATTGCTGTGTTCAATTAATCTACACTAAATTTCTAACGGACCTGAAACAAGGCTGATCAAAGCGATCAAAGCCTGGAACGGCTACCAACATTGACCATAAATTATTCTGGAACTAACAATGGCGCTCAACCTTGTTCTCACTTGAAAAATACCCGGGAAACATAATGTAAATGATCTGAATCGAAGTAACTGCATGGGCTGTACTTTATACACATGCATATATAGCTTATGTTCTAGGAACTGGAATTCAACAACAACAACAAACTTTATTCACACCAAATTGCAACATTACAATGAATAATAACATAAGTGCAGTACAAGTGTCAGGTAGCCCGAAATGATAAAACATCAATCTAGTCAGGGCTACACATCTGAATAGCAATATTTATTTATACGTACTTTATATGAATCCCTTTATATATCCTGTAATATCCTGTATTTTATATATCCTGTAATATAGTGTCCCCAATTAGCTTTACAGCTAAATACTATTGACACTCAAATAAAGTTCATGTATGCATATAAATGTATGTAGCTATAGCCTGGATTGATTGTGTTCTACACTAACTTCAATTATTGCTTTACACTGTATACCACACAGCAAAATGTGCTACTAATTCTCAAATCAATGCCATAACCATATAAAACACACATATACATATAGCCCCATAAGCATCGCATCCAATGATTTAATGTTACACAAAGATAATTACAGTTTTATACCCAGATGCATCCCCTTGTATATTAACATATAAGTCAAGACATCAAAATTTTCACATTAGTTAAAAAACAAGCACTTTTGATCAGGATTACGTACACCGTCCACATCATTGCAGCAATTTTTCAGCTTTTCTGACTGTTACCACAGTGCTTTCTCTTTCAAAAAATATGTCGAACGCACTTTGATAATCTATGATTACTTCTAGTTTTATAAGTTTTCGATCAATATACTGTAATAAAATGAATAAAACTTACCTGGTATTTATGATCTGTGTCTTGGCTGTGTCTGTATGCGAACTCGAAATCTCGGGTTGAAAGCCACTCGATCGATTTTTTCACGAAAATCGCATGGATTTAACATTTTATGCCCATCAGCTGTCGGCAAAGCACAGGCAGCCCAAGCTAATGAGTTTTTAGAAGGTTGAAGAGTCTGATTTTTAGAAAATAATTTTATAAACCCTCTGAAATGCTTCAATGATGCACTAAACATTGCACACTTACAACTTTTATTTTATTCTATTCAATGCTATACTAGCTTGGCACTATTAAGCCAAGGAAATGTCTTCTGCGCATGCCAAGAACCTCTTGAAAACTATGTACATAATACAAGAAATCAGTTCACAGGCAATCATATTCTGATATGACTTCCACCATTAAACAGTCACTTTATTGGCCTTGATGCCTTCAAGGATATCTCATACAAAGCAAATACACGCTAAAAAAATGTATTTTCTGATATATTCATTTATTAAGGATAAAGTAATAGCACAGTCATTTCTTATCCTAAAAATGAAAACGGTATATAAAAGCAATAAAAGGAAAATACAACAATACATGCCGGCTTCGTTTCCGTCAATTCCATGTCGAGGCTGTGACATCACAACCAACATGGCGGCCTCCATGGACAGATCTCTGTTGAGTCTGTAAGTATAATTATCCTTTCTTTGTCCATTTTCTATGAAATATATTTTGCTATAAGTTTGCTATGAAATATATTTAAAAGAAAAAGACTTGAAAAAAAATGCACAAGTTAAAGATAAGAAGAAACGAATTAGAAAGATCAGAGGAAAAAAAACGTAGCTCCTAAGTTCCAATGACGGCTTGTTGACAGCTTTATACTAGTACTTACGGTTTGTTTTTAACACAAAAAAGATACAAACAAGCGAGATATTTTTAATGTAATAGATACTGAAAAACTATGAAGAATTTGCAACAAAACATCCGACGAGAAAAGTCAAAGCTCCAATAGCTATGTTTGATATTAATTGCTTTGTTTCTTTAAAATTCTCTGCTAGTCGTTATGGATAGGGAAGAAAAAGCTGCCGAGGGTAGCTTTACGTTACCTCTCCCTCCTGAGCCAAAAAAAAGAAAGTTAAACACCAATAAGTGCCTGATTTGTCAGAGCTCTCATGGCACTGAGCCTTTGAGAAAGGCCAAGGCTTCTTCCGTTGAAAAGTTCATTGCTTGTGCAAAACAAAGGCGAGACGAAGTGCTTGATACTAAGGCTCGATGATAATGAGGTTTTGTGGCACAAGCCCTGTTACGCTTTCTACACCAGTGCCCAGAACATTCGTTATGCAGCTAGCGAATCCAGTGGTAGTGGTGCCGATATCGAGAAGAGCGACCGCGTTAGGTCTCAGCAAAACAATGAAGGTAGTAGGGCATCTCGCTCAGTAGCTGAAACTGTAGATTGGTCAAAGTGCTTCATAAATGTAAGAATAAAACATACAAGAAATCTAAGGAACTGGTTAATGTTTGCACATTTGAAGCGTCTAATAGCATTGCAAAGGCAGCCGAAGCGAGAGAGGATCAGTCAATGCTGCAAATTATTCAAAGCATAAATAACGACCTCATCGCTGCAGAAGCAAAGTATCACAAGAACTGCTTTGCACTCTATGTTCTACAACAGGATCCAAAGAAAGGAAGTCAGGAATCAGCTTACGAAGTTTCATTTCAGGAGTTTGCAGCCGAGATTACAAATGGCATCCGCGAAGGAAAGGCGTATGACATGACTTCCCTTCTCATAAGACCTTGAGGCTCGGTTGGCATTAGTGAAACTCATGCTCCACAAACTGGGATGGAGATACCCCCTGGAGAGAGTTGGCTTAGTCGCTACCAGAAACCTAAAACTGCGGTCATAAGCGAACTAGTAAGGAGCTTGGAAGTTCCGAGGAGGAGGAGGAGAATGATATGCTAAAAGCTCTGTTGCACGACGGGGATGAGAGGCCACGATCACAGCTATGTACATGCAAAAAGCTTCAATCCAATCATGGAAATTTAACAGGGCTTTCTGTCTGGGTTTGCTGGAGCGAATTCCAATGAAGGAGCACCATCTGAAGTGGAAGAGGACAATCGTGTCGCACGGCGTGAAGGGTCTAAAGTAGAAGTCAAATTTTCAGGGAGAACTCAGTTAAATCAACAAACTGTCCTGACACCGCTCGACTGGCGAGTTTGGCTGGGATTGGAGACAGAGCATCGGACACCAAGAAACAACGGGGATGAAGCCGGTACCGAGACAGGAGGAGCCGAGACAGAGGACCTAACGGGGAGAGTAGACCACGGGATGAAGGCTGGCTGGGCAGAAGGAATCGGGAAAGGAGCAGATTCCGCTGAGCGTAAGAAAGCGGGAGCCGAAACAACAGGCCGATACGTACCTTGGACGTTGGGAAATGCTGGGGGTAACGAAACTGGCGCGAAACCAGAAGTGCGTAGTAGTAGTTTATTTATCCACGTAGTCACTAATGAGCATAAGCTCGTTTACAATGTGTACGTGCAGTCAACTAATTAAGATAGAGGATGAAAATTTGATATTAAATTCTAAGAATACAATCAATGTTTGCTTATTTACAATTAGATAATACTAGTAATATTAATAACAACAATATAATGATATCAATAACAACAACAACAAATAATAAATATTAATAAATGCAGGGTAAAAAGTATCTAGGTAACACACATGCTAATAGCACCATGTGCTATTGATGATAACGCAAGTTTGTCTATTTCAGACTTAAAAATAATCGGCGAAGAAATAATGCGCAATTCGTTAGGTAGGCTATTCCATAGCCTAACTATTATGTACGTAAAAGAATTATGAAAATACTTAGACTTATAGTTTGGCAACTGAAGAATCATATCACCCCTAAGATTATATGTGCTAGCCCGGAAAGAAAAAAATTGTTTGATATATTTTGGAGCTATGTTGTGGACACATTTGTGTAGCAATAGCAGAGACTGGATGTATCGGCGGTGCTCTAAGGGCTTAAGCTCAACCATGTTCAATAAGCTATCATATGAAGTAGTTTTTGCTAGTTTTAGCAATGTCCTGATGGCGTACTGGTTAGTCAGCTCGAGTTTATTGGATAGGCCAGGAGTTATGCCAACTAGAACTGTGGAACAATACTCTAGGTGTGGTAGAATAAAAGCCTTATATATTCCTACTATAACTTCAGTTGGGATAAAGTTCCTAACCCTCCTCAACGTGGCTACTTTAGCATTAACCTTATTTGAAATCAACTTCACTTGCTGTTTAAAAGTAAGGTTACTGTCGATAGTTAGCCCGAGAAGTTTGATGTTATTAACAATGTTTAAAGGTGGACCATTTATTTCTGTGAACAACTGGTAAGGTATTTGCTCCCGTCCCAGCGGCAAGACTTTGGTTTTGGTGTCATTGACTCTGAGATAGTTGCTGTTAAACCATGAAATCAGTAAGTCTAGGTTATTTTGTACAATGACTTGTAACCTGACTGGGCATTGATGAGCACAATATTCTGTCGTGTCGTCAGCATATAGCCTCGGAGAGACGTCACCAATGAAAAAGTTTAGATCGTTTATAAAGAGGTTAAACAATAATGGGCCCAGGATAGAGCCATTAGGCACTCCATGTTTAACTGTTTGGAACTCTGAGAAGTCATTCCCAATCCTCACCCGCTGTTGTCTTTGAGTGAGGTAGGACCGGATCAAAGAGACAGCGTCATTGGAGAAACCGTAGGCCTTAAGCTGAGTGATGAGGAGACTGTGGCTTATTGAATCAAATGCCTTTGAGAGATCAATTACGTGGCGGCGAGCCTGCTGCGCCAGAAGTAGAAGCGGTAGGAAATGCGGCCGACGATGACTAACACAATGGGCAAAAACCTGCCTGATACAGGGCTTAAATTAAACCTTGAAAATCAGCCGACGATGTTTCGAATGCAGGATTTTCTGAATCCGAAGCCGGGCTGGCCGTTGGAGCAGCACGATCCGCTTGATCGGCCATGATTTCGATCCCAACTTGACACCGAAGTCCGTAGCGGCAACTTCGCTAAATCAAGGCGAAAAGAACTACTGTGAAGCAGACACGTCGAGGATAACCAACACCGATCGAGGATCTGCAATCCAAATCCAAAAGAAGCGGCCTTGAACGCAACGAGAAGCAACTGACAAGCGAACCCGAAACAACACGCAATAACAATAAACCAAGAGTCCCGGATGAGACGCCGGCCCAGGGCTGCGCGACTACACCACAGGGCCCCCCGCGCACGCATGATATTGGCCGGTAACAAAACGAGCAGGGGACTGGGACCTAGTTTATCAGAATTACTCTAATTCTAAAATGAAGTTCATCACATCATAGAGCATGTTGAAATTAGCATTTGTGCCAAGTTGATGTAATTCAAGTGAATCGTGTCTGAATTATAAGCAATTGAAATTTCTTTGTCCCTCAGTCCAATTTTTTACAATGAATGTATGGTTTGGAGGGACAACGTTAAATAATAAGAGAGTTTGTATGGGAAAATTGACATATTTGATGCCTTCTAGCATCGTCAATATTGAGCCAAAGTTCACCAAACTTTCCAGACTAGCTAAGTTTGATCTGTGCTTTTGGAAAATAATGCTCACTGACTCGGTTCCAGTCCCCCACTCGTTTTGTTACCGGCTAATTTAACCATGCCTAAATTGCATTTAGCCCTGATTAAAGACTCATTTATGTAGATTTTCGAAGCATTGCTAATGCTTTTACCGAGTTCTTGAAGGGAGGTGTTTTGTAGTTTTACCCACGAGTAGTTTTCTTCTTTTGTATATTTCATCTCGCTTATCTCTTTGGACGAATTTCACAATGATTCTGTGCTTTACACGTCTTGAATCAGGCAGTCTATGAGCTATGGAAATGTTATCCTCGACTAAAGGAACACCGGGATACAAATGATCTCGATACAGTCTCTTCGTGCGTATTGCTGAGTGGCGTCGAGTGCTATGTCATTTTCATACAGGGAATCTTGGAGTTTTCGAGTCATTTCGTCCTGATGTCTGACTGTGGCCTCCAGTTCAGTTACTTGCTTTTTGGTAGACTGCAAGGCTTCTAGGAAACGATCCGGCGTACTTGTCACTTAAAAAGCTTTGGGAGCTTTCGATTCTCTTTGAGCACATCGCTCGGTAAGAGAGCGAATCGCTGTAGAAAGTGAAGTTGACTCGGCTTTGATTTCAGCTCGAATATTAGGAAGAAATTCAGATTTACAGATACTTTTTAGCTTCTCTGCAGTTAGATGACTTGATTCAGGCATGTCAGTATTATATGGACTTATTATAACATGACCGGCCGCCATCAATATGCTAATTTAGTCGACGCTGACTAAAAGCGATCTTGGCTCATATTATAAGCAATATTATCAGTGGGCAGAAGTTGTAGATTCTGCAAAGTCAGTGGGCCTTTTGCAGCTAGGCATTCACGTGATTGTACATTAATGTACAGGATGGAAAAATATATTTAACTTCATTTATTTAGAAGCTTTGTACGAGATCGGTATGTTATTAGCAAAACCTGTTTGTAAATGCTATTTTTCAACTCCAATCGATTGTCGATCTTTCTAAAACAGCGATTTTAAAAATGGCTTGATATCCAGCATCCATGTCAACGTCTTTCCCATGGGGATCACGAGCTCATTCATTCGTTAACGAAGTATTATATCAGCACGTGACTGTTAGCTGCAAAAGGCCTATTCCAAGTTGAAAGAGTGCAAGTGCCCATAAACTTCGCCACGAAGTTTCAACTGTAGCTTCGCCTTGGATAGCCGAAGACGAGGAACAACTGAAACCGAACACGATCTTCCGTAACATCTACATCTACCAGATTAGGGCACGCCCTCTCGTCGAGGCTTATGTGCTCGGACAGCGGCTAGATCTTAATGTCAGTAAACAAGATCTTAATGATTTAGCGCACAGACACCCCTCCGGAAAGTTTCGAGAGTAGTGGCTGTGGTTAACTCGGCAGGCAAATTGTTCCACTGTTTAATAGGCCTAGGGATAAAGCTATAGTGGGTATAAGTTTTGTCTTCCGAGAGTAGAAGTAAGGATGTAGGGTGCAGGTGTCTTGTATATCTAGTAACTGTTCATTTGAGAAGTCTACTTCGACGAGGCCGTTTACTATCTTGTAGAGCGTTATAAGCCTACTGTCAGCCCTGCGCTGATGACGACTGCACCAACCAAGGTCAGCGATCATGGCGGTCACACTGGCTTCACGGTTGTAGTTTTTGTAAACATAACTAGCTGCCCTTCTCTGTACCATCTCTATTTTATCTTGGTTTGCCTGTGTGCTAACAGTTTAGTATTGTACTGGTTTGGTCTGCTTCTTTACGCTTTCTTCGTCTTTGCCTTTTCTGTGCACTCATGATTTCTGTGAAATACCATGACAGTGGTAACGCTAAAATTGAACTTGTCTACTGCGATATTCAAACCGAAGATATCGCACTGAAGAGCTCACTTACAGTGGTATGATTAGGCTTCACAGAAGCGCGCAAAATCGTATGCGGCCTTACATGAACAGCATAGCATCGTGTTTCACTATACCTACTGTTCAACATCAAATACTGGGAAAATGACATTCTTAATGACAGATAAGTTAATTGTGCCAACAAACCTCAGTGGGATGCCAGGAAGCTTTGAAACCATTTTTCACGGCGTTATAAATGCAAGTTTTGTAGCATGTATTCGGAGCTCCTGTCCCTCTAGATATTAATTGATCGGATTGATTTAGGGATTTAGGGTATGGTAAACGGATTAGGGTATGGTAAACGGCATTTTTAGGTCTGGGATAGGGTCAGGGTTTTGAGGTCGCCGCGGCACACCCCTACCCAAAAATCTGTAGTGTATTATCGCTGACCAAATGTACAGAGGAGAGGAATCGCGCACCGAGCAATAAAGATGGTTCCCTGCTCTAGCAGGAGACCTCTGCTAGCAGGGAATAAAGATGGTGATTTAGTTCAATATGAGTCCGAGTTTAATCTGAGTTCATCAGTGTTTATGACTGGTATAAACACTACAATTGGCAACGAGGATCTAAATAAACATCAAAGGAATATTCTGTAGCGACGATGGAGCTGACAAATACGGAAATCGGAGGAATTCGAGCATTTGATGTCAACAGCGATCCGAATAGCGTGGCGATAGAATGGAAACGATGACTTCGCAGTTTCCAGCTATATGCTGACGGAAAAGGCCTAACTATCAACCCAAATGAAGATGATAATAAGATTCAGCGAAGAGCCTTACTTTTGCACAGTGCTGGTCCAGATGTACAGAACGTTTTTGATGTCTTGCCAGAAACTGGAGGTCCAAAGGAATATGCGAAACCGGAGACAGCTCTCAATGATCATATTTAGGTGAACGTACCATATGAGCGACATCAGTTTAGAGAGATGAGTCAAGCTGATGAGGAGACTGTCGATCAGTTTGCACTACGGCTAAGACGCAAAGCTCAGTCTTGTAATTATGAAGGACAGATAGAAATTATCTGATCTCTGATTTGATTTGTTAGCTTTTTTCAACCACTACCGTGCACAAAACACAATAGAAATTCCAACATGTTAATCAATCAGCCAATAGAAACGTGAGTTCAGTCGTTCAGGGAACGCTAATGAACTATGATCGTGCACAATCTTTTGTCTTGCCCCCTTCCAACCTAAATCGCAGCGCCTTTGTTAGCCCGTTTGAAGTTTGCCGGGTTTCCTAACCATTCCACTCTATTAACTATGGTTTTGCCATCGGCGATGAAACAAGTGCGCCTGGATACGTTCTTACGAGAAGTGACGTCATTGAGTTTTCCATAAACTGCCAGGATTCCCTTTGTTCTTGTCAATGAGATCAAGATAGTATTCCGACTTGCACTTTTTTACCTGCTTATTGACATAGACCCGTAAGTAAGAGTTACATACCGAGAACGGAGGCAATAAGCCATATACATTACATCCCGAGGGCCGTAAGTATATGGCTTATTGCCGACGTTCGAGGTATGTAAGTGTCTTATTTCATACTTGACGAGGTTTTCGCAAAATGTTCATTGATGTAGCTCTTTTTAGGTAGATTTTGGGCGAGTACCAAGACGGAGAAAGGTTCTAAATCATTATAGGGATATTTAGTAAGTTTGGCTGAAGCCAAGGTGAATGAATTCCTTGGAGAAAATAATAAGCTAGAAACAACAAAATATCGTTGAATTGTATTGAATTGCTCGTTATAAATGCAAGGATGTATGAGAAAAGTTCCCGGGATGTGAACTTTTCTCATACATCCCTTGCATTTATAATGGAGTATGTATGGAAAATAGAGCCTCATGAAGAACAAAGAAAACCGTGTCAAGTATGAAATAACTTCCTATACATCCTCCATTGGTAAGGAGACTGGGATTTCATCGCTTTGTGGTGGTGGTAATCTCGGTCACGCATAGCCTGGCTCAAATCCGAAGTCATCCACGGGATTTGAATTCCTTTGACACGAGATCGTTTCACTGGAGCATGGCGGTTTGCTGCATCATTAAACAGATCCATATTAACTATGACAGATCGTTCCAGCAATTTACAGCGGAAACGCTGTAAATTGGTGATGAATGATTAAAGTGCAAGTAAAGCCATAAAACAACATGAACTCTTTTTGCCCCAAATTCTATTTCTGATATACTTCAGTTGTCTAACTTAGTTTTCTTTTAGAGGCAGGAGCAGAAATTAAACTAGAATAAACGCTACCCGAATTGCGGGTTTGATTCATCTTGTGATGTCACAAAGAAAACCTACGGGATTCTATTGTAGTAGTTTTCTCTAGGGAGGGAGTCGATTCATCTTATGACGTCACAGGATCCACGAAAACTAATCAAAAGTAGGGATTAAATGCCAAAATGTTACAAAATTTGCAAGATTAATACCTTTTTGTGAGAAACAAACACAATAGTACAATAGACACACTTGCACTTTAAACAATCAAACACGTTTATCATCATCTTGGCATGATTTTGTGGTCACGTAATTTTCTGGCAATAACCCTATAAACAATATACCACGCATTATGCTAATTTCTGACGAAACCCCTACTAAGCGGCCAA
This sequence comes from Actinernus sp. WN-2022, assembly GCA_030867875.1. NCBI lineage: Eukaryota > Metazoa > Cnidaria > Anthozoa > Actiniaria > Actinernidae > Actinernus > Actinernus sp. WN-2022. The sequence continues at coordinate 52,179,272 of JAOWCC010001634.1, forward strand.
CCCCAGCGGTCACTTGCCAGTTCCCCGAGGGTGGCCGCTTAATAGGAGTTCGACGTAATTGGAAAACAAAGCACTGAATCCTCTGGAGACTGTCACGTGGTCTGAAATAGGGCAACAAACAGGCAAGCTGAAAGAGTCTATTCCTTAAGGAATGTTCTCGTATTTCTGTATCCAAAAAGGAAATGTACCAATTCCTCTAATTGGAAAACAAAGCACTGAATCCTATGGAGAGTAGCCTGCTTTCGGGGATTTTTTCGCCAACTATCGCGGCCATCAAAAACCACCGCCATCTTGGCCGAGCCTTAACGAGGTCTGGGGAGAGCCAGCTCTCCCTCTCTTCCACTAGGCCAAGATGGCGGCGGTTTTCGATGGTCGCGTTGGCGAAAAAATCCTCGAAAAAATCCACCAAAACGCCTGCTACGCACGCTATCTGGAGAGCTGACACATGATCTGAATTGGAACAGCAAATGTTCAATCGGTCAATAGGCGGTTTACACTTGAATACAACTACCAGAATCCTTTGCGCAGATTCTTTTGTTCTTCTAATTTGGACAATTGTCTTGGTATTTTTCAGTTAAAAATCTGAAAAGGATTCTGGTAGTTGTATTGAATTGACGTAATTGTTGGGTTGCACTTGCGGCCATGTTGGTTGGAACAAAAGAAACCACGATGGCCGTCAGGAATGATTGCAACCCAAGAATAGTGCAAACCGAGAATTGTCGATGACAAAAAAAAAAGCCAACAGAGCTAGAGGCCGCTCGACCACTGCGTCAATTAACTGATCGAGATCTTCATCACCGTCAGGCGATGTTTCTGCCCCATTGGGTTATCCGGTTCCTGACGATAAGTGTCACCCTTTGGGAGTCAAGATCTACAGACCTGAGCAAGATCTGCTGGAGCAGTGGTACCAGGAGCAATAGGCGCCGAAATACACCCCGAAATACACCCAAAGCCACGAAGATCCTGTGGCAGTCATTGCATATCACGTCCAACACACGAAATATAAGCCACAAGGTTTCCAGCGTCGAGTGTAACAAAAGAAAAATAAAGGGTTTCACTCATTCTTTCAATTGTTTTATATATATATTCATGCATTGCCAAATTATGAACATAGGGCCCCTTAGGGCAACTCGTGGAAGGTCAGCGAGCTATTTTGGCATATACTAAAGTAGTAGTATATAAAGTGGCGGTTCTGGCACAGCATTCCACGTTCCATGTTGTATATACAGGGCTCGAAATTGCGCCCGATACGGGCGTAAATACGCCTAGATTTTTTCGTTTTACGCCTAACGTTTTCCACTTGGGCGTAAAATTACGCCTAGATCCTCTTACAAAGGTAAAAATTATCGGAAGACAAGTCTTATTTCCAAATCTCTAAAACTATCTGATCGTTTTGAAAAAAATACTACCATTTGCAAGCAAGCGTTTAGTGTAAACTTTTTTGTCTGTTTCAAGTTTGAAACGCATAGTTTACTAATTACGCGGCGACGTTTGGCGTGTGAAGTTAAACCGTAAAATGTCAAAGTTTGACAGCTCCTATCTATAGGTTTTGTCATGCAAAACATAGCCTTTTGTCATGCAAAAATAGTTTACATTACATTACGCCTAAATTTTGGAGAATTACGCCTAAAATTTTTAAGCTGGGCGTAAAATTACGCCTCCTTTTTTCCCTTAATTTCGAGCCCTGATATAGTCCCACACGTCAACATAAGTACCTCCACTCTCCCTTCTACCATTTGTTGTTCACATTATCGTATTTTGAAACCCTATTATAGAAAGGCTACTATTAAGGTATTACACTATGGCTGAATCATTCGATGCCAACATTATAGTATTTCGATACCCTATTAGAGGAGCTATTAGTATACAGTATATCCGCCCGATGACCACTTCCCCATATTTTGAACCCCTATTAGAGAAAGGCTACTATTAAGGTATTATACCATGGCTGAACATACGCTAACATTTGTCCAAGCACCCGGCATTGGGGATTATTTACGAGGATGGAAGATGGACATTCCAAAGGGTAATCCTCTAGGAGCAGATCCAGTTGCTTTCTTCGCAGGTATTCGTAGGAAGACTGTAGAAAAGTTAGATGAAGAGCTTCGATACCTCCGTAGTATTAAGGTTCCGCTAGCCTTGAATATCACACTACGGCTTGATAAACCTGAAGGTTCAGTATACGAGATAATTACCTTTCGTAGTTCTCAAGCCGTTTTGACCAACAGTGATGGGATCCGTGGGGTAATGGTAGAAGCACATGCTCAGATCCACAACATCATTGAGAAGTGGATCAGCCGAGGATCGAACTGGGTTATAGATAAAGTCAACATTCTATGGTTGAACATTGCTCGATATCAACCACTACGTGGAGGTTCGTATATACCACTGCTTCCAGAGTTTCCAGAAATCGCAAATAAGAAAGCCCTGATCAATGTAAAGAACGACGACGACCATTGCTTCCGTTGGGCACTTCGCGCAGCAATGTTTCCAGTTGTAAAAAATCCTCAGAGGATGTCGAAGTACCGAAAAGATGATGGGTTTAACTTTGATGGGGTGGGATGCGCCAACACCTATCTCACAAATAAGACGGTTCGAGAAGCAAAACGAGATCTCCATCAATGTTTATGGTTGGGATCCAAGGGAAAAGTGCTTGATCGTACATCACATCTCGAAGGAGACCTTTTCAAAATGAGTTAACCTCTTGCTTATAGAGTGCCCAAATAGTGGTCGACAACACTATTGTTGGATCAAGGACTTCAATAAGCTTTTATTCGATCAAACAAAACACGAACATAGGAAACACTTCTGTGAGCGTTGTCTACATGGATATTCCAATGTAGATCTTCTCAAAAAAAACATCCCAGAGTGTAACGGAGTCGATGATCGAGCCATTCGAATTGAAATGCCTACCAAGGAAAACAATAAAGTATCATTTCAGAATATCCACAAACAACTAAAAGTTCCCTACGTTATCTATGCTGACCTCGAAGCTTTAATCACTAAGATCGAAAGACCTGCCCAAGATCCCACGAAAAACACACTTAAAACCGAAGAACATATTCCATGTGGATTTTGCTACATAGTCGTACGTTCTGATGGTCATAGCGAGCCACCCGTACTATATCGAGGTACGGATACTATCGAACGCTTTCTAAGATGTGTACAAGATGAAGAGACTAAGATCAAATCCAAAGTGGCCAAACCACTATGTATGTCACCAGAAAACTATAGGGTTTATAATAGAGCAACGATTTGCCATATCTGCCAGAAGCCATTGGTTGGTGACGATAGAGTACGTGATCATTGCCACATCACAGGCGAGTTTCGAGGTGCCGCACATAAGGTATGTAATCTTAAATTGCGTATCTCACCTACCATTCCAGTTGTATTCCACAATCTACGTGGATATGATTCTCACCTACTGATGCAATCCATCTCCAAGACAGAGGGCGATATCTCTTGTATACCAAACAATATGGAGAAATATATTTCATTCTCACTTGGCAACCTACGGTTCATTGATAGCATACAATTTCTACCATCCTCTCTTGACAAGCTCGTAGCAAGTGCAGCTCTAGACACATTCCATCAAACTACAAAGAATACGCCCGATCCAGATAAAAACAAGTTGCTACTACGCAAAGGAGTTTATCCGTATGAGTACATGGACTCTTGGGATAGATTTACTGAGACTTCTCTTCCACCGAAAGAATCGTTCTATAGTAAACTAAATCTAGAGGACATATCCAACGAGGACTATGAACACGCACTAGAAGTTTGGAATATATTCGGGTGTGAAACATTGGGAGACTACCATGACCTTTACCTCCAAACCGATGTACTTCTTCTTGCAGATGTGTTCGAGACCTTTCGAACGACGTGCATGCAAAACTATGGCTTAGATCCAGCTCACTACTATACGAGTCCTGGTCTATCGTGGGATGCGTTGTTAAAGAAGACTGGAGTGGAGCTTGAACTATTAACCGACTACGACATGCATCTATTCATTGAGAAAGGTTTACGTGGCGGTATATCTATGGTGTCTCATCGTTATGCTAAATCGAACAATCCAAACGTACCCGATTTCGACCCCGATAAGCCAAATAGTCATATACTCTATCTTGACGCTAACAATCTATACGGATGGGCTATGAGTCAATATCTATCAACGGGAGGGTTTAAGTGGTGTACGCCAACAGAAGAACGAATCACCAATCTTGCAATCGATTCTGATAAAGGTTACATCCTCAAAGTTGACCTTGAATATCCTCGAGAACTTCACGATATGCACAACAGCTATCCACTAGCTCCCGAAAGAATGCAAGTGGATAAAGCTTGGTTATCAGAGTATCAAACCGATCTATTCGAGGAGCTATACAAAGGAAATGGATCCTTGAAAGTGGAAAAGCTTGTACCTAACTTATATGACAAAGAGCGATACGTGCTCCACTACCGCAATCTACAACTATATCTATCTCTTGGCATGCGTTTGAAAAAGATCCAAAGAGCACTACGATTCGATCAATCACCATGGATGGAGCCATACATACGAATGAATACGGAACTACGAAAACAAGCGAAGAGCCCTTTCGAGCAGGAACTCTACAAATTGATGAACAATAGTGTATTTGGTAAAACAATGGAGAATCTACGAAAGCGTGTAGATATCAAACTAGTGCGCTCCTCAGAAGGAATCAGACTACAACGTCTCTTGAATAAACCTAGCTATGCTCGCTCAACGATCTTTGACAACGATCTAGTTGCCGTACACAATTACGTACAAAAGTAAGTTACTACTGAACCGTCTAGTATATGTTGGAATGTCAATTTTAGATCTTTCAAAACATCTGATGTATGACTTCTACTATAACGAGCTCAATAAACAGTATGGACAACGTTGTAATCTACTATATACAGATACTGACAGTCTACTACTACACATTGAAACTGAAGACATCTATACAGACATGAAAACCAATAAACGTCTCTATGATACAAGTAACTACAGTAAAGACCATCCATCGTACGACGTATCCAACAAGAAAGTACTTGGTAAAATGAAAGACGAATGTGGAGGTATTCCCATAGCCGAATACGTTGGACTACGATCGAAGCTCTATTCAATATTGAAAGTAGGTGGTGAAGAGATTAGGAAGGCTAAAGGTACCAAGAAGGCAGTTGTGAAGCATCGTATTCGTCATGAGCAATATAAAGAGTGCTTACAAGATAAGAAAGTATTCCGCCATGGTATGGATATGCTTCGAAGTGAAGGTCATAGAATGTATGGTATGCATATGAATAAAGTATCTCTCTCACCATTCGACTCCAAGCGATGGATCGCAAAAAAACGGAATAGATACATTAGCCTATGGGCATAAAGACATAATTCCAGAGGATGATTTCATGGATGAGTTGCTTGGGGTACGAAGACACTGATTTCATCGAGGAATTGCTATCTTAGAATCCCCTTTGGAGGTAGTTCAGTATTTGATGGTACCACTTGTAGCTCTTCACGCACGAATCCACGCTGTGGTGCATCCTTTTTCAAGTAATACAGAACTGGTTGGTTCGGAGATATAGCACTACGCGAAATGATATATGTCTGTAAGCTCCACACAGGATCAGTTGCTCGCTTAGTTCCACCTTCCAATTCTCCCGGTGAGTAGAGATATCGAACTAAAACATCGAATGGTAGTCGCTTTTCTTCCAATCCAACAGTTCGCGAATATGTAGGAGTCTTTATGTTTACTTGTTGTGCCTCTACAGAATTCGAAGGCTCCTTACCTGTTAGCCGAGTAACTTCATTGTTCATGGCCCCGATAACTTCAGGAAGCCTCAATACCCATTCTCTACTACGCGTATCCGATCCTTCAGATGTGAGTACCATCTCTTGTGCATATTGATATCCAAACAATCTCTCAGCTAGTGTTCTATTTGCTCGTTCGACAAAACTTTGTGCCCTATGATTACCAGCTTCACCTCGTTGAACTTTCGTACCACGTAGTTCTAAGGTTTCAGACATACGTCCCATGAATTCTCTACCAGGATCTACTTGCAACGTTTTTGGCCATTCGAGTGGACTACGCTTATAGATTCGTTCGAATGCAGTAGCAACTTCACCACTATCTTTCGATGTTAAGGGCTCAGCCTCTTTATATCGAGAAGCTACATCAATTACCACTAAAGCATACTTATATAGTTTCCTTCCACGTCCAGGTCGATCGTGAGGTAAAAATATCAAATCAGCTTGATGAACCTCATTTGGTTTCGATACAGTCCAATGTGGTCGTGGTATATATCGCGGTGGTGGTAAGTATATTTGCCATATAGCTTGTTTCTCTAACCAACTCTTAGCTGTATCTTCTGATACCTTCGATGCCACTGAGAGTTTGCCAATTGCAGCGTGACCTTTCCAGTATCCCTTAGGGCCATAGAAGATATTCGCAAGTTTAGCATCCATTTATATCTATGTATTCTAACCTTCAACAAGCAGAAAAAAAGAATAAACACTTATCGAGTCGACCGGTCTTTATTCTTTTTTTCCCACGTCGATTGTAAAAATTCTCGTTTTTAAAAAGCATATCGACTAATAGCATATCCAGCAACTAGCATTCCACCACCAATATAGATCAACTCACCAGTCTTCTGATTGCTTGAGGGTTGATAGTAGTCAAATAAACGAGGTTCTTTCATTGCTTTGAGTCGTTTAAGTGCCTGACGTAACTTATCGGATCGCACAAAGTCTTTATTGGTATCGCTTTGAGTGTCGTATGCATCATGCTCAAGGCCTTCCTGTTCTTGGGCATAGTCGTATAATCTTTGACGTTCCTTATTATAAGCCGCCATTTCAGATTCTTGTTTTTCAAGGGCCCTATCATGTCTCTCTCGTTCTATATTAGCAGTTTCATCATCTCCAGTAAGAGCCTTAGCTAGCATTCCACCACCAGTAAATGCTGTTGCATTTAAAAGAGCTCCGAAAATGGCCATTCCGATGCCAGCCAATGCCATCTAAAGATCCTTTGGAATTATATTTTGGTCCACCAGATATTGTTTTGCAGCTATGCTACCAGCCAACACGGCCGTCCACTTCACGTAATTCACTATAGAAGAAGATGGATCGTCGAGCATAGGTTCCTTAACGACCTTCCTTGCAATCCAACCAATACCTGTAGCAAGTCCAGTAAATATAGCGGCATCAGTTACCGTTTTCATCAATTTATTCTCTACCATACTTACTATAACATATAACTTATGGTTTCCTAGTCTTCAAATGTCACTCCATATCCGACAATGTAACCTTTGTAGTCTTTACTGGACTCGTGGGTCGTATCGTAGGGGCATCATCTTTGTATCTTTTATATTGATAGTACGCTCCAATCAACGAAACACCCACGCCAATAGCTGCTAGAATAGTATTGGTAGACATATATCCTCCAATATTGGTTTCTTTAGGTAATTCACTTTCACGTGTCAACTCTCGCATTTGAGCCTCTCTAGCACGTTTATTACTTAGTGCCAATGCTTTTCCAGCTGCAACGCGCTTCGGATCTTTTACCTTAGTTGGTGCAGTCGTCGGGGGATTTGCAGTTATCTGATCCGTTTCCTCCATCTTGATTCGATATAGTAGGTATGTGTGAAGGTTCAATAGGTGTAGTAGCAGAGGTACTAGGAACGACTATGTGGTCAGATACATGGAATAAGGCACTAGCTAGAGCTACGAATCGACCTGCCTTAAGAGATAACAAGGCGGCCACAGCAGATATCTCATTGCGGACTAGGTGGTCTTCTTGTAGGTCCTTAAACAGTGCTTGTTGGTCATCTAGTGGAACTACGTATGCGACTGCGCGGGTAACTAGACGTAGTGCTCCATTTACTAAGCATCCTGTTATTTGCTTAGCTACTATGGCCTGGTATCTACTATGTAAACGTTTTACGTCCTTCTCAGACAGTTTAGATATATCTACTAGGGAGAAATTCTGTCCTAGATATTATTTCGTTGTACCCATTGCAGCTAAAATTGCAAGTGCTTCCCGACAATCTTCGATACCCTCCAATTTGGTTGGATGTTCCAGTACGATCGGAGGACAAGTAATAGCGCACTCATCTATCAGTTCTTTGGTGTATTCATCCATGATAATATGTTATAGGTGCGGGTAGCTCTAACACGACTACGAAAGGATGTCGCAAACAAAAACATATGCGAGCAAACTTGTGAGATCGAAGTATCGTTCGTAACTCATTACATTCTTGTGAGCCTCCGTAATCTTCAAATATCCTTTTACCATCTATAACCGATGCCGTATGAAATGCTACTACAATAGCTACGTTCTCACGGAAAGGTTTGCATATATACTCGTTAACTGTTGGGATAGCACCTAAATAGAGAGTCTTATATGTCGGGCAGAGAATGCTAAATCTACTAGCCTGTCAGTTCTTCGTTTTACATCTTTTGAGGCGGCACAATCATCAAGAATCAATAGAGTATTGGTACCTTTCCAAAATGTGGCACAAACATCCAATGCGGTATTGATAGCATCCTGAGGTGGAGATACGACATAAAAGTGTGGGTCTCGATGGGCAAATCCACGATAGGTTTTGTTGTGGGCATAGGTGGGACAAATTAATACTATATAGTCGAACTTACCACGAAATGGTCCACGAAGTTGTTCTATGAGAAATGCGGTCTTTCCACAATTTGTGGGTCCTACTATGAGTGAGTTAAAGGGAATGTGTTCTACCATGGAATCCATCAGTATGTAAAGCTACTCAGAGATCCATTCAATATATTGAGCTGAGCATCTGACAGAACGAAGATATGCATGTTAACAGTTCCACTACCTCCACTTCTGTGAACTCGGATATCAATGTCTTTCCCACCACCTATTTTGGCTAAACCATCACCATGGACAATTGCATCCTTTGCCGTGCGACAATCGACTAAGATGGCAAATTTGTTGTTGTAGAACTTGGCAGGTGTCATAGGTGTCATTTTAGGACCGAACCATCCCATAGCAGACTCCCAGTAATCTGGTGGCAATACACCATCTGGAAAGAAGAAGTTTGGAATTCCATTGACATCTATCTCCACTTTAGTTATGCCAGGATTTAAGAATGACTCACTATCCCTGGTACCTGCTGTATGTTGTTCTACGAAGAGTAAAAGTAATGCAGTAAATGATCTCCGTGGAACTGTTAGGTTCTTAGCCACCAAAGTGTCTGATGCCTTGTTAATAGGTACAGTCGTCGAATGTAAAGCGTGGTTGAATAGAAACGAAGTGCCCGTAGAATATGCGTGATCTGCTTGTCTGGCTAGTTTTTCATCCTCAAGTTGTATGTTATTTAGCTTGTACGTTCCTATCTTGGTTGAATCCGATCCAATCACTACATTGATGGCGGATGCTAGAACCAAATCGAACGAAATAATGTCGTGGAGTGCGTAGGGATACAGAACTCCATGTTGTGTAAGAATGTCAACATCTAATGGAATTCTATACTTCAAACCATAAGCAGCAAGTAAAGCAGTTTCTTCAGTAGTAGATGTTGCACCGTTAGTCTTCGATCGAAGCTTGTTCATATTCTCTGATTGGATACCTTGTTGAATCCGAGCTTCTCTATCCGGAGTAGGAAGATAGAGATCGGAATATGTTTGTAGTAGATCTGGTCTGGCAAGGTCTTCTATTACCTCTGTTCCAAATCTGCATCTGCGATGAGAGACTAAGTCATCTTCCGAGATTGGATACGACGCGATTGGTATTGAGTCCACCAGATAATGCAATGTCAGCCAAGAGTGCAAAACTACCTGGAACCAATACGATGTTTTCTCCTAGTTTTGGAACTGCGACATAGAGTGTCTCTCCTGGATTGGCAGATGATGGTGTAAACGTTCGTCAATATAGGATTCGTCGAGCTTTGAGTCCAAGGGGCTCAAGATATATACCAAGATATGTAGTTATGTTCAATATGGAAGATGTTGATGTGAGACCTGAGGAAAGACCTGGTGGAGCTGAAGGAGGCGAAGACTATGATGAGGTCGACAAAGAGGAATGGAATAAAATGTTTAAAGATTACACGATTACGTCGCCAAGCGAATCGCTCTCCATGAAAACTAGACGTAGATATAACGAAGAAGGTGCTCGACCAAAATATCAGGAAACCTCGTTGACAGATGAAGAGTTTGATCTAGTGATGGATGAAATCTCCACTTCGAAATCTCCAAAGTTCGACACTCGACATATCCACTTCGCACAAGACTTATCAGAAGACGCTAAGCAGATGCTATTCGACGAAGTCTTGAAACACTATGAGGATGCGGGGATTCGGGGCGTACTCGAGGTAGCAACCATGATAGACGGTAGAATTGTCCACTCTTACGGAAGCGAGGAGAAACCTGTCCCTTTAACTACGAAGAAAGGAGATAGATATAATAAGATCGGTAAGGATCTCAAATACGTTCTAGGTCCTACGAATAAAGAAGCAGTTGAAGAAGTTATCCTAGCTAATGAAAAGGCCGCTGAGCATCTCAAACTAGAAGAAAACATACTTCAAGACCCAAAGTCAACTGAGGCTCAGAGAGAAGCAGCTAAGAAAGAGAAAATACGTATCCGTAATGCAATAGAACTCCTTGAACGTCATGAAGAATCCATACTTGAACGCATGTCACTACGCGATAGGGTCAAAGCTATTTTCAAAAAGAATGGAATGACTGCACTTGCATTGGTTACTGCGATTGGTGCCGTGATTAGTGCTATAGTTTCCCAGCTATCGAAATCCATACCGAAACCAGTAAAGGATGGTGTAGATAAAGTAAAAGAAGGATTAAAGACGGTGGGCGAGTGGTTAAAGACAATAGGAAAGAAGTTGGGAGAGGCGTTACCTGGAATGATTGGAGCAATTGCTAGTTTCATATTTCGTATGGCCGGTGAGGCTCTGGGAATTCTCGCAGAATACGTTTGGCTATTCGTCGTAGCAATGGTGGTGATCATAGTAGAGCAATACAAACGACGTTAACGAAACAGCGCCCATGCAATTCCAGCTGCGGCAATGGATACTATTGCTAGATTGATCTCATGTTGTGGAGTAGGATGTGGAACTCGTTGTGGAGTAGAATGTGGAACTTGTTGCTTTGCACTATGTGGTAATTGTTTCTTTTGTATCTGTCCTTCCATATCTGGTGAGAATTTGGTTTCGTGAACATCTCCATTAATATCGTTTACACCAAACACCATATCTTTCGTGGCGTACGGGATTAGATTCTTATAGCCATCCTCGCTGAGGTAGTACTCAAGATTGCTTGGCAGTAATCGTACCTCTGCAACTATTGCTAGATTTTGTCTCTTATGTTTGTGTTGTATAGCATTATGATAGTTATTATAGCTTACCGTTATATCGTTTTCGATAATAGCGACTTCGACCAAGCTCTTAAACTTTTCTTTGACATTGAAGCTATCTATGATGGATTCGTTAAGATCGCTTTGAGCACCTAGAATGCAATATCCAAAAGCCTCGACAGATCGATTCAATCTACCTAATCCAACATCCGTTAATCCCTTACCGATTGGTGGCGTAAACCAATTGTATTGTTTTCCATTAGTCTCGTCACCCCTAATAAAGTGAATCATATTGGAATTGGCTAACTTGCCACCCTCATCTTCGAATAGATAGAATGGGTCCTTTTGTGCCCATGTGTACATGTCTGGGGCACTCGACCTTAACTCATACTCATTCTTATCGCCGTACCTGGGGAAGTAAACAAATATGTCACCTAATCCTATATTACGACCTCCATGCCATCTGAAGTCTGGTGTTCGAGATATACCAAAAGTGGTGCACAAAGTCTCAAGAACTGATTTGCTATAGAGGTTATCAATTTGCTTGAAAGCAGAGTCATTAGGTAGAGGAACACCAAGTTCCTGTAGAATTCTTCGTATCGTGAAATAAACGTGAAATCGTAGGAACCCTTGAATGATGGGTGGATACGTTTTGAAAAAAGGATCAAACAATGACACTCCACATCCAGAGGTCGCACACCACGTTGCGAAATTCAATTGTTGAGGCCAATATTTGAAATCCGGACCATCTAACCAATGATGAGACTCTTCTGCTGTCACATGCTTTGATGGTCTCTTTGAATATGTTAGGAACGCCAGCAGTTTGAACCTTTTCGTGGGTGTGACATATATCCATAGATTAGTTAGATCAATATCTCGTGCTTTTTCAGTAAATGGGACCGCTGTAATAGGATATTTCACACTTTTATCTAGTGTCAACGTAAGTGGAAAATTACCAACCACCCCCCACAATGCGTTATCGATGCGTTTTTGAATGGTAGCACGTGGCTTGGAGACATCATCACCATAGACCACATAGCTAGAATCCCCATCTCGAAACCAAATACTCGTCGAATATTTGCCAGGGCCATCTATATCCGTGGATGCATAGAACCGGTGAAAATCTGCATGCGCGTATCTTTTCTTGAACTTCACCAACAGATTGGCATTCAATGTTGCGACCTTTTTATTTTCTTCTATCCAATCGCGTTTGGAAAGACCTTCGTGATTCCGTGCGAATAGTACTCTCTCATAAACTGTTTTGTCACCAAGTGCTATACTAAGCGCCTTACCTGTCGTACCAATCCAACCCATTAACTTACCGCTCCGCCAGTCTTCGTAGTAGGACCTTCATCTGTGAACACTCTGTGAGACATCCCACGATCATTGAAATTGACATTGTCAGAAGTGGATTCGAACCAACCAAGTACTGCCTCAGGAAATAGATACTTGAACTGTTGCCACGCCTCTGTCATATTGAAGGTATACACTCATACAGTTTATACCTTTAATATATAATGGCGATCCTTAATGTCATCACCACATTGTCTGACAATACTGTCTACTTCGATCAACCTATTCATATCAACAATATTTCGCTACTCGAGATCACTATTGAGAACAGTTGGTGGAATCTAGAAGAGAAGGCTTCATTCTGGTGGGGCGTCGATGGTGGTTTGCTGATCCCATACGAAATCGATCCGGGGTCTTATAATATGCATTCACTCAGGCCCTTCTTCGACCCTGCAATTGATGCTGGCATCATAAATATTTAGACCATAATCAGTAAAAAGGGTCGTATCCTAGAGGTAAAGAAACCAATCCTGTTCAGTAAAAATCTCTGCGAACTATTTGGTATCGATGTAAATGAAGAGGTGGGGGGAGCTATATCACTAAAAGTGGGGAAATACGATATGGTGATCAAAGATATCCAACAACAACAACAACAACAACAATTTATTTACCACAAATCCTTATCTAATTTACATTGTTTATCGACACAACAGGTAAATTTCCCCCCAGAATAACTATAAAGAGCTAATCGAGCTGGGTGGCTTATTTGTTAATTTGGAAGATAAAGGTCGAAATGATCAAAATTCTTACATACACACACACACGAAGGAAATTAAATAAAAACACACACACACACACACACACACACACACAAATGGTATCAAAGCTAATTGTTTATATAGAAAATCATAAAATGGTATAGGCGGCAATATATGGTATAAGTGCAAATAAATTTGTGAAGAAAAAGATTCCAAACTAGATATATAACTCCTTCTTGTTCTTATGTAATGTCTGAAAAGTCTATTTTTGGTTTTGATGGAATAAATTAATCCAGAAGTTAGCCAGGGCTTAAGTTTGAACCTAACCTCTTTTCTTGAAAGCTGCTTCATAGGAACATGATGATTAATTATTCTAATTGTTTCTGTGTAAAATGAATCAAATATTGCATTTACATTATTGCACTCTGAAAATGTATCATTCCAGTCAATTCTACTGAAGTCATTCAATAGGGATTCTTCGTTCAATTTAGAAAAATCCCTACAGAAGACCTTATTTTTTGATCTAGCATTAATAAATTTGTTGATAATGAGAAAATTTGGAAGATGGTCAGTTAAGTCATATAAAATATTTCCACTTATTGTTTCATGATCTAATGAATTGAAGAAAATATTATCTATCAGGGTAACAGTATGTTCAGTAATTCTAGTAGGCTGGATGATGTGTGCCTCAAAGAAATAAGAATTTAGGGTGTTAAGAAAATCTTCAGTCAGAGCATGAGATTCATAATTTAACAAATTTATATTGAAATCTCCCATAATTATGCAATATTTGGACTCTAGATGTATCTTTTCAATTTGTAAATACAAATTTTGTAGAAAACATTCTAGGTTTGAATTTGGGTGTCGGTAGATTACACAACACACAATGTTTTTGTTAAAATAATTTTCAACTTCAACCCATAAACTTTCCTGCTCTAAAGATGTAGAAGAAAGATCATCCCTAACATGGCAAACGAAATCAGAATCAATAAACAAACCAACACCTCCAGCTCTTTGTTCAGTGGGTTGTTGAACGAATCTGTAACCAGGGAGTTTTGTATTCAAAATTGGATCCTTGTTGCTATTAATCCAGGTTTCGGTCACACCGATAATTTTAAATGGATATTGAAGTTCATTCAGCATATTGGTTAGATTGTCAAAATTGGCTTGTAGGCTTCTAATGTTGCAATGAATAATAGAAAGAGGATGTTGGTATAAAGAGTCTTGAATATCACTCGAAGCATGAAATTCATGTGTATTATAATATTTAAAGTTTACTTTCGAAGGAAGATTATACTCTGGATCACATTGAGACAAGTGAGGGGTATTAGTTATTGATGATAGCCAAGCTAATCTGGGTAGATGTTCCAAATTATTTTCAGAAATATTTTTGGAGCATCCACAGCTAGTATTTGAGTTAAAGCTAAGCTGTAATAACTCCTCAGCAGAGAGTTTAGCGAACGGAAAAGCTAACTCATAGCAATCTGGGCATAGCCAGGAAATATTATTTGAAGTATGATATTTATAGTCTTTGAGGGAAAATGTAGTACACTTAAGGTGAAACATGTGAGAACACACATCACACTTTAAAGTCCTACCATTCCTACGTATCGTTTTCAAACAAGCTTGACACTTGAAAGCAGCAAGCGTTTACTTATCTCACTCATCTGCAGACTCATCATGAGGAGCTTGGGGGAGTCCTGGTACCTTCAGCTTGTCCAGATCGGCTATGGAGAGAACGGTGACAGCGGGACTTCTATCATTCTTTCGAAGAAAAATCTTGCCATAATAAGTCCATATGAACTTGTAATGGTAATCCTTCCTGAATTGCAGACATTTCCCGAAGAGATATTTCTTCCTTTCCGTAAGGCTTTCTTGGATGTAAATGCCGTTAACAGAGAATCGGCCTAGCCCAATGTCATCAGTAGTGAAATCTTTGAGCTTGGATCTCGCTTTGTAAAAGGCTTCCCTGACATTTCGTCTCGTGAATTTGACAATTATCGAAGGATATTTGGCCTCCGGTTTAGTAGATGGACCTCCCTTATTTTGTCTGGATGGTAGTCTATGACTTATTGAGATATCCGAGTCGTTTACTCTCACGTTGACTAGTCTATATCCACACAATGTATGTCCACTGCGATGTGGTGGATTCCAGATTCTCACTTCTAGAAGGAAAGCGATCAAACGTTCTGTCTAGCTTAAAAGTACGAGGCAACTGGTTCAACGAAATAACCTATTCTGCAACGATCCTACTTCCAGTCCGAGCTCTTGGTACGATACGAAACAGCCTTAACCTGGCAATTCGTGACGATAAAGGAAATGTGATAAACTTCCGTGGTCGACCGATACGCTACGTATTGAAGCTTGAGTAAGCTAAGATATATAGATATAATGGACGGCGATTCAATTCAACCACTTCTTCCAACAGCGCCAAATATCTATCCATCGCTTGCTAGTGGCACTGGAAAGAATTTTCGACTGCAAACAGTCCGAGATACGCTTTCGGATATCGAAACTCAAGAAAAACACTATGAAGGCGTGCGTAAGAAATATGCCCGTGCGCAAGGAATAGTTCACGGTGTCGCAGTGGTAACAGGAGGTCTATCTGTACTCTTATCAAGTTCTGGATTGGCAGTTGCTCTAACTGGGATTGGAATAGTGATTGGGTCTATCACTTGGTGTTATCGGTGGACTCTGTGGATTAATTTCAGCATCTACAACTGTGGGAACTAAAAAGCTCGGAATAAAAGTTTATAAGCATGAGAAAACCACTATGTTGGCTAGGGCGAAAATTAATACGATTCGTGATCTACGGTATCAAAAGCCCTACGTGATGAAAATATATCTGACTCTGAATACAGTCTCATCCTAGCTCAAGCAGATAAATACGAGATTATGAGGTCTGAAATTCGCCACGAGACTCCAGGACAAATGAGTGAAAAAAACGTGGAACAAATTCGCTTCAAAGTGCTAGAAGAAATGAGAGCAAAATTGGGATAAAAATCAATATCTCATATGAGAAAACCTCGCGTGGACGATATTTCCACTTTGCTAAGAGCAGCTGCACTTAATTCGTACGTCTGGTTCGTATGTAAATTTCTGTCTTGCCACATTACATCATCAAGCGTGGGCGAAATTCCAAAGCGATCTAAAAAAATTCACAGCGACCCAAAAAATAAAAAAAATTGAAATAAAAAGAGGGTCGGATCGGAATTTTAGGGTCGGATCGGAATTTATACATTTAGCCCCCCTTGGCTGATGAAACGGTAGTACGTGACAAAACAACGGGAATTTGCATATGAAACAGACTGTTCTTACTTGGCGGTTATCGTTCGACTACTATTTAGTTCATGTTTATCATAAATAGGTTTAAAGCGTGAATGGTAAGCGAGCATCTCGCCGATAAAACGTGCGATCGAACTCTTATGCGTACCACATCGCTTAATAACGTTAATAAGAGATATACACGATCCTGAATGCCGTAGCACCTCGTAACTTGCTCCAACGACTTTAGTTCGAAGTATAGAGCTGGTACCTATATTGTTTCCTATTGCCGTATGAACAATCTCATAGACTATTTGTTGGATATTCTTAGGCGCTCCTTGGGGGGTCGAGTTTAGCAAAAGTCGTTGCGATGTGAGGAGCTATGCGATCGGCATTTAAATCTATATCGATCTTATCGTCATCATGTAGAGAACGTATAAAGACATTTCCGCGACAGATGCTTTTGTTGTTTAGTTGCATAAAATGAGCGACCTCACCTTTAGAGCGAACGAACCCACATTGTATACATACCTGGTAAAGTAGAGCAGCTAAAATAGTTCGTTTCGCATAGCTACGTTTGATACAAACTTTCTTTACTTGAATGAGTGCGTCGGCCACGATTACTAAAACATTTGTGGGAAACGAGAGGTCGTAATTTTGTTTATAAATAGTGTTGTATGCCTGTAGTTCTCGCATGATCGTTCGCCGTTGCAATTCTTGGTTATCGCTTTGCTTTGGGCTCGTACGGTCTAGATCATGTTGATACTGAAAGCTATCCGGACCTACTATACGCAACCGAGTAGTAACATTGATCGTTTCTTTACATGATTCGGCCTCGGCCTCGGAAACAATACCACAGGTGGGACATACGAATTCCGTTCCTTGCATTTCCATTGGACAGAGACATTCGGTACATGTTTCCCCAGTGTTAATATGCAACCGTGGTTTGATATGTAGGCTTGCACAAATTTGTGAACCAAGCAATCTAATAAGTTCGTCCATACTAGTTGTATACCATAAGCCTATCAATTGTCTAATTGTGGGAGAAAAAAAAAGAAGGGAGATAGACTGGTAGTAGTGGAATACCAATATATCTTCCTTCTTTTTTCTTTTATATCGCGATTTCTAATCATCTAGGAATCCTGTGGTCCTTCAATTCCACCTTATGGTTCTTTATTTCCGCCAACACATTTGAAAAGCAAACCTTAGTGTAGAATTTCTTCTCTTGAATGAAACGGCGTTGAGGTGCACCACATTTTGTACAAAGTCCGTAACTAGTACGACAGCCTCGACCACACTTCGAACATGGGACGAATAAGGCGCACCCCTTTAGTATCTGATAGTTGTGTTGAGAGCAATACTCAGATATCTTAGAACACTTCCTTATACATTTCGTGTCCTTTCCTCGCATCAACCAATCACAAGTTATTATCTCAGACATCGTGTGATATACCTATATACGTTATGTGTCTAATTGGTATCTTAGTTGTGGCGCTTCAATCACATGCACTTGTCTAATCTGTGTGGTATTAATACGTACTAAGATAACAACATACGTTAATATCGAGAAGTAAAGAATATACGTTAGTACCATGGGTGGATATACTGTATACTAATCACTCCTCTAATAGGTGCTTAAGTTTTGTTTTCTCGACAATTTTCAACTCTTACCCACCAATAAAGTTCGTGCCACATTGTCTACAAGTACAAAATATCGTCGATGGTTCATCAAGAGCTCGAGTTTGTACTTCTCGATAAACGCAATTGCGTTCGTGACAAATGGGACATTTATAGAGCTGGGATGTCTTTTCATTAACCTTCTGTTGACTTCGTAGAGCGATTTCAGTACGTTCGTTTCTAGAAGCTTTTGGACATAATTGTGCTGACCTAAGATATCCCATTTCGTTAGGCGACCATATTCCAATTGCTAGTTGGTCAAGAGCGAATGTACCATACGTGCGACAAACGCTGGAACTAGGATCTAAATTACTAAGTATGGTTCCACATCGCGAAGAATAAATATTTATGAACGAATCGGATGTCCAACTGCGGACGACTGCTTCTGTTTTAAAGACTTCGATTACTCGATTATAGCACGATCGTTCTAATAATGTTGCGAAAGTCCCAGGATTGGAAAAACGAGAATCGTTAGAGAAAATACGATAGAATATCGCACGATATGATAAACGAGGTTCAGCCATAGTGTAATACCTTAGTAATAGCCTTTCTCTAATAGGGTTCAAAAATACAATAATGTGTACAACAAATGGTAGAAGGGAGAGTGGAGGTACTTATGTTGACGTGTGGGACTATAGTAGTAGACAAAGTGGCGGTTTCTGGCACAGCATTCCACGTCGTATTTTATGTCACATTCGATGGGGGAGGGGGGTCGAATGTGACATAAAATACAACATGGAACGTGGAATGCTGTGCCAGAACCGCCACTTTATATACTACTACTAAAGATCACGTGACATAACGTGATAGGGAATCACTGCCATGTCTGTCCAGGTTTGAGCTACCCTGGTTACCAGAGGCTCGAAAATTGCGAATCGCGAAGCGACGAGCCTCTGGGTTAACTGGGTGGTGGTAATCTCACTTTCATGTTGGATATGCTAATGAAAGGCTCAAATATTCAGTCAAACAGGATTTTCTGTTTTGACAGCTACCTGACACGCTCGCCGGTGAATGCCCGGTTCGAAAGACAATTCAAACCAAACTTGTCTCGTATTACGGTAACTTTTAAATATACTCAACGTGCAACTTTAAAAGAGATTTGCAGGGCGTGTACTATAAATATTCCAATTTCTAGTCGACTAAGACATAACATTTCTCTAAAGGAGAAAGTAGCCGAAAGGTTGACGGCGCTGCTTGGGATTGAAGTAATCCAGGAAGAGTTCATTTCTTCGATCATTTGCTCGAATTGAAAAACTTGGAACTTGAAGCAACGACTGATTTGGAAAGTTTTAAATCTCTAGCTGAAAGATCTGCTGAGGTGCCGAGAAACTTCTAATTCTGCAACACTGCTGGTAGAGTAAAATAAAATCAAGAAGAGGGATTTGCCTGTCGAGTGAAACGATGCAAAGGGGATTCACCAAGTACGATCGAAACAACCCAAACCAAGAAGAGCCAGCTTACCGCCTCAAGCACAACGAAATACCAAGTACGATCGAAACAACCCAAACCAAGAAGAGCCAGCTTACCGCCTCAAGCACAACGAAATACCAAGTACGATCGAAACAACCCAAACCAAGAAGAGACAGCTTACCGCCTCAAGCACAACGAAATACCAAGTACGATCGAAACAACCCAAACCAAGAAGAGCCAGCTTACCGCCTCAAGCACAACGAAATACCAAGTACGATCGAAACAACCCAAACCAAGAAGAGCCAGCTTACCGCCTCAAGCACAACGAAATACCTGTCCATTCCAGAGTATCACGACCAAATCAACTCGAACTTGTTGTGCAATTGTCGATCTTGTTGTCCCCTCAAAGGATAAACCGAAAAGTGCGAAAGTTAAGGTTTCTGTAAATCACAAATTTACATTTGACTGAGCCACTTCCCGTAGCCTGTTGGGTAGGGCAGCAATGACATATCGTCGTTTCACAAAGCTAATAATCGCTTCTTTTTGGATTTCTTTTAGAATTTTGACGTTTGGGAATCTTTTCAACGCGAAACTTAATGCCTTCTTGCATGCCAGTTCGAAGTTTGCAGCCGCCAAATAAAAAGTAATTATTATCTGCACGGCACGGAGACAAGCTAAAGTGACAGCTGAAATCTAACCGGTTTAGGTCCGTTAACCAATCACGAATGCCTAGAAAACCTGTTGGTGCGATCATCCAATCAGATTTCTAGTACAGATTCTGTACTCATGAAAGCGAGACTTTTGGCCCAATTAGCCCAGAGGCCACATCCGGCTATCAACCCCAGGTCCACTCGGTTACGTCGGTCACTGTGGCCTCTGGAACCAGGGTAGGTTTGAGCCGGCTGGTATTAGAAATGAGGGAGATAGATAGATAGATAGATAGATAACCTTTATTTAAACACGATTAATGTAAAAGCTGAAAGCTTGTGGGGTCGTGTAAAAGAAATGTATATAAAATTAAATAAAAACACTATCAAATTGAGACGTATGTATATACATCTATATACTGTTTACAATATCAATATCAATAATGCTTAGGGCCAACGCCGGACTCCCCACGCGACGAACACCGTAACGGCGCCCACCCCATGAAAAGCCCAACGCCTGCTCAAAGCTCAGATTAATAAAATATTTGTGTATAATTTACAATCTATATAGTTAATAATAAGTAATAAAACTTTTATATTTGATCTCTAAAGTTAGTAATATATAAATCCTTCAACTCTAAAGTTCGTAGTAGTAGCTGAAGTGATATCAAAACTAAAATTCCCAAATGATTTCGAGCAGCTAAGACGGGATATCGTTTCGTTAAGACCAGTACTTTTAACGTTAGTCTCTACAGATAGTGTTCCATAGCACCGCACCTCGATATGTTAATGAATCCTTAATGTATCTAGTGTTAAATCGAGGTGTCGGGAGCGAATCGCGTGCCCTTAAGGCATAACCCTTTTTCCGTTTCAATACAATCGCCTTAATTAAAATATTCGGTAGACGTTCATCGAAAGCCTTATAAAACAGTTTAAAGATATCTAATTTATATTGAAAGAAAAGAGTGGACCATTGGGCGTGCTCTAAAACATCAGTAGAAGGCATGTCCTTTCGTAAATTAAATATAATCCTAGCCGCTCTACAATGCATCCTTTCTATAGAGTTAAGAACTTCCTTATTGCAACACGCGCCCCACAAGATTATGCCATATTTTACAGAAGGCAAAATGACCTTAAAATAGAAATCCTGTAGAATTCTCTTAGATAAAAACCTAGAACGTTTTAATAAGTTTAATTTTGTGGCAAAACTCTTCTTAAGATCTAATGAATGTGGTACCCAACTCAGTTTATGGTCCACAGTCATTCCTAGCAGACGCGTTTCCGTAACCCACTTAAGGGTTGAGTTCCCCAAGAACACTGGAGGGGCTGAACCAACAAAGGTCCCCCTGCTGAACAGCATCGCCTCACTTTTGCCTGGGTGTGGTGTTAATTTGTTATTAAGACACCATGAGTACAGTTCTTGAAGGGCCTTGTTTAGCTGCGCTATAGCCTTTTCTATTGTATCGCTGACACAAAAGATCGTAGTGTCGTCAGCGTACATATAAAGTGAACCCGAAACAACAGATGATGGTAAATCGTTCGTAAACAAGGTAAATAATGTCGGGCCTAAGACAGACCCCTCTGGGATTCAAAATGAGACCGGCAGCATTCCAGATTTAACTCCATTTACCACCGTAAATTGCCGTCTTCCATTTAGATAGCTTTTGAGCCAGTCGAGAAATGTGCCCGTAATGCCAAAATGCCGTTGTAGCTTCGCTTCTAAGACAGTGTGAGAAACACTGTCAAAGGCCTTTTTAAAATCGACAAAGGCCACAGCCACAACCTTTCCGGCGTCAACAGCTTTTCTCCATTCCTCAGTCAAATGTATTAGCAACAGTTCAGTGGAGTGTCCAGGGCGGTATGCCCACTGCCTGTCTGACACTAAATCGTTGTCCTTGAATGTGTGCCGCACGAGTGCATCATTCGCTTCGGACTCTAGTATCTTATTTGGCACACTAAGTATTGATACCGGTCGGTAATTACCTGTCAGATTCGTCGTCTCTTTTGAAGATTGGAGAGAGTCTAGCCGTTTTCCAACAAGAAAATACAGTCCCTCTCAATGCTGTACCGATAGAGTCTGGTCAGAGGAGGGACAATGGCATTTCCTGCTAACTTCAGAAGCTTCAGCGATATATTATCAGGGCCTGTGGACTTATTGGTTTTAAGAGCTTTGATTTTTTTCCTGAATGCTGGACTGAAAAACATTTAACTCAGCGAGAGGTGGTGGATCTTTCCTTATAGTAGCTTTGGTAGCTCGTCCGCTATTCACGGGTGATGGAAGCGCATTAGAAAGCTTTTCTCCGATCGTAGCGAAGTACGAGTTCATAAGGCAAGCTTTCTCCTCGTCCACGAGTGCCAAACTGTCATCATCTCTTTTCATGGGACCTATTTTCTTGTGTACTTTGGGATTGGTTGCTTTCTTAAGTAAATTCCATTAAGCACCTGTAGTTTTTACTTCACCAAACATTCTTGAAAAGTATGTCTTGGCTTGTCTTAAGGCAGATGTCACATCATTTCGAGCACGTTTGTACTCTAACCACAATTTAGGGCATTTGGTGGAAACTGCTTCTTTAAATAGCTTGTATCTTCGGTTCATCTTATACCGAATGTCATTATTTATCCAAGGTGCAGACATACTTCTTACTTTAACCTCTTTCCAGGGAGCATGTTCATCACAGATACTATTGAATAACTGCTGCCATGCCCATAGATGATCTTCGGAGTCATCAAAAAGAGATGCGATATGAAATGGCGCAGTTTCAATATCATATCTAAATTTGTCTATATCTAATCTCTTAGTCTCTGGTTTTAATGACTTTTGGAGGCGGCCTTTTGTTCTTAAGTCTGAGCGTTGCATAAATTAAATTATGATCTGATATTCCCAAAGGGAAAACCCCCGTAGTACTGACGAGATCCTTTCTAGTTGTAACAATCAAGTCAATTAAAGTGCGTGATGTTGCTGTTGTTCTTGTAGCTTCCAGATATGGGCATGTACTTACAATCACATGACCGATGACGTCATCGTTGCATCATCACCACTAAGTGATTGATAGGGACCCACTACCATGTCTGTCCAGGTTTGAAGTGTCTGGCATTAGAAGGGCACCGTCAGTACATCTTCTCCAGCATGACCAAAATTGGACGCGTACCATAAAACTTCGTCAAATCTTCGGAAAATGGAACATTATTCGGACAGCCAATAGAGTCCCCGATGTACACAGAAACACACCATGAATAAATTAGCTCGACCTCACAAACCTGTTCTGCGCTTGCGCACATCCACGAGTTAAAAAAGGAGGAACTTGTAACTTAGAAACCCTAAATCGAGCGTTTTGCTTTGCAAGGGACTAAAAACAACACTCCCGTTATATCGCAATAGCTACATTAGTCGTGCTTGTTTAAGAGAGTGTTGGCGTCAAGAATTGTTTGAATAGCGCTTCATTACATCGAAGTGAGGCATTAGGGTCAATACCGCTGAAACTGCTGTTCGTAGACGTAACTGTAATATCTCCTATTGTTTTACGCTTTCAAACTCGGAATTTCGTATCATACGAAATTCGCGCTCGGTCGACACAGGGTGTTTAAGACCACGTCATCTATGATGTCACACTCCTTATGTGATCCAAGTGCTATCACCCATATCCCCAATCAACAACACAGTAAAAACTGGACGTTTCGTATAGTCGTATTTATTTTAGTATTCTATCAAATGTTTTAATAAAACTCAGTTGAACAATCACAAAACAATATTAATGAGTCTTACAGAAGACTTATAAGTCTCAAATACATCTAAATGGGTATTACTCAACGATACGGTATCAAGTCTAACCGGTAAGAGGACAGAAACCACTGTCTATTGAAACGCTTCATTTTTCCTTTAAAGAAATCCAAATTATATTTTTGGCTGGAAAATATGTCTTTGATTCAACAACAAAAAGGACAAAACAGTTGTTTCTATTTTTGGGGTTTTCTATGCAAAAAAAAGAAAAGGAAAATCGAAAGAATCAGTCCAAAAGGTTGTAAAAGTATAGTTATCAACGAAAACAATTCCTTGCCTCAATTTCCTGGTGGAGAACATTTCTTTTTCTTTTGGCATTAAACGATGCCTGATATAAAGAAAACAAACTGCATTGCAAGTTCCTTTGGCAACTGCAACCACAATCACTAAGGGAATTAATATGCAACAAGCACCTGATGGCACTTTAAACTGTGCATCATGACACAATGCACCCAAAATATGATAACCCAGCAACAACAAAAAAACCTTTATCATTATAGATAGATATCACTAATGTTATCACATGGAAATCAACAGCAGACAACTGCCTTCGAATGAATCCGAATTCGAAGTTGTTTTCACGTGTACCCAAATAAAATGTGCCGAGGTAACAATTTCTACCTCCGACTCCCAGGGTCTTATCTTATGACAGGGATGTTCTTTAATGACACGAGGAGAATTCATTCAAGTTGCAGGTGTTTGCTGTTTAGCTTTCTCTAGCCACCATCCTCGACCCTTACCAGCCATCTGGCCATCTGGTAACCCTCCAATATTATTGGTTGTCGTCACAGTAGGTAACCCCCTACCTCGGCCCTGTCCTGACAGCTTGTCAGTCGGCTTGACAAGAATGTGTACTTGTCCTACTGGGGTCTTGTCCACACCTCTGCCATCTATAAATGTTTGCACCATAGGTGGCTGCATGGCTGGAACATGAATACCAATTACCGGTGTGATGGCGGCAGGGTAGGTTGAGGTGGTGATTGGTGGTTCCCCTGTTATGTTTTCAGGATCACTACCACCATCCCCTCGGCCACGGTGTATCAACACATCATTCCCTCCATCTCCACCTTCACGCACTAGACTGATGTTGGCAGCTCTCTTTTGGGGATGTGGAGCTTTGTACCCAATACGCCGGTCATATTCCTTATCCACCTCCATGGCCCACGTAACATTTCTTGTTCTAGTAAAACAACCACCCCGCTGTCCACCACGTCGACCTCGGAAATGTCCTTTGGGAGGGATTTCAACACTCATGGGTCCACCAGCAATAATACGACTCCTCTCATCATAGCCACGGCCTGCCTTATTTCCTCCCCATTTGGCTACAGGGACTCCTGCCACCTCCAGTGTACCACCCAAACCTGACACAGGTCGCTTGCTACTTGCTCCTCTTGTGCGAGGTCTGTCTGCCAGAGGGGGAGGTGGAGGAATGCTGGCTCCAGCTGGGATGAAGTTGGTGTTAGGAATGGGGATACCTTGAAGGTATGGAGGTAGTGGATAGAATGGTGAAGGTGGAGTGGGTAATAGTCCTGCTCCTGGGAAACGTACTCCCATTGTCGGCAGCCTCATACCCAGTAACTCAGGTGCTATTCCTTCTGTTATGCACCAACGCATGCGCTGTAATTTCTCAAGTCTAGCATTCTGAAACAAGACAACAGTAAGTCTTATTACTATCAATACTTGGCAGTCATAACTGATGACAGAACAAAGGTTTTACTCATCCAGTTTGTACAGAGAAAACACCATCGTGTTTGAAATAATAAAACGTTGTGAAACATGAAATTACTACCAGGGTTCACCAACCCAGTATACACAAACTTTCTGCCACATAAATTATGTATTCAGGAATAAATGTTTGGAAAACATGCCTATCAAAAATGCTTTAGGGCTGTTTGCAGGTCACAAATGCATTACGTACAGGGATCCCGACATAGACCAGCATGCATTGCTGGCCTCAGCTATTTATACTGTGTGTCGCTGCCATTAATAGTTAATGTATAATCACTGACGAGCACCGCAAGGTCGAAAGGCCTTTGGTTAAAAGGTATTCCAATGCAGCTGTATAGCGTTTTGTCTACTTGTATAACATATTTCCCTTACCTTGCCATCGCATAAGTCCAGTTGGGAGACATCACTTGCTGTCATCACATACTTGCTCATGAAGAGCTTGCCATCAAAGTAATTCCATGGACAGACTAGTTCCCATGGCACTGGTGAACCACATGCATCGTTAGCTAATGTTGCTGCTTCAACTCCTCGCATGAAGATAGAAGCTAACTGTACACCCCTCAGCTCCACTCGTATCAGCTTCAGTCCACTGAGATTCGATGGGTTGCATTCTGTGCTGATATGTGGAGATAAAGCTGAGGCAAGAAAAGCATCCAACTCGTTTGCTAATAAAACTGGATGGCCACATTTGCTTTGCTTGAGGAGATACCTAGAAGAAGAAAGAGTTTCATCAGGCTAAATAAACATACAGTAGAATCCTGATAACACAAACCCTGGTTAACTCAAACTTCTCACTATTCAAATTAAAGGCCACATCACTCTATTAAAATAATTTAACCCTAGATAGCTCGAACTCAGGTAACTCAAACTTTTCACTAACTCGAACAAGATTATGGATCCATTGAGGACAATTTCCCACTGATTTACCCGCTTTTATGCATACTCATTGTACAGTTGTACTTTGATGAACAGCATTGCCAGAGAAGGTTTTTGAAAATACTTTATTGTGAATCAAGTGAGTGAGTGTATACAATTAATGATGTGTTAGTGATAAAAGGTTCATAGTCTATTGACAAATTCTTAATCCAAGGGATTATAACTGGCTTAAAGGTCCAAATTCTTGCAGTTCAAACCTCTTGAACAAGTACAGTGCTAATTCTTAATTTGATGCCACATTCGATAACTCAAACCCCCCCCTCCCCCCCCATAACTCAAACTGTTTTTTGTTTCCCCTGAGATTTTGAGTTACCTGGATTCTACTGTACGTGGTTGATCTGATTACACTTTAAAAAAGGGAATGACTGCAGAATACCCCACCACAGCAAGCTGTACCGTAGAACTGTCAATGCGTCAACTTGGGTGGAATACACAGCAAACGTAGAGAGCAATATTGAGTCAACATGTCATTGCATCATCACATCAACGAGTAGACTGAGGTTGATTGTAGAAAGAAGGTAGTAATATATAGAGTACACTTTATTCATGTCAACATGTCATCGCGTCAATGAGTAGACTGCGGTTGATTGTACAATGAAGGTAGTATAGAGTACACTTTATTCATGTCAACGCCTCACGTTTGACCACAGGAAGCCCAATCTCGTGATTTGTGTATTTATATCGCTTGTATAGTTCATATTATAAATCCTTCCAAAACATGTATGTTAGACAAATAAATACATGACTTAACCCTACAATCGTTCAGTTGTGGTTATTCATACCTCTGAGCTCTTCTAGGGTCAGTTTCGCCGTTTTTTTTTCTCGAATCCTTCCCATCTTCCTAGGAAAGGAAGAAGGCCGGCAACAGCCGATAAATATCCTGAAATCTGTGCCACGAAAATCACTTTGCTCACTCCAAATAACTCGAAACTATGGCAGGCCATAGAATGTTAAATGAACTCATCCCAACCCGAATTTTAAGATCCAGCAATACCACATTCTGGAGAAATCGAACAATTTGTCACCCATTTCCAAGGCCTTCGAGGTTGGCAGCCAATGAAGTTGGACATCGAAGGATCAACCGTCGAAGAGCCTTGGTTTGGCAAAGACAAACAGCAATTTAACTGGAGAGGATGGGGGCATGTAGTCTACACACATATCCCGGGACAAATCTACGAGCACTAACATTCATTCCCTCACCTCATAATCTTGAAGCACTAAAGCTTGTGCAGGATAGGAATATGTGTCTTTTATGTACAGACAAAAAAAATATACATCATTCTGAATATACTGACGTTCGCTAAGTTTAACCCACAGAGTTTAAAAACAGAACATGGAAACCAATTTTTATTTACTAACACACAGGTAGGGATGGCTTCATTTATTATTCTATGGCCTGCCATAGTTTCGAGTTATTTGGAGTGAACGAAGTGTGATTTTCATGGCAAAGATTTCAGGTATGCATCAGATATTTATCGGCTGTCATTGGCCTTCTTCCTTTCCTTGGAATATGGGAAGGAGGATTCGAAAAAAACAGCGGAAACGAACCTAGAAGAGCTCAGAGGTATGAATAACCAAAATTGAAACATTGTAGGGTGAAGTTGTGTATTTATTTGTCTAACAATGTTTTGGAAGGATTTATAATATGAACTATTCAAGCGATATTTGTAAGCTGCCTGTGGTTTGACCGTGAAAGCGTGTAAGGTAGATTACGTGGTAGGGCATTCTGCAGTCTAGCCTAAAAAAGATGGGGTTGGTAGGTAGGTTTCTATTCTAACATTTTGCACCGGCTGGACTTATTTTTTTCACAGATTTCAAGAAAAAACATAGTAATGTAGTTAAACATTTGATGGAAAAAGTAGTAGGGTTGGCTGGGGAAATCTAGATTCAGTTGGGTAACTGAATTTTTTTTTAATTTTGTTTTACTCTTAGGCTAATGTGCAGTGTAGATATAACAATGATAGTCACCTGAGAACGCAACACATTATAACAAGCCGCTGTGGCACCATGGTCGTCTTTGTCATATTGGGTGTGTCACTCTGCATGCATGTCAGGAATGCTTTCATACGGTCTAGGTCATCAGTTGCTTGCTTGCCAAACCACAGTGGATGCAGCTCAGGAATGTTCCAGTCCATAACAACACCCTCTACCAGATCAGGCTTATTGAGCTTCTTTCCTCCATAAACACACCACTCCTTAATGATAGGAGGTGGGTCATGAGGCATTGTGCCTTGATTCCTGTCATAAGCCTTCTTGTCGAACAGAAGGCCATACACTATCTGTCTGATAGGCCTAAATAGGATAGGTGTCGGCAGCATATCAGTGTTATGCTCATCCTCTAGTGCTGCACTAACTGTAACCTCTGCCTTGGTTAAAATCTGGGAGATCATCTCTGACATCTGTCCTGACTGGTGACGTTGGAATACTGTGTTAAGGACTTGTGGTGTGATGGTTTTGATAATCCCACGTAAAGTAGGCACCTCTGGGGCTGGAAAAAAACTTTGTTAATTCTGGAAAACATAAATAAAATTAAAAATCCCTAGGACTATACAATGTATAGTTGGTAACTTTTCTAGCTGGCATGATAAAAGTGATGGCATAACTCACCAGCACTTTGTGATACTGCTGTATATCCCATATGGCTTATCATAGAAGGTTTAGGCTCTGGAGAAGCTTCTTCAGAGGGGGGAGGGGTAGGGATTGATGCAGGAGGTGTTACTTGTGTTTGTCCCTGTAAGGCAGGTGTTGATGGCGAGGCTGCCTCTCCTGGTACTTCAGGTGTTGCCATGGGACTCTTGGGAGTTGCTATGCTAGGTGAAGATGGTGGCGTTTGCTCCCCACTGTCATTGTTGCCATTCTCAACACTCAGTTTACTAAGATGTTCTTGAAGTTGAATTACATCATTGGGATGTTCTTCCTCAGCCATCTTCTTGGAGAATTAAGAATATGAAGAAATTCAGTAGAAGCTTTTTAATAATGCAGGGCTGTCAGTAGAAATTGAAACAAGAGGCTACATAGTCTTACAAGAATAGGATAGAAGGCCATATATGGAGGGCAATTTGTGCAAAACAGGTGGCTACTTTTAACTTGACAACCAACAGAAAACCTCTGGTTGCTGGCTTCTACTGACAACCTTGATAATGTCTGCATCTGCATTAAAAGACATGCTGAAATGCAAGTACCAAATTGGTCAAAATAGAAGCAAGTAGTCTAATAATCAACAACACGTTTATTTCTACAGTATTTTAACATTACATTTCGATTGAATTATAAAAAGTTAAATGAAGTAAGTACTGAAAAGCAGTCTGACATATTTATTACACTGAAAAAGCAAGACCTTTTGGTTTCTAACACTAAGCATTATAGTTCTCTCTTTGTGTCAAATGCCTGGTTACTAAGCCCAACCTAAAAAGTGATCTGATTGAAACAATACCAGTAAACATATACTATGGAAAATCTATCAGGTGATTAACTAGGCAGATATGAAGTTCATACTATTTTTAGAGCCAAAATTATGGATAAGACTTGATAAGACTTATGAACCTGTGAAAGGTTTTGAGTACTTCTGTGAAGAAATTTTTGGTTTACAGATAATACTCTATGTTCTACGCTTGTTTGAAATGGTGAAAAACTTACCTTTCCTGACCCATGACCACACAAGTAAAAGCCTGGATCAATTTCCTGGGGTGACGTCATCTAATTAATTAGACTTTGCAATAATTTGAATAAATACTTAGGATTTTGTCTAAAATAACTGTTTTCTTTACTAACAACTCACAAACTATGTATATTTTCTATAAATCGATGTTGTTGTCATAGAAAGGCACCATGGAGGATAATGCATTAATGAGATGACGTCACCCCGGGAAATGTCAAGAAGGGTTAGAGGCACTTTAAACCTGGAGCTATTTGCAGCCTTTGCATAAATTAGATATATCATT
This sequence comes from Actinernus sp. WN-2022, assembly GCA_030867875.1. Lineage (NCBI taxonomy): Eukaryota > Metazoa > Cnidaria > Anthozoa > Actiniaria > Actinernidae > Actinernus > Actinernus sp. WN-2022. The sequence goes on from JAOWCC010001634.1 coordinate 52,210,034, forward strand.
TCTTTTTGTTACTTCAGGTAAGGTTTGTTGTCTAAAAGGTTTTTGGTTAACTTCTTTCAGGGTAAAATACACAAGACGAGTTCACTGGAATTTCCCCCCAAAAAAATCTCTGGAAAAAAGTGCCCAATAAATATGCTCAGATTGTATGAAAAGCACAACCACCGAAGGTGTTTAGCGAGTATTAAAGTTAAAACATATATTTCTGACCTTGTTGAATCCGTCTGCAGTTTCTAGAGTTAAAAAAAACCTTGCTGGGCAAATTCAGTTAGAAATGATAAACTCACAGAAACTTCAAGTTTCCTGCCTTCTTGACAAATTTGCAAGTGCAAGTGTTCAAGTGTGCAATTTGAACCCCCTAGAGGCTCAACCAATCAGCTGCCTACTTTTTTGTTATTGCCTCCTACTTATTGAAGCCACAGAGCAAGAAAGGTCATGCAACTTTCTCAACTTTTCTTCCAAAATTTGAGCCTCTAAACCAAGCAACTCAAGACCTATTTGTTCAAGAAGGCATTTTATTAACTCCAGTTGGTTAGATTTTATACATATCTTTGTTTACTTTATACCATGTAAAACTTATCGGTTAGGCTAGTTTAGTTTCTCATTTCTATGATGTTGTTAATTAGCTAGCTGTAGTTGTATTGGTTAATTTTTATTGCTGAGAGTTATTTATTCAATATTGTTGTGAGCGCCATTTTATTGTTGCACACAGCCTTATGGGTTTGTTAAGCGCTATTGGGCACTTATTCTCTGTGGAAACAGCACTATATAAATATAGATTATTACTATTATTAAACAGAGTGCAGCTTATCTTCTGCTGTTTACAGTAAACCAACGAGGACAGGGAAACATACAAAGCACACCTTGTTATGTGATAAACCAATGAGGACAGGGAAACATACAAAGCACACCTTGTTATGTGATAAACCAATGAGGACAGGGAAACATACAAAGCACACCTTGTTATGTGATAAACCAATGAGGACAGGGAAACATACAAAGCACACCTTGTTATGTGATAAACCAATGAGGACAGGGAAACATTACAAAGCACACCTTGTTATGTGATAAACCAATGAGGACAGGGAAACATACAAAGCACACCTTGTTATGTGATAAACCAATGAGGACAGGGAAACATACAAAGCACACCTTGTTATGTGATAAACCAATGAGGACAGGGAAACATACAAAGCACACCTTGTTATGTGATAAACCAATGAGGACAGGGAAACATTACAAAGCACAACTTGTTATGTGATAAACCAATGAGGACAGGGAAACATACAAAGCACACCTTGTTATGTGATAAACCAATGAGGACAGGGAAACATACAAAGCACACCTTGTTATGTGATAAACCAATGAGGACAGGGAAACATACAAAGCACACCTTGTTATGTGATAAACCAATGAGGACAGGGAAACATACAAAGCACACCTTGTTATGTGATAAACCAATGAGGACAGGGAAACATACAAAGCACACCTTGTTATGTGATAAACCAATGAGGACAGGGAAACATTACAAAGCACAACTTGTTATGTGATAAACCAATGAGGACAGGGAAACATACAAAGCACACCTTGTTATGTGATAAACCAATGAGGACAGGGAAACATACAAAGCACACCTTGTTATGTGATAAACCAATGAGGACAGGGAAACATACAAAGCACACCTTGTTATGTGATAAACCAATGAGGACAGGGAAACATACAAAGCACACCTTGTTATGTGATAAACCAATGAGGACAGGGAAACATACAAAGCACACCTTGTTATGTGATAAACCAATGAGGACAGGGAAACATACAAAGCACACCTTGTTATGTGATAAACCAATGAGGACAGGGAAACATACAAAGCACACCTTGTTATGTGATAAACCAATGAGGACAGGGAAACATACAAAGCACACCTTGTTATGTGATAAACCAATGAGGACAGGGAAACATACAAAGCACACCTTGTTATGTGATAAACCAATGAGGACAGGGAAACATACAAAGCACACCTTGTTATGTGATAAACCAATGAGGACAGGGAAACATACAAAGCACACCTTGTTATGTGATAAACCAATGAGGACAGGGAAACATTACAAAGCACAACTTGTTATGTGATAAACCAATGAGGACAGGGAAACATACAAAGCACACCTTGTTATGTGATAAACCAATGAGGACAGGGAAACATACAAAGCACACCTTGTTATGTGATAAACCAATGAGGACAGGGAAACATACAAAGCACACCTTGTTATGTGATAAACCAATGAGGACAGGGAAACATACAAAGCACACCTTGTTATGTGATAAACCAATGAGGACAGGGAAACATACAAAGCACACCTTGTTATGTGATAAACCAATGAGGACAGGGAAACATTACAAAGCACACCTTGTTATGTGATAAACCAATGAGGACAGGGAAACATACAAAGCACACCTTGTTATGTGATAAACCAACGAGGACAGGGAAACATTACAAAGCACAACTTGTTATGTGATAAACCAATGAGGACAGGGAAACATACAAAGCACATGCTAACCTTGTTATATGATGTAGCTACTGGTCGTGGGATGGACTGGTGCTGTTGCCAGTGTTGCCATAGTTTTTGGTATTGGTGTTCATTCTTACCACGACCCTTTGGCTTCAACTCATCCTCACCTGGACACCATGGATAATTAAAAATTAATACTGTAGCATTAAAAGTAACTATAAAGTGGAACAGATGCTGCTACTTCAGAAAATAGCCATACCCCTACTGTAGCCCACAGTTCTAGTTGGGAGGAGTTTCTGGGTTTTTAAATCTGGTTAGAAGTGCAACATTTAATAATAATACAGTACCAGCCAATCATTTGTTAACATCTACATGTACGTTTTCCATGTGTAGTACATCATTTGAAGGGCTGTGTGCAAAAAAAGTGCAAAAAAAAGTGACTCTTGATCACATTCTAAATTCTCCCTTAGAAAACAAAGAAATTAAAGGAGAATTTAGAATCTGATCAGGAAACACTTACGCCCTTTTTGCACACAGCCCTTCATTTGAGTGTAATGCATGCATGTACTACACAAGTATATTACACTCAAATGTGTGTAGTTTTTCTTTGTCATGCAGTTATTGTTCGAATTCAAGTTTGCATGAAGTTCAAACCAACTTTAAAAACAAAGAGTTGTCTTCTTTATTCAACAGTGTTGTTTGTAATGCCTCAAAATAAATTTATCGAGAATTGGGAAAATAAAAAAATAAGACTTGTCCTGCTATTAATAGCTTATATTTGAAGCCACTGTCTTGTCTGGTTATTCAATGGCAAATGTTAATACCGACGGCAAAAAATAATTTTCATTTCACACTTCAAGCTAATACTGATGGCAAAGTTTAAGGGAATTAAATTCACTTGGCAAATTATACACAATTACGATTTAGAAAGAAAACACAGTGAAACAGGTTTTCTACATTGATTGAAGCGAATATAATAGGAAATTCCGGAGCTCTTCAAACTAAGAGTCTTCAGTCCAAAGTGGCTTTAGTTGAGCTTTTGTGGTTAGGGCAAGGGAAAAGAAAATACTAATTTCATCCGCTATAGTGTAAACAAACAAACCTTTTGTTTTTCCCTCCAACTGAGAGGCAACGTAAACACACCAAGATGGACTCTATTCAGGTGTGTATAGTTTTGCGAGTGTGTTACACTCAAATGAGTACTACATGCACAGAACTACATGTACACACTTGATGCAGGCAAAAAATGTAAAAAACTTTCAACCAGTGCTTTAATAAACTTTATTTTACGAGAGTGGCACCTAACTTAACTTGTGGCCCTCCAACATGTACAAATTCTAAAATATCATAAAACTACAATAAACTGACAACAAAGTACATGTATAGCAAAGCAATAAAATGTACATAGAATATATAAAGAATGTCTTTATAATTTTATGACTGTGAAAAATCTTGAAAGAGAGCTTTCCTAAAAGTATTTATAGATTGTTCTTTCTTAAAGACCCTGTGTCCGAGCCCATGGTGCTTTGCGCGCGCAAATCATTTTCGAAGGCTACGAAAATCAGAAAGATCGTTGTTGTTGTTATGTGACTCTCAAATCTTTCGAAATCCATCCCTAGTTTGGGCCATCGTGTAATTATTCATAGGTATATATGCTTAACTGACTTTCTTTTATCTTAACTTTTGTATATATACTTTTTAAAATGAAAATTTAGTTCGAATATTTCTTCGAATCCCGGTCTAGAGTGGCGAGTAGAGGAATGCCGGAGAAAGGACCGAGACAGCGTGGCAAAGTGACTCGACAAATAATCCTTCAGCAGTCCACATTTTACTTTCTCTAGGTCTACAAGAGACCACTTGTGGTTCAAAAGGACTACTACGTGAGTTTCCCGGGGATTTGCTGCACTAATGGACCGACGGCGGGCTTCGTTGGAAATACAAAGCACAAAGCAACCACTTCTGGCATCAAGATCATTCGTAATTATAATTTCGCACGGCTAAGCTCCACTGAGGTGTTACGACTTATCTGTAACTGTATATGTTTTGCATTTTTATTAGCAGAGAAAGCAATGTCCTTTACCTTTTTTTCATCCTACAGTACGTCCAGAAAGTCTTGCTACCAAAACTACAATCGCGGGTCAAACTCCAATCTGCCGAGTTCAGCTGTTTAATACTTCGCTGTGAGTTTGACTCGAGTCAACATTTCATTTCATTTTTCATTTCATTTCATTTTTCACTCAAAATATATCATTCGCAAGGGAAGTAGAGATCTTCAAATACAGCTAAGCAATACTGGAGACATGAAAACAAGGTAGCAAGAGTATGTGTTTGCTTGTATAGTTGTGAAAAGTCGCACTCGTAAACCGAATTAGAATCTAAAGACAGAACAATACTGGCTTCCTGCCAAGTACTGTTAAAATCATATTCTAAGCATCCGGAGAAAATTTGTGGGCTCGATTGGGTTTTTAATCCGGTAGAAATTATGAAATTTGTTATCCAAAGTGTATGTGTACTTCTTTTATGCAACTTATAAACAATCGAGAGCATTGCTCCAAAGCTGGCTGCACGTGACCTCGGTGTTACTGTTGATTCCCATCTCCAACTGACGAAGCACGTAAACAATATTTGCAAGTCTGCGTATTTGGCTATTAGGAATATTGGAAGGATTCGAAAGCACTTGGCCCAGGATGATTGTGAAAGATTAGTTCATGCCTTCATTACATCTAAACTGGACTCATGTAATAGCATTTTGTATGGTTTACCGGCATGTGAACTTGATAAACTACAGCGTGTGCAGAATACGGCTGCGAGACTTGTAACTTGAGCTGGGAAGTTTGACCATATTTCCCCTATCTTATATAAACTTCACTGGCTGCCAGTTAGAGATAGAATCACTTTTAAAATAATTTTAATTACTTTTAAGGCTCTCCATGGCCAAGCTCCCAAATATATAAGCGAATTGCTCAGACCTTACATACCTTCTCGTTCACTCAGATCGAGTTCACATAATTTACTGTCAGTTCCTCGTTGTAATACTGTAACCTATGGCGACAGATCATTCTATGTCGCTGCAGCTAAACTGTGGAACTCTCTTCCGGATTATATTCGAAGTATTGATTCATTAATTACGTTTAAATCAAGTTTGAAGACCTTTCTTTTTAGATGCTTTTAGCTAGTTACTTGATACTTTTTATATATTCATGTAATTTTTATTTCTATTAGGTATAATATGTAAGAGCATCGAGACTCTGTAGGATGCTCCTAATACGTTATTATTATTATTATTTTAGTTTGCCTAAAAGCTGGCCTTTAATATATGCGGCCGTTGATAAACAAACTAATCATAACATTGACGCAAAGCACCATGGGCTCGGACACAGGGTCTTTAAGATAATTCAGCAAGGAGTTCCAGATCCGTAAAATTGATATGGAAAATGATCAAGTTTGGAAATCCAGTTGGGACGAGGGGGGATGTTGAACAGTCTACTTGTACTTTGTCCACTTATTATCATCAAAGGGACCCAAAGTTTATCATGTTTATAACAGAGGGCAATAAACTACACTTACAAAAAATGTACAGAGATCTACATGTACAGAATCCCAAGAAATTGGTAAAAAGACACACCCCCTGTGGTTATTTCGGGTATCGTTAGAAATTCAGAGATACCTACCAGTGCTTTGGGATCCAGGGTAATATTCTATGGATTGTCTTAGCCTGTCAGTCATTTCCTCCATATTAACTTTGTCTGTTGAGAACACTTGGCTTGCTATCCAGGCATAGTTGGAGACATCAGCCACTTGATTGACATACGTAACAAGGCTTCTTATCACCACATTATTTGGTGGTAGAACTGTTTGACCATTAGTCTAAACAAGAGCAATGCCACATCAGACAACAACAACAACCATTTATTTCATGACAAAATCATGTTTTACAACAATAAAACAAATAGCAAAGCTAATCGATGCGGGTTAGGTGTAACATACAGAAATTAAAAGCTAACTGAATAAAGGAAGAAAGAAAGTATTAATAATTTGATAACAGAACAATGTACAAGTATCGTTACTATACACCTTAGAAGCATATAGTTAGGTCAGCCAAACTGCAGATTTCTCCCTCCCATATGGCTACCTACATTTATATCAAGATATGTATATCAGTAAGAATTTGTTGTTTACCTGTGAAGTCCGTCTAGCATGCCTCCAAACTTCAAAAGGTTGATGACGAATCACGCTACGTTTGATAACCAATTAGAACATGTTTTTGCCTCACATGTTCATGCTTAGATGCAAATGATGGTAATACAAAATACAGCCCCCTCTTCATCTGTGTATCAAAATGTCCCACCCTTTCAAACTGATTACCACTCTAATCACCTACCCCTACCTTCTCTTTACCATAAATAATGCAGTCCCTAAACAGTAACCACAATCCATGTTTATACATTTAACACTCAAATGAAGTCTATAAAAATATTACTATTATTTATCCTAAAGGACTGCACATTAATATACATGTACATCTGTCTGAATAGGCAATATTCGTATTCTCACGGACGAGCTGGAACGAGCACTCAATGGAGGCTCATGCTGGGGAATCTTATCTAATGCTAAATAGTTTTTTAGCGAATTCCCCCGCACGAGCCTCCATTGAGTGTTCGTTCCAGCTCGTCCGTGAGAATACGAATATTGCCTATTGCCTGATGAAGCTGTGCAACTGCCCGATCGATCTCAGTATCTGTACTCTGATATTTAAGGACGGTGCCTACTATTGTCAGCGCACACGCTGTTCTGCGCATCGTACGTCCTCTGGGTCATCCCGTGAGACAGGCCATTTGCAGAACTATTTGGAAAAGCTGTGTTAATTATGTAATTTGACAGACAGAAAGATGAAGGATTTTAAAATACGGTTGAATGATATGCTTGAGAAATGAAAGATTTGGGAAATCTTTAAATTCCACTACACGGCCACGAAAGACAATTTTCAGCCGACCATCTTAATTGTTAAGTGATGATTTATCGTGGGGAGATGGTCGAACAATCGTAGATTTAGGAGATTTACCCGACAAATTGAATGAAGGTTGTTTGGACTGCCATGAATCGCTGCTGTCTTTTCTCCCAGCACCTTGTGCTTTAGGCCTGTCAATGCTTTCGAGCTTCGTCAGTTTCTCCAAACATGTGTGAATACGGTAAAATAAGCTTTGTGAAAATGGGTAAACCTCTTGGAAATCCAAAGAAGAATGAAGAAGGAAGGACTGTATGGGGTTTGAGCACAAAGAAAGCAACAGGTTTGATTTTCAATAAAGAAAGTGGAAATACGGGACTGCCCACCGCCATCTTGAAAATCTCCCAGAATGCAATAAAAGAAACCAATTTTCAGACTTACTAGGGAGGCCTTGGTAAAAATAAAATTAAAATTTGAAAATAAAATTAGCAATAGAGGCCTACCGTCCACATAACTTTTTAAAACGTGTGGATACCCCCATTTTTTCTTTTTGTAATCTATAATATAGAAGCTAAACAGCATTTACATATATTTTTTGTCTTTATAAAATTGAATAATCATTGAAAGATAAACGGTTTGATTGGCATCCTTTTTGAAGAACGCTATGTCTAACGTTTTTTTGCCTCCTAATATTTTGCCACATAACCCAAAATATTAATCAAATTTAAAGTTTCTCGGACAAAGAAAAATGCTGAGTCAGCACTTTTTTCGATTTTCATCCTTAATTATCTCTCTTAAATGTATGGGTACCCCATTTTTTTTTCTGATTTCAAAAGCTCCTTAGGGGGTTCAAACAATCCATATAGATTTTTAGAAAACAAATTGGTTTGTAATTAGTAGTGCTCAAACCATCAGCTCAGGTCGGGCTGCAGTGACTAACAACCTGCCATGTTATTGGCTCGCTACCCCAACAAAACAACAATAGAATGATACAAACACAATAGATTTCTTTACAGTGCAGGCCAAAACAGACCAAAAGGGGTCCAATAAAATGCAAGGTTTTTAGTTACTCTGGACTTACCCATCAACTTCCCCAGTCACACCACATTAAAAACACAATCCACAATAAAATCCTGCTGATCCAATACACCACAAACAAGACCACAAGCCTTAAAAAAGCCATAACTGAAGTCACCAATCGCCAAAATCACTGTCAATTCCCCATTCAAACTTTCCAATGAATCCTCACAAATGCATGTTGACATATTGATCACTTACAAATCTTCAAGAAAAAAATATTTTGCATGTGAGCCATGGCAAAATTCCACTCAAAAAATTGATCAAATCAATCTAGAACAATCTCCCTGTCCAATCATCATACTGTTGTTGATTAGTGCAATAACCTTTGCACATTTCCACGACAAAGGAAATTGACCTAGCTTCAAGGACAAATTTATAATATAACTCAATGCAGGAGCAATAACGTCAGCAGAATCATGAAGAAGGCGGGCACTAAGCTTGTCAGGACCGGTAGCCTTATTTAGTTTTCATATGCTGTTAAGTTTACATATCAGCATGATTTGTTTCCGACACCTTGCCTGCAGTTCCATTTAGTTGTTTTATTTTCCAAAAAAATCAAACTGGTGGAGAGCATGCTCAGCGAATATTGTTGAAAAAGGGGGAACTTATTGTTCATATTAGAATACTTTGGGCAATCCCTTTATGTAGGACGACACAAATTCTTACCAAAAATACAATAGAATACAACACAATACAATTCAATACAACGCAACACAATACAATTAGGTAGCAATTCATGTTGTCCTACATGAAGGGATGGCCATACTTTGGGTTAACTCAAAGGTTGGCTTTGACCAATAATCCTTTGCAAGGAGTGTATGCATATCCTGCAAGGGTTATTTCTTTTGAGGGGGTATTCTGCAGTTACTCTGTTGTCTAATCTCTCTGGAAGCCCGATACTACTCATACATTTACGGTGCTTCTCCCCTCTAGGATACTTTTGGTTATATAAAAAATGAACAAAGACTGAAAGAAGCAATCTCAGCACGGGATGGGTAGTTTCTCACTTCCATATTTTAATGTGTCTGCAGATGACTCGGTAAACAAACTGGTTTCATACCTGCTTTTTTGCCATTGGATCAGAACCTATCAAAGCCCAGTGGAATGCAGCCAAATGCTCCTCTGGAATGAATGAGTTTCCTAGTAAACTTGCAAATAACCCACGCTGACTTGCCTCTAGCCCTACATCATTCAGTATCATCTCCAGGTCAAACTGAACAGTTGTAATACTCTTCTTACTAAATGTGAGTTGTTCAGCCGACATATAGGCGGGTGGATCTAGTAGGATGTAGTCTCCGTGATGGCCAATTATTCCACTGTATCGTCTGTCTTTACAGTATGTCACCAGCTCTTTGTGTAAATCAACAAGAGAACAGCAAACACTCACACCGCAGCTACGGAACGCCATTCGTAGGCACATATGAGCAGCTGGGGGAAGAAAGAATAGTCGCTTGGGAGGGAAGTTAGCCTGTCTCATCACATGTGAGAGAACCCTGTGAACTGTTTGCCTGTGTTTTTCCTCAGTCTTAATCCACTCGTGCAGTTTTAATGAATCTCCTTCTCCAGGTAAAAACGCTACGATCTCAGAATTCTGCTGCCGAAATGACCTTACAAAGTTCTCTATATTTCGAAGCATTTCATTCCATTGTCCTCCACAAACCCAATCCGTATTGTAGCCGTATAAGTATCGTACACAGCTCATGGCATCTATTACAATCACTGCTTTCGAACCGGCCGTTTGTCTGGCCTTCACGAAGTCCTTGACTTCGACTTGCTTGCATGCCTTTGGGCAGTGCGATTCAACAAAGTCCTGTAACGCGTACACCCCCATCACGAATAGAGAACTATGCGCTTAAACTAAGAAAATAAGGCCGTAAGAGTAGATAAAGGTGTTCAGTTTGTCGTCCATCAGCTCTACACGTGTTCAGCCATGACACTAGAGATCGAGACAGCTCACCATAACCGTGAAGGACCATGGGATGGTAATGCTGGAGTACCGTGAAGGGCTATGGGATAGAACTGGAGACCACAGGAAGCCCATTTTTACTATTTATTACATCGTTCCAACTTTGCACCGAGAATTACGTCGAAAGTAGCAGGCAAATTACTATTAACTAACACTCTAAAAACTTGTAAGGGGTCTGAGGTCATCAAGTTGGTAAACAATAAAAATAATTAAAGAAAAAGTTTATTACGCAGCAGTAAAGGTCGCAAAGAATGATGGTATAGCTTGTTGATGTCCATGGCAACAGATCATCAGTGTTGTTTGGTTTCCTAACGGAGTACAGTATTCACATCTAGTCTTCAAGTTTTACAAGCATGCCTCGTGATCCCTATCCATTTCCAAAACTTCAGAACGATACTGACTTTGCTGGCTCACAGTCTAAGCAGGTTTGTTATGTGGTTCGTGTGAATACCTTGATTTTTGCCGTCATATGCAGGAGTTTCAATTTTTCCAGCTGTGACTTGTTTGTTCCAAGAATTGTTGTCCTTTTGTTTGGCTAGAGTTAGGAAAAAAGCACTGTAACTATGGCGCTGAACAAAGTGATAACGAAATGCCTTTACAATGTTAGATACTACGCATTTAAGATATCCAACAGCTTACACTGGTATTAGCTGTTAGCATATACATGTACCATGCCCATGGTCTGTCGACTGAACGAGCTACTGTCGTTTGCATCTAGAGCAGATTTCGTATGAGTGGGACAAACTTATATGGCTGTGATGTCCATCACCGTGCTTTAACTGTAATTTGATTGGATCAGCAGGACAAAACAATGGGAAACCATTTCAACGTCACGGCATGCCATACGGTAACCATGCTGCAGTTTGTCCCACTCATGAAATTTGCTCTAAGCGTGAACATGTGAGACAAAAACATGTTCTAATTGGGTATCAAAGGTAACACGAGGCGTGCTACATGTAGATGAACTTTCACGCTCAAAATACCAACTTATTCTCTTCCCGTATTGATAATTCTCCAACCAGCTCTACCATTTGATTTCTGAAGTCCTGAAATAAAGGAAATACCCTCATAACTGGAGGCTGCATAACTTGTTATTTTGGGCGCAAAAGTTGGTCTAGATGATTCAGGTTATGTTCGATACAGTTGGAACATGTTTCGCTTCAAGTGTTCATGCTTAGATGCAAACAATGGTATTCTTGTGTTGTCGTTATTAAACACAAAAGGGTTGAAGAATTTTGATGCCATCTGTTGACTTCTTATTCATAGCGTAATGTACCGATCCATGTTAAGCCCGAGGGGTGGGCGCAAGGGGTGGGATTTGACAGGCAGGGATTCCTCGAGGGTGTGGATTTTGACATATGCTGCCTGTCCAGGGTGGGGTTATTCATAGAAAACATATGGAGGATATATATTGGACAGATTTTATATTTTTGACCAAACCTGTTGTCCCGAGGGTGGGACATTTGACATTCAGAAAGACAGACAGAAGAGGTTTAATGGCACTTTGCAGACATTAATGTTTACATCAGTGTTGTATCCAATAAATAAATAATGACTTAGAAGATGAATACTAAGTCTTGTTACTGCTGTCATGTTGGGGTGGGGTTACCTCCTTTATCCCAAGAAGGTCCTTGGCACTTTTAAGTCCCCACCTTTGCTGGGCAAATTATATTTTTTCTAAAAATAAGATCTGTAATGATATAAATATTAATGAGTTATTAAAGCGGCTAATTGTGCTCAAAATTTGCACATAGCCAGATTAATCCAACTCAGCAGTTTTGTGTTTCTGTCCCGCCATTGACAGCAGGTCCATCATACATAATCACAATTCAGGGAAGGACATAAAGGGTAATTAATGTATATTACATTAATTTATTGTGGAAACAGGTGAAAAGTTACTTATAATGCGGGATCTAATAGGCCTTTTGAAACAACTGGTAGTCGATCAGCTGCTCTTCTTGTAATTTTGGTATCTGGCTTAAGTACAAGGGTTAAAATTTGGTCATCATGAGTTTTCTTTAGGGATATTTTCAATGTGTTTTCCAGTGAAGCATAGAATTCGTTTCTCGGCACTTTGTAGTAATGTACTAGTGCATCTAATCATAAAATGCTGTTCATCGATCCTCTACTTCGGCTTTACAAAGATCGAGGACAAAGCCTCTCATTGAGTGGTTTATATGGGTGCCATATCTGCCCCTCTCAATTTGTAGCTCATGAAAAATATACTTATTCTGAACTTCATTAGCGTAATTTGATGCTTCACATTCTCAATATTTAACAGATAATTTTCAAGTTCATATTTGTATTTGAATGTTCAATAATATCTTAATTTGTTACCTTCGTCGTCCTTTCAGTTATTATCATTGAATAGCTCACTAATCACTATGCCAATTTTTATTAATAATTACATGTATGTTTAGCTGTACTGTTCGGTTTCTCCATGAATTAATTACTAATGAGTTTGATAAGTACTATTTATAAAATGAGAGGCAGTACGTGTTGTATCGGTATATGCCGTAGATATAGATCCAAGCCGCTTCGGCAAGGATCTACATCTCTGATACAACACAGACTCAAATATATTTGAAGGGCTGTGCGCAAAAAGGGCATAAGTGATTCTTGATCACATTCTAAATTCTTCCTTGGAAAACAAAGAAATTGAAGGAGAATTTAGAATGTGATCAAGAGTCGCTTATGCCCTTTTTGCACACAGCCCTTCATTTATAAATTACTTCTAAAACTTCTAGATGTAGAGTCCTGTTGTTCAATTATTTTGGTGATACAACTAGTTATTTTGGCAGTCAGGAAATCAAAGTTTATGTAAATGAGACCAGTTCTAAATCACATTTATAAACACTCATTAAACATTCATTTCTTTTGTTTTTTTCTTCATGAATTATTTTTGAGTTTTAGAAGTGTTGTTAATACAACCATTGTGCCAATATTATCCTTTAAACCCTTATGACTTATCAGGTTGCTGTAAGCCAGAAAACTCTGAACCAAACCACGGTAGAAGGCAAGCCATGGGACAGACTTTATCAAACTGCTACACTAAGCAGTTCACGGCGAGAGGTTTTTCACTTTGACCCTCAGGTGAATATTATATATATATACAAGAGAACTCACATTTATGTAAACTTTCTTCCTTCAGCCTTTAGTACGTTCTGTGTGTGTGTATGTGCGTGTATGTGCGTGCGTGTATGTGCGTGCGTGCGTGCATGTGCAATGTACCACACAACGTAACATTTAATAAACAAATTTACACTACCTACATGTAGCTAGATTAGCTTTTCATAGTTATTCTAGGTAGTAAATACCCAACTTCTGAATTAGTTATCTTACATCTTATTTATAAATTGTAATCTGCACATGTGTGGTATTTAAATAAAGTTTGTTGTTCAGTTGTTATCTCTCACCACAGGAAACCCATTTCACACCTTTTTTTTATATGAGGGGGGCCGCAGATTTTGTATGAGTTGGGCAAACTACAGCAATGCATGACTATGGCATGGTTACTGAACAGCATGCTGTGACATTGAAATGGTTTCTCCATTGTTTTTGTCCAGCTGATCCAATCAAATTACAGAGATACAATACAGCACAGTTATGCATGGTAAGGCTATGACAGACATGGCATAATTTGTCCCACTCATACAAAATCTGCTCTTAATAATCACATCAATAACAAAATAATGAATTGAGCTTGTGATCCCATGGGAAACTTAGGCTTTACTAGACCACAAACTATCTTCAAAAATAAAGATCAACAATCAACTGGATGAAAAAGTCAGATATTTTATGCAGTCCAGTATAGAACCATGTGATCATGATACTGCAAAGGGCCCATTGGAAATAGCTATTGTTAAAAAGGTTGTCTCAGCTGCATTGCGCATATTGCATTGAAAGACTGGCTCCAGCAAATGCAAAGTGTTGAGACTTTGAATTCCTACTAATATGGTTTATATTGCATTTTAGGACTCAGTTTCCAAGTAATAATATTATTATGCATAATAAATATTATTATTGTCAGAGGGAATATTTAGATCTAGAATGGGGCTGCAGGGCTTTAAATGTGTTCTGTAATTCATTTCCTCATTTAACTGAATATAAAGCTAGTGAATATATACTATACCCCTAATTTTCAAGTCAGAGCTGGTCTCATGACTTACTATTAAATGTAATAGAGTCAACAATCAGATTTTAAAATCTATGCATCCCCACATCAATAGAGCTTTCTATAAAGCCACCATTGATCAAACCATAATTTAGTATGGCAGTTCAAAGGAGGCTGAATTTTGTAGGGATGCAATACAAGAGTTTCAAGTGTGCACAAAATAATTGTTAATTGATGAAATACTAACTTAAGGATATTTTTTATTAACTTAGGCCCCTCGTGACAGTCTTGATTTTGTAATCAAATCAACATATGACAACCACAATGAGTTCCTGTATTCACAAGCAGAAACATTGGTACAGCCAGAGACAGCAGGCTTGCCTCATGGGTAGGTGAACAGTTCTTGTCGTTTCCAGCATACCATGCATAAACCCTATTCCAACATGGTTACTCTAATTTGCATAATGCCAAAAAAACTTAGGATATTACCGGTAGGTGAAGTGAATGCCGCCTGTAAAGTTATTGTAATTTAATTTAAGGGACTGGTCAGAGGGGGGGGGGGGGGGGGGGGTGGGGTCATAAAAAAATGTGCAACTGAAAAATGGGTCATAGCTAGGGGAAAGGGGGTATTTGTTCAGGGATGGTTATATATATTTTTAGACAGTCATTTTTATTTCATTCTCCACCTGCTAATTTCTGACCAGTCCCTAAATACAGGGAAAATCACAAAAACAAAGCCACGTACGCATATAATAACTGGCTCAAATCCATACAAAACTATATATATTGAAATCTCAATAACTTATACATGGAGGCTAAGTTCAGGTCTTATTAGCAGTATTTTTACAGAAATATGTAAAATAGCTCTAATCTTATCAAAGCAAATTTAAACTCAACAATGTCTTGCTAATCTACACCAGCCGTGTCCTTAAAAACCGCCCTCCTCCAGCTGAACCAGAGATTGACATCTACAAACTGCCACTCACAAGAAGTAGAGCAACAAAGCGAGAAAGTATACACAGTATCAATGGTGCAGTAGGTAGGTATTACTGGCACATTAGTGTTGTACTTACTAGTATAACACCTGTATGTCAAATGTTGTTAGCTGTATTCGGCAGGCAAATTTCCCTTAAACTTTGCCGTCAGTATTATAGCTCAAAGTGTGAAATTGAAATAAATGTTTGGTGTGCTGTTGAATAACCTGAGACAAGATGGTGGCTTAATTCAAGTACGAGTTATTTTACCCTGCGAGCAGAAGTTTCTCATCGGCTTTCTTGTAGAAACCTCTGCTCGCAGGGTAAAGTTATTAATAGCAGGACAAAGTTATTATAGCAGGATGAGTCTTGAATTTTTTTTATTTTCTCGATTCTTGAGAAGTTTATTTTGAAGCGTTAGAAACAATACAGTTGAATAAGAAAACAACTCTTCATTTTTTAAGTCTGTTCGAACTTCACGTAAACAATTCAAACAGTGTAATCGCGATACATAAACGCCAAAAAAGTAATAAACAGTTGTTAAACTGGTTGTATAGAAGTTTTCAGACGAATTTGACGATTTGAAAAAAAATACTAAAAAGTCACAATTAGGCCGTTTTCATGCTCAACCCTAATTCAATTAATACATTGTATAACACCATACAAGAGGGAAAATTATAACTAAATTTCCCTCATGAACATGCATGAGGGAAACTTATGAGATCATGCAAGCTGGTGAGGGAACGTTAAGGTCCCCCTGAACACACTGGGTTAGATCAGTACTGAGTTATACTAAATATTCATCTAACCCTGCATTCTGTCGATTTAAGACTGTGCAAAGAACCCGTCTTGATTGCATGCTTTAATACGGCCTGTCTTCCATGTGGGCTTCTTAAGTGGAATTTATGCATGCTCAATATGGATCAGAGATATTTTTGTCTTTTGTCTACCATAATTATTCATCACACCTGACAACTAGTTAGTAGGCAATTTCACATGCTCATTTTCTGAACACTGTGTTTGATGAGAAAAAGTTGTGTATATAATTAGCATTTTAAAAGCAACCCAACCACAATGTGTTGTACTTTATGCAGAGAAACTAAACTTCTCGCAGAGATTATAGTATTATACAAACTAATACAATAATTATGACATTTTGGGAGATTAGTATAGGTAATTATGTGGATTTGAGTGCAATTCTGGATTAATTTGAATGTGACATTTTCAAAGAGTATCAAAATTGCATGAACCTGTACGGCGAATGTAATTTGAGCTCTTTGAAAAATCTCTCAAGTTCAAATTAATCCAGAATTGCATGACAAAGCCATAATTAAGATTACTTGTTAATTAATATTCCTCTGTGTATTTATGCTTTTTGGAAACACCGCCGCCTCTCAGTCAATCCAATTCATGAGTTCTGGTTGGATATATTTTGTTCTTAAATTGTGAGGTATATTACATGATTTGGCACCATGTTTAGCATTTAATAAATACATTTTTGTACAGAACTTGTTGTATGTATATTATTAGTTACAAAATTGCCCAGCGAGCCTCTGGAGGATTTGTAAAAGTTCCCCCATCAGCTGCATCAAAAGTCATGTGGTCTGAAATGGGGCAACAAACAGGCAAGCTGAAAGGGTCTATTTGCCCTCCCATAATATTAAAGGTAATCAAATAGTGACTGGTGAAATCAGTGATAAATTTCACTTGTGTTTGTCAAAATCTGCATATATAATTTCCCTTGCCGAAGTGGCTCGGGAAATTACTTCGATTTTGACAAACACACATGAAATTTATCCCTAATTTCACTCATCCCCATTTGATCACCTATACTTACTATAATATATACTGTGTACATATAACTCCTGCTATTCCTGCTTCATTCGACCTTTTACACTGTACTATATTTCAGAGAGTCATCACAGTGCTGCAACTAATGGGGGATATTCCCGCAAACATGATGGAGGGTTCTACACCTGCTGAATCAAAACCAACCTTAAATATGTCTACATTGTGCTGTTACCAGTACATATTATTACTACTTGCTGAAGTGCCATCTGAGTTAGCATGCAGCTAGATGTTGCAATACATGTATAATTCTAAATTCAATGTTTAAAATTCTTACACAACAAAGCCTCTTTTTGTAAAAGGACAGAGTGAACAGCTGTTTGGGTCTTGTTGTTTATTTGAACATACTGTTTTTGTGGGACTTACTTTATAGCACACTTTTATTAGAGTGAACTATTTTCCAAATGTGTCTTCGTATAAAACTTATGTTCAATGATCAATGAAATGGTTTCTAAATTTATTTTTTAAATCTTAAATAAAAAATGTGAAAAAGTGACTTTCATTTTATGAAAAATATATGTCCACTCAGTTCTAACTGTGAGACTAGTTTAATGATGTATTGGCTTTGGAATCTGAAACTGTGGGAAAGAGGGCATGCAAAAACATGACTGAATACGTTATATGGCTTAATGTGTTGTAGTATTTTCACCAAGAATATTGAACATTTGATGCAATTTAGCACAACATATAATTTATTGTATCAGATGGCCTATTATGTACAACAGTCAACTGATGAAACAGTTATATCTTTCTTTGTTCTTGTAAATTATGAGATCAGTATGAGCTGTGTCATAGAATTCTATTTCACAATTTCTATAATTTCTTTTGTAAAACTATTAAATACATGTACCGGTATAAAATTATCTTATATTTCCCAAGGCTTTGCTTTAAATCCTTCAGTGATCACAGCATTTGCATCAGATACCCTTTCAAGCTGTTCAGCACGGAGTGAGTTATAGACACACACAGGGCATGCAGCAAGTAACTGGGTGTCTGTGGTTTTATACTGCACTAAGAGTGTCTTTGTTGTTTGCACTAGAGGCACTAATAGCTCTGTCATGCGCTGCTGGAATTCTGGTAAAATTAGCTCCATGAAATAAATCCTTGGAAATTGGTGATTGCATGTGAATGCTATCACATCTGGAGCAGTCGAGTCAGTGTGTTGCAGTGCTGCACTGTCATGTTTCCAGTCTCTCTGCTGTGACACTGCTGCTGCTGCAACGGTTGCTGCTGTTGGCACTGACAATGTGATGAAGGAGCACTTATCCATGTCCTTTTTCATGTTTTCCACTATCTCCTGAATGAGGTGGTCTTGTGTGGTTGGCACATCCTCTAGTGATCCAACTCCAAACTGGACATGCTCTGTGAGAGTATCAGCTGTCACTTGTTCTGTGCTGTCCCTTGATTGTGCTAAGTCATCTTTGTATTCTCTGCCTTTTTCTTCTGAGTGAATTTGCTGTGCAACCAAATCAAGTATAGAATTCAAGAATCCAGCACTAAATTGAAGCTTTGAATGCTGCGTTCCTAGGTTTTCCATCTTATTTCTTTGATGATGATCCTCAACATTCTCTTGAAGGCCTTGATCTCTGTAAAGCAACAACAACAACAAACAGTCAGACAGACAGTTAAGGCAGCAACTGGCTTCTAATGAAACTTTATGAAAGATGCTACATGCCTGTACAAAATAACTGAACCAATTGTAATTTAAAAAAAATGTTTTCAAATATGATAACATGAACATGACTTGTAATATCACACTTTCCTCTAGTCACATGTCTTCAATAGCTGCCTGCAGGCTTTAATTTGGTGTCAATTATTTTAATTACCTGACAATCAGAAAACTCAAAGGATATGCAACTTTTATTAGGTGGTCATTCAGCAGACTCTCTAGGGAGGGCTGAGGAAGCCTCTGCTCCACCCAAAAATCAAGAACCTGTTTAGGAACAAGGAAAACAAGTAATTGCCACATTTTCTAAACCTTATTAACAATTTAATAAGTGATGGCCTCTTTATACCAGTACATAACTGATTAGATGTTCAGTCCATACTTTTAGATAGTTTTAACTTAAAAGAAGTAAGGGTTTGGGATATGTGTTGTATTGGATCTACACATGTGGCTCAGATCTGTATATATATATCGTTACAACACAACTGCTCATTATGTAATTAGACACCTCAATTATACAATTGCATGAGGAGATAAAGGTAGTTAATGTTTACTTGGTTTTCTTTGTTTTCCCACAGTATTCAAAGCGACTAAATTACCTAGTGGTTTTGAACAGCAAAGGGAGAGTGGGGCTGTCATATGACTGATTAGAGGCAGTCTATAAACTAGATTACTTAGAAGCACTATATAGACTATGATCTTCCATTGGCAGTAGAGTCCTTTGACAGGAGGCATACTTTTCTCACTTTGGAAGAGAGAGATATGTCTGTAGATTTGTTTTTCCCACTCAGGCACTTTTACCCATGTGGGATGCTTGATATGATCTAATTCGTATGGCAGAATTAAGGTACACTAAAATCAACCTTCAATCAACCTTGGAAAAACCTATGTGATAGCATCTCAGGATCTAGACACAACTAAAATCCTCAGAGTGAGTTAATAACCCTTACTTTTACCCACAAACTAAGGAAAGGTAGTCCAATATGTATTATTGATGCAAATTAGCACTGACTACCTTAGTACCTACCTCACTCAGTAACCGCCGCAGATGGTTGTCAGACAGTACTTCATCAGGAGTGTTACCTTCATCTGTGAACTTTCTGTAAACAGAAATATAAGAGATCAAGCAACAGTATGAAGATGATTTGTATATTACAAATGAGAAGAAAACCATGTATCTACATTTTACTTCTACTATTTTTGCACATACAGTACATGTACTGTGTTCTACTATGTCCTTTTACTACTGCAAAATTCAAGTCGTTTAAATCCTTCAGTTCCATGAAATGAGCAAAACTTTGTCAGAACGTTTGGTACTTTGTTGGTACAGGTTTATCAATGTTTTGAGTGATGTTACCTTAAACTGTAGTGCACAGTTTCTACTGCATGTTCAAGAAGTGCATTTGTGTTCTCAGTAAATCCAGGCTGATGGTACTGGCTATTCAGAAATTTCAGCCTGAGCCCAAGCGCCTATCAGTAAACAACAACAACAACATCATAGTACAAAGGCCAACATGGCAGGGGTTCAGTACAAAGGCCAACATGGCAGGGGTTCAGTACAAGGCCAACATGGCAGGGGTTCAGTACAAGGCCAACATGGCAGGGGTTAAGTACAAAGGCCAACATGGCAGGGGTTCAGTACAAGGCCAACATGGCAGGGGTTCAGTACAAAGGCCAACATGGCAGGGGTTCAGTACAAGGCCAACATGGCAGGGGTTAAGTACAAAGGCCAACATGGCAGGGGTTCAGTACAAGGCCAACATGGCAGGGGTTCAGTACAAAGACCAACATGGGAGGGGTTAAGTACAAAGACCAACATGGCAGGGGTTAAGTACAAAGGCCAACATGGCAGGGGTTCAGTACAAAGGCCAACATGGCAGGGGTTAAGTACAAAGGCCAACATGGCATGGGTTAAGTACAAAGGCCAACATGGCAGGGGTTAAGTACAAAGGCCAACATGGCAGGGGTTAAGTACAAAGGCCAACATGGCAGGGGTTAAGTACAAAGGCCAACATGGCAGGGGTTAAGTACAAAGGCCAACATGGCAGGGGTTATGTTTAATTTGTTAAATGGTGAAAAATAAAATGAACAACATCACTTGTAAGGCTCAAAATTACCTCAGACCACTGGTTCATGTTGTCATAGATAACTGATGTACTGAGAAAATCCCCAATATCCAGGCAATGCCTACAATAAATATAACAAACAGTGGACATCAATATACAGTAGTTCATGATTGCCCCTCCTTCCTATGTTCTATAAATTATCTTAGAGTTACTGGCAAGAGCTAAAGCGTGCATGGCACAGAAGACACCCGAGTCCACCAATACAAAGCGAAATAATATGGAATAATGTATAAAGACTGGTTAGCAAAGGGTGTCACACACATTGGAGACTTGTTCGATGGAGAAGATCAACCACTTAATTTCTACTCCTTCCAAGAAAAGTTTGATATAAAAACTAATTTTCTACAGTATGCTGGCTTAATAAATGCAATTAAGATTCATATAAACGGTACCCAAAGATCAAGCGAACATTATAGTATCCCAGAATGGTTTATAGATTTCCAAAAGGTTACGGCGAAAAAAGTTCGAAACGAACTTGTTGAACAGCAGTTTAATGCCCCAACAGCTGAACATACAATGAAAGCTCGTGATATTTCCGAATGCGATCTAAAACAAATTTACAGCCGGCCTTTTACCGTTACAAAAGAGATAACAATTAGTATGTTTCAATACAAGATTGTCCACAACATTCTAGCAACAAACAACATTTTATTTAAAGCCAAAATCAAAACAAGTGATAAGTGCCCCTTTTGCAACGAAAAACACACATTGGAGCATTTCCTTTTTTGATGCGTAAAAGCTGTTAATTATTAGGAATGCTTCGTAAGCTGGTGGCAAAAATACACCTTGCAAAATATTATTTTAGATGTGTGCTGCATCTTATACGGCCAGGTTGGGCCAATGTCAAATAAGAAGCTCTTAAATTATACACTAATAATAGCAAAATACCATATGTATACACCGTTTATTAAGGACACACTTTTCTTTTGATAACTTCCTTACCCTGTTGCGCGAAAAAGCTTTACTCGAAAGAGAATGTGAGCACGACGAGACGAGGTACAAGAGAAGTGGGTCATGCAAATATGTAAATGTCTAAAGTTAAAAATAAATAAAAAGGACACCCCCCTCCCCCCCCCTCCCCCCCCAAAAAAAAACACACACACACATTCCAGTCGAGAGGAATAAATCCCGTCATGCTGCACAAGGCAATACCGAGGCAATCGATCATTATGTAACGAGACTAAAACTGATCGCCGCTACCTGCGATTTTAATTTAGTGACAGAAGAGATGATCAGAGATCAGGTAGTCGATAAGTGCTCATCTACAAAACTTCGACGGCTGATCTCACTCTCGATCGAATTCGGACCCTCGCGCGAGCCTCAGAGAATTCCGCGTACCAAGCCAGTACGATAGAAACAACAAACATTACAACTAGTGTCAACTTTCTACAATGCCGCAAAGCACCGAATCGCCGGCCTCAAGGTCAACGTTGGCAATTGAGACAACACGACAGAAATCTCAAACCCTGCTATTGCTGTGGTAAACCTGGCCATTTCGCCAAGGACACCAGATGCTCAGCATTAAATGTAACTTGCACTGGCTGTGGGGAATTTGGACATTTCAAGCACATTTGCCTGTCTAGTGGCGCCGGAATGTCTCGCGATCGTAACAATGTACAAATACGACAGATGACCCCACGTGGGCCAGTCACTCGGACGACTCGGTACACTGTGTAAATATAATAGACTCAACTCAATTCAAAGTCTTGTCACATAAGGGTTTCACTTTCTCAGAAACAAACATACGATTGTTTGCCTACGGTTCTCGCCTACCCCTCCAAGTCGATGGAAAATTTCAAGCAGAGATAACTGCAAATGGCCGTACCGTCAAAGCGGCGTTCGTAGTAGTGAGCAACGACAACGCAGGATGTCTGCTCGGACAGAAAACGTCAATGTAACTCGACGTCTTAAGAGTCGGACCGGAAGCAAAAATCCACAGCGTCACAGACAACAATATTAGTCAATGCTAAGCGAATTTGAAAACGTCTTTCACGGAGTTGGGAAACTGAACGGCTTCCAAATACAGCTTCACGTCGATGACAACGTTGACAACGTTCCACCAGTTGCTCAAGCCTCTCAGAGAACGCCATTCCACATTAAAAACCTCGTGGAAGACAAGTTTTAAGTGAACTTGAGCAACTCGATATCATTGAGAAGGTCGATGGACCTACGCCATGGGTGTCCCCACTAGTTCCAGTACCCAAGTCTAACGGTGAGGTCAGAATCTGTCAAACGAGAGCGCCATCCGATACCTATCGTCGAAGAAACCCTACAAGAACTAGACGGAGCGTGCCTTTTCTCAAAGTTAAACCTTAAGTGGGGCTAGCACCAGATCGAGCTTGCGCCTGAGTCACGTGTCATCAGCACGTTTACCACCCATGCAGGACTATGAAGGTACAAACGACTGATGTTCAGCATCTTTACCAGCATGTCATCCAACAAACCCTACAGGGGTGTGAAGGCGCGAGAAACATCTCAGATGACATTACTGTCTACGGGAGAACGGAGAAAGAGCATGATAGCAATCCTTGGTCCGCTTCTCTTCAGTATATACGTTAACGATCTTCCTTCAGTACCACAGAAATGCAGTTCTCAGTGCTATGTAGACGATACAAAGCTCCACGTTTCCTTCCACCTACAAAACAAGCTAACTACTATTGCTGACATGAATCAAGACCTACTTAATATACGTAACTGGTGTTTCGACAATTTTCTTCTTCTTAACCCAGACAAGACAAAGCTTATGGTGTTTGGTAGCAGACAGATGGTGACTAAACTACAAGACTTCAGTTTAGAACTACTAGGAAAAGACCTTGTACCGGACCAAGTGGCCAAGGACTTGGGTGTTATACTTGACCCTCGCTTATCATATGATGAACACATGATTAAAACCGTATCTTCGTGCATGTCTCGTCTGGGACAAATAAATCGTGCTAAACATGCATTCGACAGACAAACGTTGCTAACAGTCATTAATGCCTTAGTGTTTAGCAAATTATTTTATTGCTCAAATGTGTGGGCAAATGCCACTAACTCTAATATTAATAAACTGCAGGCTGTACAGAACTTTGCATGCCGCATCGTTAGTGGTGCACGGAAGTTCGACCATGTAACACCAATTTTAAAGGAACTACACTGGCTGCCAGCTTCAATCCAGCTCCATTATCGTAGTGCCATAATGGCTTTTAAGTGCATGACTGCCTGTGTCCCTGACTACCTTTCTTCTCAATTTATTAAGCGTAAAGAAATCAGTAATCGCAATACCAGAAGCTCCCAAAAACTGAATATTCCTCTATTTAAAACTGCTAGTGGTCAGCGAACCTTCTACTACAGAACCGTCGGTATCTGGAACTCACTAGATCCGACCTTGAAACTTTGCCGAACTATTAGTATTTTTAGGCGTTCTTTAAGACATAAATTACTACAGAATTCTATTAATTAATATTTTCCATATACATTAGTCCTTTACTATGCATATATAATAATTGCATATAGTTTATATAGATATAAAATTAATTAATTATATATTTAATTGTAATTATCTCTGAAAAGCCCCACGGGGGAGTGGATAATAAAAGTATGTATGTATGTATAGCAATCTGAAGCGCGTGTTACAGCGCCTGAAAAAAAAAGGCTTGACCCTGAACAAAGACGAATGCCTTTTCAGGGTTCCTGAGATAATCTTCTTTGGCTTCAAAATATCAGCCGATGGTATATCCCCTGAGGATAAGAAGGTGGCTGCCATCAAAGATGCACGAGCCCCTAGCAGTCCAGACGAAGTTAGGAGTTTTCTTGGCCTAACAACCTACTGTTCCCGATTCATTCCGAACTTTGCAACGATCGTTGAACCCCTACTAAGGCTCACCCGAAAGAATACTGAATGGCAATGGGCGGACGAGCAGCAGGCGGCATTTGACACGCTGAAGAGCATGCTGACAAGCGACTCTGTTATGGCACACTTTGATCAAGCGGCACCAACTCAACTACGCGTAGATGCCAGTCCTGTCGGACTAGGTAGTAGACCAAGTGCATATGCCAGTCGTGCGCTAACTGATGTTGAAAGACGCTACTCTCAGACCAAAAGAGAAGCTCTGGCTGTCGTCTGGGGGTGTGAGAAGTTTCATCTTTACCTCTACGGGGCCGAATTTGATCTTTATACAGACCACAAAGCACTGGAAGTAATCTACAGCACCAAGGAGAAACCTCCTGCAAGGATTGAACGATGTGACCTAAGTTAACAGCCCTACCGATACAAGATCATCTACACCCCAGGTCAAGGTAATCCTGCCGATATGCTCTCTAGACTTCCACTTGATAATCAACCAATTCACCATAGGAGCATAGCAGAAGAATATGTCAACTGTGTGACTGCCAGCTCCACTCCAAAGGCAGTTACGCTGGAAGAAATCCCGAAGGAGAGTGAGAAGGATCCAGTACTACAACAGGTTCATCGATGCATCGCCACAGGTGCGTGGGAAAAAAACTCCATCCCTACAGCCTTACTACATGGTCAGACAATCACTGCCTACCAAGGGTACCATGATCCTCTATAGTCATTGTCTATCATCCCAGCAAAGCTCCAAAAGACCGTCATTTTTGCATCACATGAAGGCCACCAAGGGATTGTACGCACCGAACAGATGCTGGGTGAGAAGGTTTGGTGGCCAGGGATCTAAACCAAGTTGAAGACATGATTAAAGTGCAAGTAAAGCCATAAAACAACATTAACTCTTTTTGCCCCAAATTCTATTTCTAATATACTTCAGTTGTCTAACTTAGTTTTCTTTGAGAGGCAGGAGCAGAAATTAAAATAGAATAAACGCTACCCGAATTGCGGGATTGATTCATCTTGTGATGTCACAATGAAAACCTACGGGATTTTATTGTAGTAGTTGTCTCTAGGGAGGGAGTTGATTCATCTTAAGACTTCACAGGATCCAGGAAAAGTAACCAAAATTTGGGATTAAATGCCAGGAATGTTACAAAATTTGCAAGATTAATACCTTTTTGTGAGAAACAAACACAATAGTACAATATAATTCTTTATTTTTTTTGACATTATACTTGCACTTTAAGTCTTGCATACCGTGCCAGGCTGTTGCATCCTCTACACCACCAGAAGCATTAAGACCAACAAAGATACCCTACAAGCCTTGGCAGGCTGTCCACATCGACCTCTGCGGGCCCTTTCCAACGGGCGAGTTCCTATTGGTCACTGTAGACTCCTGCTCACGCTGGCCAGAGGTCGACATCCTTCGTTCTACAACAACCTCTGAAGTAATTATAAAGAAACTCTGCTGGACCTTTGCTGGCCATGGACTGCCAGAAAAGGTGATTACAGACAATGGGCCACCATTCATCTCTTCCGTGTTCGCAGAGTTCCTAATGGAAAATGGCATACAACACCAGAAGGTTACTCCGTATTGGCCCCAGGCCAACTCAGAAGTCGAGCGTTTCAATAGGACCATATAGAAGGCGATCCGGACCGCCCATGCTGAAGGCAAGGATTGGAAAACCGAAATCCATGTTTTCCTCCTCAATTGCTGGGCGACGCCTCACAGCTCCACAGGAGTGCGCCCCGCAAAGCTGATGTACGGTCGAGATCTACGTACTAAAGTACCTGTCTTCAAGAAATCAGTTCTGCCACCGGTCCTCCGACAAGCCACCATGAGGGATGGAGAAGTTACGGTTAATGGGGAAGTCTAAAGAGTACACGGATAAACACCTGAAAGCAGTTCCATGCACTATCAAAGCAGGAGACCTGATTCTTCTGAAGCAGCAGCACCACCGCAACAAGCTGAGCACCAATTACGACCCAAAACCGTTTGTTGTCGTAGAAAGGCGTGGTCCAAGCATTTATTCTCAAGCGAGACTCGAGTAGGAACATAATGCGAAACATAACGTTTGTACGTAAGCTGTCTCCCAATGCAGTGGTTAACAACCATCTCCAGAGTAGCGATGAAGACGATGATGATCTGTCAATGACTAGACCTCCATCAGAATGGGTCCAACCGAATCAACCCGTGAGACCTGCACGTGCGACAACCACCTCAATATTTACAGGACTATCATGTTAACATATGAACACTCCTAACCAATAGTGATGAACAAGTAATCAAGACCACAACCGAACATTGTAGTCGACTATTATTAACATTGTTACTGTTCATGGGTTTTCATTTTCTCTTCAAGTAAAGGAGGGGTTTTATATATTGCAATAGTATCCGCACATGGAACATTATTAAGGTACATGTGATCAGTGTAAGTCTGAGCTGAGAGCGAACGAGTGTAAACACTACTACTTAAGAGATATCGCGAATAAAGCGATTGTTGAGGCATAACATTACTGACAGCATTTTTACAGTGCAACTTGTTCATATGTACAAACACTATCAACACTTACTGACAGAGCTACTTGTCATTACTATGCAGTACTGCAATGAAATGTTAATAAAGCTGCAATGGTTTGTGATAGCCAAGACTATATTACTTTACCTTAACATAACTTTAGCAGAATAGTGTTGATAAAGTCTACCAAGGGCCAGTGTTAATGACTCTCTTCCATACATAACCCCCTTGTTACCTGTACATACAGACAAAATAAAAATGAGAATAAGTTACTTCACACATTACACTGCAGTTACTAGAGAAGTGATTAATTAACCCAAATAACACCATTCTGTCAATAAAGTCTTAGTTGTCCAAAGAAGTTGTAGCTTAATATGCATGAGACATGACTTACCGAGAAGTGACAAGTCAGGTAATTTCCAATCAACATCGAAGCTGGGCTCTGAATGAAGAGACTGTCAACATAAACAAATACAAGCAGCATATGCATTGACTATGATTCCTCGAGTGCATGTTATGTAATAATCATATGCATTAACTGTGATTCCTGGAGTACATGTTATGTAATAATCATATGCATTAACTGTGATTCCTGGAGTGCATGTTATGTAATAATCATATGCATTAACTGTGATTCCTCGAGTGCATGTTATGTAATAATCATATGCATTAACTGTGATTCCTGGAGTGCATGTTATGTAATAATCATATGCATTAACTGTGATTCCTCGAGTACATGTTATGTAATAATCATATGCATTAACTGTGATTCCTGGAGTGCATGTTATGTAATAATCATATGCATTAACTGTGATTCCTCGAGTGCATGTTATGTAATAATCATATGCATTAACTGTGATTCCTCGAGTGCATGTTATGTAATAATCATATGCATTAACTGTGATTCCTCGAGTGCATGTTATGTAATAATCATATGCATTAACTGTGATTCCTGGAGTGCATGTTATGTAATAATCATATGCATTAACTGTGATTCCTGGAGTACATGTTATGTAATAATCATATGCATTAACTGTGATTCCTGGAGTACATGTTATGTAATAATCATATGCATTAACTGTGATTCCTGGAGTACATGCCATGTAATAATCATATGCATTAACTGTGATTCCTGGAGTACATGTTATGTAATAATCATATGCATTAACTGTGATTCCTGGAGTACATGTTATGTAATAATCATATGCATTAACTGTGATTCCTGGAGTACATGTTATGTAATAATCATATGCATTAACTGTGATTCCTGGAGTACATGTTATGTAATAATCATATGCATTAACTGTGATTCCTGGAGTACATGTTATGTAATAATCATATGCATTAACTGTGATTCCTGGAGTACATGTTATGTAATAATCATATGCATTAACTGTGATTCCTGGAGCATCGGGCAGAATCCGACGACATTTTCTCTGTCACGTGACACGGTTTCACGCGCTTGATTCAAATTTCTGCTCGAGCGCACATTCCAAATTACAAAGAAAACTGGCCAAAACTCGGCTACATGCCGAAAATGTTGTCGATTTTTAGTTTAAACAAAAACTAATACGAAAAATGTAACAGCGGGATTTTAAAGAAGAGATATTACGCTGTAAATACCGCTAATTTGGAGGTAAATTAAGTGAACTTCTGTGCCATGAAAAAAGAGTTGAAGTTTGACTCTTTTCAGACAGAAAACGTATGGAAAGTGTTTTCATTAGCTATTCAACACTTATTTTCTCGCGAAATCTTAAGTATCCAAAATTTGTAACAGCGGGAAAAGATTATCTGATTATTCATCTGTTATCGAGTATTTTCTTATCTAAATCGTATAAATATTTCTACCATGAAACTTGAATGTTTTTGTATCAGTCAAATCGCCTTCGATGCTTGCATGTTTATTAACTTTCAGAATTCCCGCGGGCAATCCTAAGCTCCGCCTCCTGAATTATAACAGGAGCTCCGAAACAAAGGACGGCAGTGAAAAGAGTAATTGGGTTAGGCACTTGTAATACATAATAAGTCCACATTGAAATTTATACATAATAAGTCTAATGAGTCGGTTAACTATTTTAGGGAGCGCCGAGCTTTTGAAAGTTATTATCTGCGCGGAAGGAGTGAACAAAGATAAATGCATGGCCATTGGAGCTGCATCAGAAAATAAATACACACTAAAAGTGACTTTGCAGTCGAATTTCTGATAGTTTATAAGTTGATCGAATCCGTGTTTTTCGAGCGAATCTGTTGTTTTTTTTGCGAGCGAATTTGTGTTTTGCGAGCGAATCTTCAGGTTGTGAACGAGCAGTGCTCCGAAAGCATACACTTGTATAGAATTAAACGAAAGAAGCATAATAAATTCCGTCATACAGTTGATATAGGCTGAATGACTTTTGTAAACATCGGCTCGCACACTCTATCATTTAGAACCAGCTTCTGATCATAGTTAAGCGGCACTTTGCCTTTGGTATAAAACCAACGCGCTTTGTGAAATTATAAAACTTAAACGAAGAAAACAAGTTCAGAAATCAAGACTGCATCACAAGCGATTAAACAAACGGATTGTTTATGTTCAAGCTTTAAAACGAGACCGTGTTTCTGAAATCTGTTTCTAAACCTTTAATTAGGTCAGTGATGCGAACTTCTGAATATGATCGTTATTCAGTATGTTTACAAGTGCTGTGATCCTGAACCAACTCGTATTTTGATTTTAAAGCTACAACATTACAGAACTGTTTCCATACATTTTTATGGTGCGCTCTCAAAGTGAGTGATCATGACTTTTCGTGTTTAATAAAGCGCTTTGGTCAAGAGTTTAAAAAAACATTTATAGCTTGTATGGAGTTTGAAATCTTTCGCTTGGATAGCTCGTGCGAACAATGCCGAGGTTCACTTTTATTTAACTAGTTTCACAAATATGGCTCTAAAATAAAGCTTGCTGAATTTGACTTAGGCTTTTCAAATAAGCTCTAAATGCAGACATTATACTCCATTTTAATGTTGACATGAGTCAAACCTCGAACGCAAACGAAATAGGTTTGGAAACTTCGCGCGACAAAACTTATAACCCAAGTAGCCACGGCAAATTGATTTTGCGGTGATCTTTTACTGTAACCGAGTTTACCTATTTACCCAAGGTCTATTGAAATCTCTTAAAGAGCTTTGGGATTTCAGTTAGTCCCATGACAAGATAGATGACAGTGATTGACAGGCCCAAGAGCAAGTATGGGAATGAGGTATTCCCAGAAGGATTCCCTAGCAGCCAATCACAAGTGCTTTGCTGAATATCTAATAAGGCGTATCATAATTATTCATATCTCACGGACGCGAGAAAATGTCGCCTAAAACAATGGGATTCTACCCGATGGTACATGTTATGTAATAATCATATGCATTAACTGTGATTCCTGGAGTACATGTTATGTAATAATCATATGCATTAACTGTGATTCCTGGAGTACATGTTATGTAATAATCATATGCATTAACTGTGATTCCTGGAGTACATGTTATGTAATAATCATATGCATTAACTGTGATTCCTCGAGTGCATGTTATGTAATAATCATATGCATTAACTGTGATTCCTGGAGTACATGTTATGTAATAATCATATGCATTAACTGTGATTCCTGGAGTACATGTTATGTAATAATCATATGCATTAACTGTGATTCCTGGAGTACATGTTATGTAATAATCATATGCATTAACTGTGATTCCTGGAGTACATGTTATGTAATAATCATATGCATTAACTGTGATTCCTGGAGTGCATGTTATGTAATAATCATATGCATTAACTGTGATTCCTGGAGTACATGTTATGTAATAATCATATGCATTAACTGTGATTCCTGGAGTACATGTTATGTAATAATCATATGCATTAACTGTGATTCCTGGAGTACATGTTATGTAATAATCATATGCATTAACTGTGATTCCTGGAGTACATGCCATGTAATAATCATATGTATTAATTGTAACTCCTGGAGTATATATCATGTAATAATCATAAATTATGCATTCATGCACAGTATTAAATTTTATCAGCATGCAGTTTCTGTACATCGAAGTTGGTTTGATATGATTGCTGTTAAAATTAACCTTAACCCTTTCAGGCCCAAACACCCCAAATGTCGGGTTTTAGTGGTTACTTGCTTTTGAGGGTTTCAGTCTTGCTAATTTTAAAGAGCAAGGCCCTGAGTTACCACACAGCATAATTTATAGACAAGTGATCCTATTGAACTGCATTAGAAATATTAAAAATGAATAATTTCATCTAAATCCTCTTTTCTTTGCATACTGGAAAACTGCAAGGACCAACAGACAAAGTATAGTATAGATCACCTTGGAGGGATCTAATCAGCAAAAATTTGTTGACAGTAGACTGATTATATGGTAATGCATGGGTATATGTATTATATAACCAATATTTTGGCTGGCACGGCCAACCTTCAGGGTTTACAAGTGAATACGCAAGAAAATGGTAAAAATTTAAAAGTAGGGATCTGATGCTATGGTGTGAAAATACAAACATGGTGATTACATGAGTCATAAGCATTATGATAGATGGATGACTAATAAAGGAGCTTGGAAATATGATATACAGTATACATTTATAGTTCTTTCTTTATATTAATACCTTTGGGTTCTAGTGTTTGACTCTCATCAATAAGATGTGCTTCGCAAGCTTTGCATACACTATCTCGATTAGAATTAATTAGTTCTAAAGGAATTAATTACATGTCATTAGGAGAGTGATTATTGGCGAGGAAGTGATCCGAGACAGCAGTGGTTTTAGACTGATTAGACTTGATATGTTATTAACATATATATAACCCTGCTCTGATGCCCATATCTTCAATCATCCACAAACACTTTAACATACTTTCTTCATCTCATCGATGTGCTGGCGTGTTCAGGGCTGCACCTTTTGTAGCCTACCATCGCAGTAATAACTTACACAACATTTTAGTTAGGTCCAAACTCCATACTAACAAACCTAATAACCCCTGTCACTCATTTCGCTGTGGTAACAATTGCATAACCTGTAAATATATAAATCAGCCAAACAAATTACACATTTCATTCTTCTGGTGAAACCAGATGCATCAAAAGTCACATTAACTGTAAAAATATCATCTACATGGTTCAATGCAAACGCTGTGATGCTCAATACATCGGAGAAATTAAACGTCGCCTCAAAGATCGCTTTAATGAACATCGCCACCCCGTTGATAAACCTTCTAATCAGTCTAAAACCACTGCTGTCTCGGACCACTTCCTCGCCAATAATCGCTCTCTTAATGACAAGCAATTAATTCCTTAAGAACTAATTCATTCTAATCGAGATAGTGTATGCAAAGCTCACGAAGCACATCTTATTGATAAGGTCCAAAGGTATTAATAGAAAGGAAGAACTGTAAATATATACTGTATAGTATTCCAAGCTCCTTTATTAGTCCTCGATCCATCTATCATCACGCTCGTAACTCATGTAATCACCATGTTTATAATTTTACACCGTAGCATCAGATTCCTACTTTTGAATTTTTAATGTTTTATTGCATATTCACTGACTCGTAAACCCTGATGGTTGGCCGTGACAGCTGAGATATTGATTATAATACATATACCCATTATCAGCTAAGGCTTTCAAGTTTGCACTAACCACACTTTCTGCCCCTTAACATTTAAACTTGCCTAGCACCAAGCCATTCATTCCATAAGTACTTCACTGCAATTAGCTAAATTCATCCACTCTGACCGCAAAGCATGCCGGGAAACCCAACCAATCATTTTCATTCTTCAATATACATATAAGTATAAAGCCATTGCGACCTAATCAATGGCAAGCAAATGTTGTCCAATATTCAAAAAAGCTATGATACAAGACCTCCATATAAAGCCCATGCTAAAGTGACAGTATAATTGAGAAATGAAGATCCTTCTCTGTCACAATAACAGGCACGAACTCAGTTCTTCAAGAAAGTGCTGATTTAAGCTTTCATCAGACTTAATGATGTCCACCAGCACTATAAATGGGGGAAATGCTTTAAAAAGCCTTAATTCTGAGTGTTTCCTCTTAAACAACTCACTGCTGTGCTTGTTGGAAAAGCTGCTGATGTGAGCAACATGGTGGACTAAGAAGTATGAGCCCTCAGTATTATAGGTCAGTTGAAAGTTCCATGGCAACAATGACTACAGTTATCTTTGGGGGGGAGGGTTCTTTTCAGTGCAGAAATAGCTAAAAATCAGTTTCAAAAACTCAAGGCTTAGAGGGTTAAGGGGTAGATAGCACATGTTCGAAGCAAGGGTACCTTTATCCCTAGGATAGCGCTAAATCAGTAACTGTAAACTGTACAGTTTCAGGTTAGCGATTTGACCCTAAGGTAGCACTTACCCTTGCTTCAAACACCGGGCCCAGGGGAAATTCGCGAAGTCATGAATCAGAGTTCAATACTCACATATGTATTAAGTACTGAATTGCCTCACCTCAGATGAAGTGCATATCTCAGTCCTGTTGAGAGCTGGTAAACTTGATAACAGTGTTGGCACAGGTACTTCTTTCTTCCCAGAACCAATCAGCTCAACATCGAGGCCAAGCTACAAACAGAAATTGGTAGAATGACTGTTACTTCATTGGTCTACTGCTGATGGTGACATGGTTGAGTAATATTTTCAGCCTGATACTCACACACTACATGAATTGACATGCTGCTAAATACTGGCCACCTGTCACTCACTACATGAATTGACATGCTGCTAAATACTGGCCACCTGTCACTCACTACATGAATTGACATGCTGCTAAATACTGGCCACCTGTCACTCACTACATGAATTGACATGCTGCTAAATACTGGCCACCTGTCACTCACTACATGAATTGATATACCACTAACTACTGGCCCACCTGTCACTCACTACATGAATTGATATGCTGGTAAATACTGGCCCACCTGTCACTCACTACATGAATTGATATGCCACTAACTACTGGCCCACCTGTCACTCACTACATGAATTGATATGCTGGTAAATACTGGCCCACCTGTCACTCACTACATGAATTGATATGCCACTAACTACTGGCCCACCTGTCACTCACTACATGAATTGATATGCTGGTAAATACTGGCCCACCTGTCACTCACTACATGAATTGATATGCTGGTAAATACTGGCCCACCTGTCACTCACTACATGAATTGATATGCTGGTAAATACTGGCCCACCTGTCACTCACTACATGAATTGATATGCTGGTAAATACTGGCCCACCTGTCACTCACTACATGAATTGATATGCTGGTAAATACTGGCCCACCTGTCACTCACTACATGAATTGATATGCTGGTAAATACTGGCCCACCTGTCACTCACTACATGAATTGATATGCCACTAACTACTGGCCCACCTGTCACTCACTACATGAATTGATATGCTGGTAAATACTGGCCCACCTGTCACTCACTACATGAATTGATATGCCACAAACTACTGGCCCACCTGTCACTCACTACATGAATTGATATGCTGGTAAATACTGGCCCACCTGTCACTCACTACATGAATTGATATGCCACAAACTACTGGCCCACCTGTCACTCACTACATGAATTGATACGCTGGTAAATACTGGCCCACCTGTCACTCACTACATGAATTGATATGCCACTAACTACTGGCCCACCTGTCACTCACTACATGAATTGATATGCTGGTAAATACTGGCCCACCTGTCACTCACTACATGAATTGATATGCCACTAACTACTGGCCCACCTGTCACTCACTACATGAATTGATATGCTGGTAAATACTGGCCCACCTGTCACTCACTACATGAATTGATATGCTGGTAAATACTGGCCCACCTGTCACTCACTACATGAATTGATATGCCACAAACTACTGGCCCACCTGTCACTCACTACATGAATTGATATGCTGGTAAATACTGGCCCACCTGTCACTCACTACATGAATTGATATGCTGGTAAATACTGGCCCACCTGTCACTCACTACATGAATTGATATGCCACTAACTACTGGCCCACCTGTCACTCACTACATGAATTGATATGCTGGTAAATACTGGCCCACCTGTCACTCACTACATGAATTGATATGCTGGTAAATACTGGCCCACCTGTCACTCACTACATGAATTGATATGCTGGTAAATACTGGCCCACCTGTCACTCACTACATGAATTGATATGCTGGTAAATACTGGCCCACCTGTCACTCACTACATGAATTGATATGCTGGTAAATACTGG
Organism: Actinernus sp. WN-2022; assembly: GCA_030867875.1. Classification (NCBI taxonomy): domain Eukaryota; kingdom Metazoa; phylum Cnidaria; class Anthozoa; order Actiniaria; family Actinernidae; genus Actinernus; species Actinernus sp. WN-2022. The sequence continues at coordinate 52,245,902 of JAOWCC010001634.1, forward strand.
CCCACCTGTCACTCACTACATGAATTGATATGCTGGTAAATACTGGCCCACCTGTCACTCACTACATGAATTGATATGCCACAAACTACTGGCCCACCTGTCACTCACTACATGAATTGATATGCTGGTAAATACTGGCCCACCTGTCACTCACTACATGAATTGATATGCCACAAACTACTGGCCCACCTGTCACTCACTACATGAATTGATATGCTGGTAAATACTGGCCCACCTGTCACTCACTACATGAATTGATATGCCACAAACTACTGGCCCACCTGTCACTCACTACATGAATTGATATGCTGGTAAATACTGGCCCACCTGTCACTCACTACATGAATTGATATGCCACAAACTACTGGCCCACCTGTCACTCACTACATGAATTGATATGCTGGTAAATACTGGCCCACCTGTCCTGAATCAGCTCTCCCCCAGACCCAAACATGACCCATGGTATCCATGACAACTGAGAACTCTGCACCAACACTAGCAGTAGTGATGATCCTATCATTAAGCATCTGCATAACCTTAGGTGACAGCTGTAAGATGGGTGAGAATGGGAATGGCCTTAAGTATAATAATGATGGTACAGTTATATGGTACAATAGGTATAAGGGATAATACTTAAAGTGCCTATGGAGTGACAAAACTGACCCCATTTTTAACTTGTGGATGCACGAAAGAGCAGAAACGAGTTATCAGGATGGTTGGGCAAATTGTGCCACTCACTCACTAAGCTGTTAGCAGAATGGAATGCAACTTGATAATAATAATTTATATTTGATTTAATTAATAATTGAAAATCGATGTGTAACATTAATTGCTGTTGGAATTGACGTTGTTTCAAGTCCTCATCGTCGGTTCACCTGATCTTGCTACTAACTGTAAAGTGAAGGCAAGCGTATTTCACATACTTGAGCAAGCAACTGTGTTATCCATGTGGGAGATGCATGTGCTCATTCAGCCGCACTTACCTGAGTCCCGCTGATAGTGATGTAAAACCCTTGTACGTTTTCATGCCTAACTCGCTTAATATTAATGGGAGGTGGCTCAAACTTTGACATACGTGGTATTGGATCACTTAGTATAATAATAATAAATATATAGAACTTGTATAACACTCTTTTCCAAAACAAAAATGACTAAAACAAAAACAAAAAAGCACAGATCTCAAGTTATAAGCTAAAACAAACTACAATGTACATGTATACAGCATAAAATTTATGAAATTAATATGTTTTAAGACTGGATTTACAAGCGTTCAGTGTAGACAAGAGTCTGATAGTCTGGGAGCATTCCACAGCCTGGGCGCTGCCACAGAGAAAGCTCTATCGCCATAGGTCTTAGCTTGGTTCTACACATTGGAACCTTTAGCAAACATTTACTACTACTTACTACTTCGTGCTAACAAGTTGTTTAAGTAAATCGGTGCCAACCTGTTAAGTGCCTTAAAAGTAAGTAATAGGATCTTGAAAGTAATGTGCTGAGTGACAGGAAGCCAATGGAGTTCTATAAGTAAAGACATTACAATGTACAATATAATTTTTTTCAAAATATAATGAACATGTGAAGAACATGTGAAGGTCTAACCATTTTGCAGTTTATGAACAAGATTGTTTCGCAAAGGCAGCACCTCCTACTCAGTTATTTTAAGACCCTGAGTGTTGGTCTGGCCGGGGTTTGAACTGTCAACCTCCCACACAACAGACCGGAGCTTAACCACTGAGCTAACTGGGAGGCAGTTGCTAAGCAACATCTATATCTCCCAAAATATAATCTCAGTTATGGTAATTAAGTTTAATGTCAAATATTCTGCAGTTCTGATTTGGGTACATTTACCTTTAGAAACAAGAGGCCCTGAGTGGCCTTAATTCAGGCCACCTTGGAATAGATGAATGCATGTAGTTCATGGAGTTCTAGCATATTTTTGTGTCATACATGGTTTGTGCTAGGGAAGCCGGATAATAGATGTACATTGTAGTTAGCAAAATATTAGCTACAAATGGCCCAAAACACACTTTCGTCTTTGCTCACATTCAAACTCTTCGTATTTGCGAAGTCTATCAGTCCCCAGTCCCCCACTCCACAAAGTTTGCCATGTTCACATGCACAGTGCTTTCTGATTGGTTGACGGCAAAATACCTTGACACAAAAAATAAAAAAGACTTGCAATTTCTGACTCGTGCCAGCCAAAGGCCTGGCCCGAGTAATAAACCACTCTAAACTGTGCATGCATGCATGTAGCATGCATGGTGCATTACAGAACTGTAATTTTGGGCCATTAAACCCAGTTACTATGGAGAGAAGCTAACCATTTAATTACTGTTATTATACTACTTTCAGTTTACCATTACCTTACATCAGGCAATCTGCACGCCTAAGGATTGAATTTTAGGTGGTACAGAGGCATTATCCTGCATTTCCTAGCTCAATTTAGTGCATTAATGTATTTAGCCATTCTATGCACCATTGTAAGTCACTGTGTAGGTTTTTGCTTGACACAAAAAAATAACTCCCTCAACCCTTTTTAAATAATGCATGCAGCCTTAATTGTGATTGCAAATGTAAAAGGCTCTTCTCAAGACTCTTCTTCCTTTGATATTTATAAACTTCTGGTGTTGTGATAAAATTTGTGTACCATGATACAAGTTTAGTATACAATTTTCTTCCAAAAGATGGACTGAAAAAGTTGTTCTTAAAGCCTGTCGATTTTTCTTGACCACAAATGTAACTGTTAACCTGATTACATGATTCTCGCTCACTAGATTTAAAAACAAAATATTACTAATAATGATTATTTCCACAATCTGTTGTCCAGCTGAAGGACTAGGTAATGGTGCATGCATGCATGTTATGTACAGTGGTAGTACATTCATGTTATGTACACTACCTGGCTGACATATATACATGCTGTATGCATGCCAAGAGATTTACATGTATGCCTGCATACATGCAGACACATGCACACTGATAGTGCACTTGCATGTAAAGTGATAGTGCATGTCACTATGCATGCAGGCAAGCATGCACATCTCTGTCTGCATATGGCATGTATCATTCCCAGTTTAGAAGAGAGTACCCAACTTTACAAAAATTACAAAATGTTTAGAAAAAATGCAAAACAAATCTGCTCACCTGTTAATTTAAAATGTAATTTGTCTATTCTAGCCTGTACTGCTTTAAACATTTGAATTCATTCCTACATTGTATATATCTATATCAATTATCAGCCTCCACAATTTGACAGTAATAAGTCTTAATTAGTTTATTTACTGTAATGGTGTACATGCAAGTTGCATTAACCTTCATAGGTTCTCACTTCTACATCCAGCACAGAACCTAATTTTAGCACTTTAATAATACAATATAATACAGCTGAACTTAAATGAAAGTGTCCAAAATAAGACTGAATTTGAATGATGGCTGCTGATCAACAGCAATATCATCATCATAACAATAATAATAATTTATTCATCAACAATAGTAACAAAATGACTGTGACAGTTATGGAACACAGACCTGGTGTTCCATCTTTGTAGAATGTCCAAGCTGACCATGGTCATTGAAGCCCCAGGTATACACTTGCCGTGACTCAGTGACAGCAAGATAATGCCAGTTGCCACAGTGGATCTGATGTGTACAAACACAGTTAGATAATGTGAGTCATTGCTCCATGTTACTTACTTTATAGACCAACAAATGTGCTAAACCCAATGTGTGTGCCATACTTCCTTAATAGGTGAAGAGAAAGAGCAGTCCATCTGTACAGGAAGTAATCGATGAGACAAAACACTTGACGATGATGGACCCTGCATAGACCTTTTGGCACGGAACTCTTGCCTCTGGAATAAAAAAGAATCAATACCAAGTATTTTACAATTATATTATATAATGGCAAGGATAGAGTGAACTAATAGCTTAACATCTATTAAACTGTTTAATTCACTACATACCATATGGAACCTGAAGTAGTGAGGACTCCTACCAAAGTTATACACTTTCTGTTCTGATGTTACTGCAACCTAAAGGGGAACAATTAGTAGCATAGACTGTGTGATCTAAACATCATGCATTTTTATACACGCAGTGTAAATAGTGTATAATTGGTTCTCGTTTTTCCTTCTTCTTACTAGTAGCTAACAGGGCTCGACCTTAACGGTAGTCAACTAGCCAAATACTAGTGGATTTTCAGTTTTGGCTAGTGGAAGTTGCTTGTTACTAGCCATGTTGGCTACTAAATGTTCTGTTACAACTTTTCTAGTAACTGTAAAATGCCATGATCATACCTTTGTTGTTATACAGTCTGCACAAATACTGGCATATAATTAAGTAGAAACGATTACTCCTTCACGATTTATAGCCATTTTGAAAAATTAAGAACTCGGCTGAAGAGACTGGATTCTAGCTAATCCATCATGCAGTACTGTCATCAATCAAGCCACCATCTTGTTTTTTTCTGCTTCAATAGATATGTAGGTCTGTATTGACTATTGTTTTTGATGCTTCAATGGATATTAGAGACTTATCTTCCACAAATTCCTCTAACAGTTTGAAAAGAAGAGTAAGTGATGATTCTAGTTAAGGAAAAACTTTGAAGAACTTCCTGTAATGTAGGCTCTATATAACGAGTGCTCCTATTTTTATGACTAGCAGAAAGGTCTCTTTGGCTAGTGAAAATTTTCATGTTACTCGCCATAAGCCAACTAGCCAAAAAAGTTAAGGTCGAGCCCTGAGCTAAGCTCATATCAACCAGTTTTTGCCCATATCTGTTTGATACATATCATAATTTAGGTTATCTTCCTCTGGTTTTCCGTGTTAATTATTATGTAGCTATATATATTTATATTTCGTAGGCAATTATGTGACCAGACAATAAGGGAGCATAGGGGAGGGGGGGGGGGGGGGGGGGGAGGAGGAGGAGGAGGATTGCTAACGACGACGATTGCTGTTGATGCAATCTGACCATGTCATCTCAAACACTGTCAGCATGCATGCTGGAAAGTTTGAATTTTTTCCATTTCCGTTTTCTTCACTTTTCTTCTGAACCTTTTTCACTGATTTCCCTTTATTCTATCAGTTATTTTTTAAATGTTTGTTTTCTTTATATAATCATCTGTTATTTTCGGGTCATTACTTTGGTTCAGATAGTTGGGAGTTCTGCTTTTAGGCATGCCTAAATATATATTATAAATTTAGTCTACGAGTACAATCATGTTATGACCATTTGTAACAAAAATATATTGTTACTTCTTTCACAAGAAATAACATTTCTTTTAGTGCTTACTGTTTCAAAAGACCCACAGCAAATTAGGTAGACATATTCTTTCTGTAGAGCCTCAACTAGTTGTGGCAAGGATCGTTTTGTTGTTGTACCCAGGCCAAGCTGGCCATACAGACCTAAGGGAGAGAGATGCATTGCAGGCATAATAAGAAAATGATTATTGTAATAATTTGGAGAGTAGGCCATTCCAGCAGCTGAACACCGATCGATCAACCATTGGTTAAGTGACTTATTGACCATAGACAAGCATGATTGGCCAATCAATAAACCATTGGTTAAGTGACTCATCGACCATAGATAAGCATAATTGGCCAATCAACCAACCATTGGTTAAGTGACTCATTGACCATAGACAAGCGTGATTGGCCAATCAATCAACCATTGGTTAACTCTTTAAGCCCCGAGGGCTTTCAACTGATTTTTGGCTCATTCTAGACTGCAACAAACCCTCCCCCCCTAAGAAAACTGTAGTCACTGTTACCATGGAATTTTCATCTGACCAACAATACTGGGGGCTCAAAGTTTTTTGTCGGCCATTTTGGATACGTTGACGTCACATTGCTATGGAGCTGGAGGGAAGTTTGTTTGGGGGAAAACAGAATTTAAGGCTTTTTAAAGCCTTTTTGTTTCATTTTTAGAGTGCTGGAGGACATCATTAAGTCTGATGAGAGCTTGAATCAGTACTTTCTCGAAGAACTGAGTCTGTGCCTGCTATTGTGATAGAGAAAGAGCCTCCATTTTCCACTCGTGAATGGGCCAGGACGTCTTCTGTCACTTTAGCGTGAGCTTTATAAATGGAGGTCTGGAGCCACCTATCATAGCTTTTTTGGAATATTGGACAACATTTACTTGCCATTGATTGCAATATGAAGCTATTAGGTCGAAATGGCTTTAGACTTAGTATATATTTTGAAGAATGAAGATGGGGGAAGGGCCATGTCACTGTTTGGTAGGATTTCCCGGCATGCTTTGCGGTCATTATGGATGAATTTAGCTTGCTGTGAAGTGCTTGTGGACAGAATGGCTTGGTGCTGGGCAAGTTTAGGTGTTGGGAGACAGAAAGTGAGGTTAGTGCAAACATGAAACTCTACATTTTATGTGAAATATGCATTTTTGTGAGAAAATTTAGAATCTGAGGGGAAATATTTGTTTCTGTAACTGTCATTTTAGTCCCTTTTTCTGAAGTGAAATAATGTCAACTATATAGTTAACTTATGCAAAGAAAGGGGGATTTAGATGAAATTATTCATTTTTAATATGCCTAATGCAGTTCAATAGGATCATTGGTCTATACATTAAGGTGTGTGGGAATCTCAGGGCATTGCTCTTTGAACTTAGTCAGATTTATACCCTCAAAGCAAGTAACATAGTGACATATGGCACTCTTGGGGCTTAAAGGGTTAAGTGACTCATCAACCATAGACAAGCGTGATTGCCAATAAATCAACCATTGGTTAAGTGACTCATCGACCATAGACAAGCGTGATTGGCCAATCAATCAACCATATTTGACTGTGGTCAGTCATAGTTGACCAACCAATTAGGTTGCCAACAATCGACTGATAACCACGATCATCTTAAGACACTGGTGATTGACAATGGTTGGCTTTGATTGACCACAATCGATCTTGGGTGACTTAGAGAATGATCAATCACATTTGACAGGTCCAAGTTAAAAGTATTCAAAGGCAGCCACTTTAAAAAAAAGTTTGTTTTGCTAAGCCCTCTGCAAAACTTTTCTTGACATTCGAAAATGTAATTTTAAAGCAGCGACTAAGCACAGTAGACCATGATTGACCATAACCAATGGATGGACTATAGTCGACCATGATCAATAGTAGTCAGTTGGTTGATCAGTGCTATTACACTTTGCATGTATAATTGTACTGTGTGAAAGAGAAGACCATATGCTTACCTCCACCAAATGTGAACACCTGACCCTAACGAATGGAACAAAAATGTTATGTGAACACCTGACAAATGGAACAACAATATTACATGTAGTTCTACATATTCTAAACTAAAGTAGTATAGCCGGGAGTAAAATGATACCACCTCATATTTTATCCACCAGAGAACCGTTTTTAGCCCCCCTCCTCCAACATCTTTTTGGCAATTTAGTGAATTTTGACCACAAAATAGGCAAAAAACACCTAAGTGTGGCCAAAATTTTTATATGGTCCAACAAAATGTTGAGGTCGGGGGACTAAAAACGGCTCACTGGTGGATAAAATATGAGGCAGTATCATTTATACTCCCGGCTATACTACTAGGAATGACGCAGAAATAACGACCCTACGGTGGTATCTACGCCTGTGTGATCTACTAATCATATGTGCGTGAAGCTACATGTAAGTAGACTATGACTAATGCATTCGACCCTCCTCTAGAGATCCTGCTCACAGGTGATCCTTATGGCCTGCTTGGTGACCTTCCGATGCCTAGTGGTTCCGAAATTGGTGCCAATCTACGTATGTTCGACATTTCGGCTAAGCCTCTCATTCCCATATATCCACAACTAGAGAAGGGACCATGGGAAATGTGCCCCGAATGTCTCTGTCCAATGGACGTGCAAGGAATAGAGTTTGTATGTTCGACCTGTCGTCGTGTTTCCGAGGGCCCTCTGGAGATCGAATTGAGTGCCTGTATGCGCGAAGATAGCCAATACGGCAGTGAAATAGTCCGTGCAGCCCCATGGTTGCGTATCGTAGGTCCAAATAGCTCTTGGTACCAACGCGATCTAGATCGTACGAGCACAGTAGTTGATAACCATGAATCGCAACGACGCACAATCATGCGGGAACTGCTGGCATACAACACCGCTTATAGACAAAAGTACAACCTATCATTTCCCACTAACGTATTGGCTGTTGTGGCCGAAGAATACAGCCTAGTGCAGAGAGTTTGCGCATAGTCATACGAAGCAGACTATTTTGGCTGCGCTACTTTACCATGCGTGTATACAATTCAAGTTCATTCGCTCCAATAGCGAGGTGGCTCATTTCATGCAACTCAACAACCAGGGCATTGCTCGCGGCGATGACTTTCTGCGCTCATTACGTGCCGACGGCGAAATCAACATCGACCTAAATGCCGATCGACTAGCTCCTCATACCGCAACGACTTTTACCAAACTCGAACTCACAAGCACCCATGCTAGTGACCTTACCTCAGTACCAGCCAGGTTGCTACACACAAGTCACTCTTGCAGAGACACTACTACTTTGCTGCAAAAGATAGGCCACGAGGTCGTTCGTACAGCAATCGACGATCACATCGGTACCCATTCCGTGCTACGCAGCAAAGTCGTGGGAGCAAGTTACGAGGTGCTACGTCGTGCATGAGCACGAATCACTCTCGATGACGTCATCAAACGATGTGGTATTAGCAAAAATACGACTGTACGTTTTACCGTCGAGTTGCTTGCTTGCCATTTCCATTTTGAGCTCATCTATAAGAAACATGGGCTAAATAGTAGTCGAAATGGCCACTGAAGGAATAAGCTGAATTGGAAATAACGACCCTACGGTCCAATTAGAGAAACACATGCATAGGTATATACCTGTGTGATATACTGATTATATGTGCGTGAAGCTAAGTAGACTATGGCTAATATATTAGACCTTCCTCTAGAAATCCTGTCTAAGATCGTAGAGGACACAGGCCCTGCGTCATTCCCAAGCATTGCTTTGACTTCAAAACATCTAGGCGATGCGGCATCTCTAGCGCGTTACAAAAAGGTAGACCAAAGGTTCCGCAGACGAGTCTTCCTATCTGGTTTCAGAGCCGTTTGTGAAGATAACAAAGCGAGACAATTTGGCTAGGATTTTCGGTATTTCTACCAAGGACGCACGCGCTGCGCTACGCTTTGCCTGTGAAAATGGTCATCTCAACATCGCTAAGTGGCTCACAAAGTGCTTCAGCCTCACTATAGAGGACGTACGCGATGAAGGTAACTATGCACTACGCTTTGCCTGTTTCAACGGCCACCTCGACGACACCAAGTGGCTCGCTGAGCACTTCCAGCTCACTATAGAGGACGCACGTGCCTGTAACAACGAAGCACTAAGCAGAGCCTGTGAAAATGACCATCTCGAGATCGCCAAGTTGCTAATCGGCTACTTCAACCTAACCGTCAAGGACGCACGTGCATGTACCAACTATGTGCTACTCTATGACCGTCGCAACTACCTCCTTGGCACCTCTAAGTGGCTTGACAAGCACTTCCAGCTCACCACTGAGTACGAATTTTAGTCCCAAAATAAATAAATAAAGCAAAACTGGTGTCCACCAAAACCCCTCTAGAGACCACTTTCACCTTTTTCCTTCCTTCTCTTTACGGTCTCTAGAGGTTTTTGCTTTATTGTTTTTCCGGGCCCGGCATTTTTTCTACTGTATTTTTCTTTGAATTCTACCCTAACTGGTTGAGGTACGACCGGCACTCCTAGGAACTCCGTGAGCTCTATCCGTGAGCTCTACCCAAGTACCCGACCCAGGATTGGTATTACTTCTACTGTACTACTGTACTACTGTACTACTATAGCTTTTGCTATTACTATAAGCTTTGCTCTGCCACACCGACAGACGCGCTACGACTTGTGTAGAGCGGGGAGCTTTTTACTCCACACAAGCCGGTCTACCACATGTGGTCCGCCAGATTTGAACTCTAAGCTCGAGAGGCTCCCTTTTCTCCCAAGCCTAGCGCCAAACCGTTGGGCCACATGTGCTAGACGAAAGATTTGGTAGCAAAAATTATATTTATGTCTATAGCGTATGGTAATTAGCGGCTGATGTGACGAGACAGAAATTTACATACGAACCAGACATACGAATTAATTTATGGTCTTCGTGAGGCTAAAATAAAGTCTACGCTTGCTTCTCTCGTAGTAAATATCAATTTTTAGCCCACGAGACTGCCTAACTTTGCCCTCATCTCTTCCCGAAGCTCGGCCCGAATTTGTTCCACACTTTTTTCACCACTAACCAAAGCCATATGACGAATTTCAATCCTCATAGCCTCATATTTATCTGCTTCGGCAAGGATGAGAGTGAACTCAGAGTCAGACACTCTCTCGTCACGCAAGGCTTTTGACACGAGATCACGAAGTGTATTCACTTTCGCTCTCGTTAACATAGCGGTTTTCTCATGCTTCGAGACTTTGATTCCAAGCTTCTTAGCCCAACAGCTGTAGAGGCTGAAATTACTCCACAGAGCCCGCCAACAACACCGAGTGGTAGGCCAATTATAGCACCAAAGCCGGAGAGAGAAACCGCTAATCCTGAGCCCGATAAAAGCACACTCAGGCTACCTGTGGTCACAGCGATACCGTGAACGATTTCCCGCGCACGGGCATACTTTTTACGCACACCCTCGTAGTGTTTTTCTTGGGCTTCAATGCCCGCAAGCGTCTCACACCTTTTGCAGGCAAAAGTTCTCTCCAGAGAGTGGGGGATAAATCGGTGGTGCCGTCGGAATGGTTTGAATTGAGTCGCTCGCCATTATACATATGGTATATATAGCTATAGCTTACTCAATCTTCAATACATAGCGTAGAAGTCGACCATGGAAGTCTACAACATTGTCTTTCTCATCGCGAACTGCCAGGTGAAAGCTGCTCTGTATTGTCCCTAGAGCTTGGACAGTTAGTGGGAGTAGTGAAGCATAGGTTGCTTTTGCAAACCTCTCACCTCGGATCTCTAAGCTAGCTAGGACTTTCGATGGCTTTCCCTCGAGAAGTGAGAAGCTGGAATCCACCACATCGCAGTGGACATACACTGTGTGGATATCTTGTAGCACCAGTTTATGATTACCCACTTGGATCGTCATATCATCTATCCCATGTTCATTTCCTTTGACACCCAACAGTGTGCAAAGATTTTTCCTGAACTGGATTGGTTTCTTTACCTCTAGGATCCAAGCCCTCGTAGGTATAGGTGGTTTTAAGTAGCGTTAACAATACACTCACTAATATTAATACATGGCTAAATACAAATAAGTTATCTTTAAATATAGAAAAATCACATTTTGTAATCTTTCATCCCCCACAGAAGAAAGTCCTTGGTATTGATCTATTTATAAACAACAAACGCTTATCACAAAAAGATAGTGTAAAATATCTTGGAATTTTGATTGATTCAAATTTGTCTTGGAAAATCCAGACTCAAGAAATATTAAAGAAAATATCAAGAGGGATTGGCATATTAACGAAAATACGTCATTATGTAAATTTAAGTACTTTAGTTAACTTATATTATTCATTAATATATCCTTTCTTTACCTATGGCTTACTTGCATGGGGAAATATATACGCTACTACACTTAATAAATTAATCATTATTCAAAAGAAATCATTACGTATTATTACCTTTTCTCAATTTGATGCACATACAAGCCCCCTCTTTACAAAGTTGAATATTTTAAAATTGCAAGATTTGGTTTATTTGCATACTGCTCTTTTCATGTTTGACTTTTACAACAATAATCTTCCAACTATGTTCAAAGATTTTTTCATTCCAATCAAAAAAGTACATACTTATAATACTAGACTAGCCTCTAAATGTACTTATTATACTCCAAAAGTTCGTACAAATTATGGTAAATTCAGCTTGCGATACAATGGTGTCACAACCTGGAATTTAATTTGTGAAGACAATAAGATACTACATTCTAGAAAGTTATTTAAATCAAGTCTTACTAAACAGTTTTTGAATCAATATTAGTGCTCTCCTTATCATATTAAATTATACAATATAGATCTTCCTTTCAGCTTGTACGTGTATCTGTCTGATTTAAATTGTAAATAGTAACTGACTTATACTTGTATAATGTGTGTGTTCGTGTTTTCTTGTCTGACCAATAATACTCATATATAATTTACTACATTTTTGGGGTGCCAGACTCGATTAGTTTAATTTAAGCTACTTCTGACATCCCAGCACTCTAATTTTAGCAAACTGTTTTTCACTGTAAATTCCTATTTGTTAAAAGAGTGTGAATAAATTGTTGTTGTTGTTGTTGTTGTTGAATGCTTGCCATATCATGGTGCCCTGCATCGATACTGTATGGGAACCCCACACCTTGGGTATCCCACCAGAACGAAGCCTTCTTTACTAGGTTCCACCAACTGTTCTCAATAGTGATCTCGATTAGCGAAATATTCTGGATAAGAAGAGGTTGATCAAAGTAGACCGTCTGGTCAGCTGAGGTACAGGTGACGTTTAGCACAACCATGTTTTTCCGATATTTAGAGGTATCGACTGTATGTATTTATAACTACGTTATAACTTGCAAAGCAACAGCTTCAATAGCCAACAATGAGCCAAGAAAAAGTAAAACAGTTAAACGCTGCTTTGTGGGTGAAGTTCAAGAATCAATATCCCCACGCCAACCTTACTCAGTTCCATTCGGTAACGGACATAGATGGCCCGGGAAAATACTCAACAAACATCATATTTCGAGACGGAGATGAGGGTTATTTAGTTTATGGTGATGCACCACATTACAGTAAACCCGCTGCCATTCAAAAACGTATTGATAACGCTCTCTATGGTATACTGGATGGTTTCCCATCTTCCCTGACATGGTCCTCAGGTGTGAAATACCCTGTTCCAGCAACCCCCTTAACCGAAGCAGCTCAAGACATCGATCTCAAGACTCTGCAGATATACATCACACCTGTGGAATTATTCGAAGTAGGTGTCAGGGATATATTTAAGGAGACCGTCGTGACGCATAAAACAGCAAAGGAGTCTAGGAAATGGCTGGCAGCTCCATCATTCAGCTATTGGCCTCAACAACTCAATCTAGCAACATGGTGTGCAACTTCTGGCTGTGTGGTGTCGTTGTTCGATTCTGCTTTCAATACGTATCCACCTATTGTTCAAGGGTTCCTACGAGTTCACACGTATTTCACAATACGATGAATTCTGCATGAACTTGGTGGCTCTCATGGAGTGCCTCTACCTGGTGACTCCGCTTTTGAGCAACTTGATAACCTTTATAACAAAGCAGCTCTGGAGACCTTATGCATCGAGTTTGGTTTATCTCGAACACCTGACTTTCGATGGAAGGGAGGTCGGAATCACGGATTAGGAGATGTATTCCTTTACTACCCGGGTGATGGCTATAGAAACGTCCACGTAATCCGAGGCTATGACAAAGAAGCAGATATGTGGCCCAATCACAATAATTTGTTTGCAGACCAAGGAGGCAAGGTGGACATGGGAAATCTGGTATCCTTCGTTCGGAATGATGAAGCCGAAGGGAAACAATTCAACTGGTTCGCACCCCAAATCGGGAGAGGGCTTACGAGGGCTGGGTTGGGTAGGTTGAATCGCTCAGTCGAGGCTTTCGTATATTGCATTCTAGGTGCCCAAGCCAACATGCGCTCATCCATCATAAGCAGCACTTTTGCGAGTGGTGGTGCTATTAACACTCAACTCGAGTTTCGAAAGCTGCTCGAAGACTCAATCTTAGAAAACGACCTCACAAAAAGCGTAGCAAATTATCAGTTGGCTATTCAAGAAACAAAGAAGAGGCTCAATCTAGCCGTAGCTATAGGGGTGTGGTTATTGCCAAGTGACCTGGTGATCAACACCCACAGTGTCGTAGGTTATAATAACGATCTCCAGAACGCTACGAAAGATATGCGGTTGGGTGCAAACGACAATGTAAATACGGAGAACAAAAAACCGCCTCCCCAAATGCTAGGACCTCACCCAAAGAAACACCTTCCACATGCATCAAAACAACCAGCTTCACACCCAACGCATGTTGCTGCAGTTGCAAAGCAACGTGTGCCCGTACCAAAGGCACATCAACAAACACGACACGAAACCAATCTGGCAGTGGCGTCGATTGCTGCAACTGGAGTCGCTTGGTGGCTATTTCGCTAACGCTTCCGTCGTTTCAACAATTGTTCTACAAGGAAGACCACTACAGCCACGATGAGTAGCCAGGCGTTCTTTGCCAAGAATCCTACGACCTCGCCTGCAGTCCCGAAGAGAAAGCTTGCAATTGCCCCAACCATTCCAGGTAGGATCTGCCCCAGCTTTTTTCCTATTGCCTCCAACCCTTTGCCAACACCACTTGCTACGTTAGTGAGACTCTGCTGTAACGCAGCGACAATAACACCAATCACAGTGCTTGCCGCAGCCAGTACACCAACCACAGTGAAACCGTACTTCTTGAAAATAGCTTTTACCCGGTCCCGCAGCGACATGTGCTCTTGGAGGGCTTCTTCGCGCTGATCCAGAACTGCTCTTTCCACATGGAGAGAAGAGATCTCCTCATTGGCTGCTTCTCTCTGAACCGTGGTTGACATAGGGTCTTGGAGAATCTCTTCATTCTGCTCAACCCGCTCATCGAGCTGTTCTTGCGCTTGTTCGACTTCCCTTTCTGACTCTTCCCGCATAGGGCCGAGGGCTGCTATGAGATTTTTGCCCCACTTCTGGTATGCCTTGCCTTCCTTTGTGGTTAGGGGTATGGGCTGCTCGTTGCTTCCCGTCGCGTGAACAGCGATTCGTCCGTCGGCTAGGGTAGATATCTCAACCGTACCTCGAATCCCCGCATCAGGGTAAAGATGTCTGACCGAATAAATAGCCATCTCCATTTCCTCTGGTGTGAATTCACCGGTGAAGACGAACCCTTGGATATCGTCAATCAATGAGGTACCGGGTATTTTGGGGCACCCAAACTTCTGTGCATCTTCCAGGGGGATTCTCTCTCTACCACCTGCAGCAGCGGTTCCCGCGTCTGGTACGGTTGGAAACGGGTTAGTTCTGTCTTCGTTGCCTCTGTCGGCTCCACCCGATGTAGTCTTGTCGGTTGTGTCCACCTCGACATCCATATTGAAGGCTTATCCTTCCACCTTATATATCTATATAACTTTGATGTATACATATTCAATATGGTAATGTCAAAGCTAGACCCAAAACAAGCAAGCAGAGAGCCTTTCGGGCTCAAAGCTCGACGCATTCTATATAGACAAACTTTCACGCGATCGTATGCCAACCCAGGAGACTCTCTCTACGTTAGTATCCCAACACTAGGAGAAAACGTCGTCCTGGTCCCAGGTAGCCTTGCACTCTTGGCTGACCTTGAATTGTCTGGTGGACACGCCAATAATGGCGTGGTGGCCAATGTCGGGCGATGTTTGGTCTCGTGTCGAGTTTGCAAAATGGGAGGTGAGACACTGGAAGATATTGACCGACCAGATCTCCTACAGACATATTCCGACCTCTATCTTCCTACTTCAGAGCGAGAAGCTCGGACCCAACAAGGTATTCAGTCAGAGAACGTGAATAAACTTCGCTCAGGGGCCGGTGACAAAGACATGTCGATTGCTGCAGACAACGCGCTCCTGACTGCATATGGATCGAAATATCGAATTCCGTTGGACGTTGACATTCTGACACAACATGGAGCCCTGTATCCCCAGGCCCTAAGTAGCGATCTTTCGTTTAGGCTAACTCTAGCAGCTGCTGCCAACGTGATTGTGGGGTCTGACCCTACCAAACTGGGCACATACAAGCTCAACAACATCCAGCTGGAGTATAGTCATCGAGAGCAACACTCTCGCCAAGCAAGCACAGGACGGATATATCACAGGCACTGCCTTCCTGCTCAACCATGCTCTTCACTTCAAGACTGTATCTGTGGATAAGGCGTCCGACACTCTGGTGCATCAGAACATCCCCGTTTCACGGCGATCCTTTGCTGGAATACTTCTCCTCTTCGTGAATCCATACACCACTGGTACCCAGGACAGCGAGGCGTTTGTCAACCCAGGGATCACAAAGGTTGAGGTTGATGTCAATGGAATTCCAAACAGACTCTTTCCAGACGGTATGCTACCACCAGACTTCTGGGAGGCTTCCAAGGGATGGCTTGCCACATCCGGAGGACAAGCTCCACAACTGGGCCAAAGAGGAGTGACAAGCTCCTGGACAGCCATGACCTCCGCCAAGTTCTTCACCAACAAATTCGCCGTCCTGGTCGACTGTCGCACAGAACAGGATCCAGCTGCCCACGGTGATGGATTGGCCCGAATAGGTAGTGGAACAGACATACGGCTTCCTGTTCATAGGAGTGGAGGCAGTGGGACTGTAAACATGCACATCTATGTGCTGGCTGATGCCCAACTCACGGAGCCCTTAAGGATATAACATATTAACGATGGATGCCTTGGTAGAACACATCCCATTCAATGCCCTGATCGTAGGGCCCACAAACTGTGGAAAAACTGCCTTCCTTGTGGAGCAGCTTCGTGGAGCCTTTCGCGGCAAGTTCGACTACGTTGTACTGATCTGTCCTACATTCGCCTACAACAAGACCTATCGTGGATTTGCCTGTGGCGATCCAAACTTCCGTGTCGTTTTGCCCAGCAGTTCTTGCGAGGCTATCGACGCTGCACTGCATGTTTGTGCCACCTACTGGGCAGGAACCAATACCCTGCTCGTTCTTGATGATTGTGCCGCCTCAAAGTGTTTCGCGAGGGTTTTCTTTATTCTAGCGTCCCCTCGCAGGAACCGGGATCGTACTTTAGGCGAGTAGACGAGACTTGAGTTGGAGTTCACCGTGCTTTATTTGTTCGTCCTGTGCGGACCTCCCGCACCAACCAACTAGTGCGGATCCTCCCGCACCAGCCAACTCTACTCTCTAGTTTCGTTCTCTCTCTCTTTCTCTCTATATCGTTTTTCTAATCTCTAAATTTTACAATGCTACTCCTTAAGTAGTAAACGACATACTCGCGTGTGAAAGCTTGCAAGTTATGCTGGGAAAACAAGTTATAAACCTGTTTTACCAGAAATACAATTTCATGACGTTACGTAAAATCGTACGCCCATACGAACCTTAAAACGAATTTTATGAGTATTTTAGAATTATAAAACTATCCAAATTTAACAATGTTCGTTTTAAGACAGTAAGCCTTAACTGTCCAAGAAGAAATATCTAGGTTAAAATCGAAAACAAGTGAATTCAAGAAGGTGAAAGTTCTCTCTGGTCAATGACTAAATAAACAAAATGACATACGCTCAAGGAGGTGCTTAACCGCTGTATCGCGTGAATTTGCACAACTTTCACTCGCAGAAGTTCTGCTAAATCTGTACGTGTTATCAGAAGATAACAACAGGATGCAAAACTACATTAAGATTAAGATTAATTGACAAGCCAGTAATTACTAAACTAGTATTACCTTGGGCAAGAGACTATAACTGCTGCCAGGTAAAATATCGTCAAAGACACATTTAGAATATAGCGAACTCAGTTGAAATGCACAAGATAAAAGTGCATTTATTTAAAGAGGGATTTTCCTCGGTAAAAGTAGTAAAAACTAACTTTTACTTATGTTAAAGACTAAGTATAGGTTTTTGTGAGAACGCCTTATACAAATAATATATGTTGAAGCATAAGGAAAACATCCGTAGGATTTACGATTCTGACCACAATATAATCAGATATGTCGCTATTTTTAATCCCTTAGTCCCATTAATTTTACCTTCCAAAAAGGCCGTCAAGGACACTCTGGCGTCATAATGACAGCTTTCTTTGCAACAAGACCTGCGGTGTCACTTAGTTTCACTAATCTCGAGCGCCGATAATTAAGTATCCAATTAGGAAACATATACTTTTTAATTTTCCTTCTATCCGTAGTTATATTGCCATTAATATTTAATTTGAGGAACTGATGTGTTCTCGGAACATTACTAGCGAATTTCTAGCTGGATTTCTAAATCCAACCGAGAAAATTGACTTTAACTCTACCTCTCTTATTAATTATATTTTGAATATATGTAATCTAGCTGTAAGCTGCTAGCTTGCTACGTTTGACCAAACGTCAGTTAAATGAATGGGTACAGTCGTTATTCAGTATCCGTCAACATTTGTGTCAGAAGAGGAAACTCCACAGTAATTACCCTAGGGGCCAAGATTGATTACATGTATATATTAAGAAAACCACTATCCCTTGGCTTTAATAACGCCAATTTTACACTAAAAGAGAAACGACTAAAAGTGGTTTTTATTTCCTTTTTTATCGTGTAACAAAAGGACGTAAAACGAAGGACCAATAAGCTCGTGGAACTGGCCTTTTCTGCTCGCCATATCGGGATTTCTGTTTGGGTGCTCTCCCAACAATTGACGAGTATCTGTAAACCATTCCGCGAAAATGTAGCTATGGTAGTGGCCTTTCATACAGCGTCGGCTCTAGATAGTAAAAGGCTATTCGAGGACTACGGTGGATCGCAAGAAGAGAAAGAGCTAGGCTCAGTGCGTCATTTGCAATCAGAGCTCCGGGCCCACAAGTTTGCTCGCATATGCTTTTGTTTAAGACATCCCTTTGCAGTTGTATTAGAGCTGCCTGCTCCTGCAGTATACCATGGAGGAACAAATCAAAGCCCTACTAGGTGAGGATGATGTGCCTCAGACGTCGACACCAGCTGAATCAGCTAAATTGGAGGGAACTGACGCAACTGACGATTGCCGGGAAGCACTCTCAATTTTAGCTGCAACGGGCACAACGAAGGACTACCTGGGACAGAATCTCTCTCTAGGAGATGTTTCTACACTGTCTGAGAAGGACGTAAAACGTCTACATAGTAGATACCAGGCCGTCGTAGCAAAGCAAATAACAGGCTGCTTAGTAAACGGAGCACTGCATCTATCAACTCGTGCAGTCGCGTACGTAGTTCCACTAGACGATCAACAAGCACTTCTCAAAGACCAACAAGAAGATTACCTAGTCCGCAACGAGATCAGTGCTGTGGCTGGCTTGTTATCACATCCAAGCTAGACTCCTGTAATAGCCTTCTCTTTGGACTACCAGACACGCAAATTGACAAGCTTCAACGAGTTCAAAATGCTGCTGCAAGGCTAATCTTAGGTGTAAAGAAGAATGATCACATAACTCCTGTTCTGCAGAGCCTTCATTGGCTACCTGTACGAGCTAGGATTGACTTTAAGACTTTACTACTCACATATAAGGCTCTTCACAATCAAGCTCCTGCATATATATCAGAACTCTTAATCGTATACCAACCTCGACGTTCTCTCAGATCTGCTTCACAAAACCTTCTCACAGTACCAACATCGAACACTAAGTCCTATGGTGATAGATCTTTTTCAGTTGCTGCTCCCAAACTCTGGAACTCCCTGCCATCACACATTAGATGTGCAGATACTCTTAGTTTATTTAAGTCCTCTCTCAAGACCCACCTTTTTCGTGAATATTTTCTTATTTTATAACATATTGTATATTGGTTAGCTTTTTAATATATTTAAGTGTAGTTTTTCATTATTGTAAAGCATTGAGACTTAGTGTAATGCTCTATATATTATTATTATTATTATTATTATTATTATTAAAGCAGGTCGCTTAGTGGCCTTAGCAAGTGCTTTGTTCCACGTAGTTGGACACATAGGTGTTCCTGGTACATCAAGCGATCGACCAATTAAAGACCCGCTGACTACTGATATACCTCAACCAGTTTCAAAGCAACAAGATATACAAGATGGTAGAGGAGGAACAGATGGATCGAATCACTGCGGACCCTCCGAAGACTGCGCCCCTTGAGAAAAACCAAAAGGTAAACGATCCAAAGCGTGTCGCTGCTGGAAAAGCACTGGTAGAAAGTAACCGCCGTGCTAGAGCGGCTCTCAATCGCGAGTTGGAGCGCAAAAGGGAGGAGATTCGTTCCAAAGAAACTGAAGATGAAAGTCGTACTACCAGGTCCTCCGGACAACCGGCTGTGAGAATGGGGCTACCATCACCATACTTACTGCCATCGGCACGTTGGTAGGTCTGTACTATCCGCGCCTTTACAGAGGCAACACTCAAGCGTCTCAGAACTGTTGTAGTACGACGCCGGCTACGCCACGTGCTCCCGACAAAAGCCCAGATTCGCTGGGCATGGAGTAGGTTCATTTGTAGCCTAGAATCGTAGGTCATATGTGTTATAGTAGAATGGTGGAGAACAAGTTGATGCAAACAGTGCAAGACGCTGCTATATTGACTGGACTCGCTGTAGGTATTGGGTTCGTTGCAAAAAAGGTGGTCAAGGAGTCCATGCTTAGCGATCCTTCGTCCTCCGTCTTGAATTACGTAAAGTGGACGGCTGTGTTGGCTGGTAGCATCGCCGCCAAGCAATATCTCGAGGACCAAAAGGTCATCCCATAGAGTGCGTAGATGGCCACCATAGCTATGATGCTCGGAGGAGCTCTACTCAATGCAACAGCCTTCGTAGGTGGAAGTTATTTCGCCCGGGCAATCTCCGGTAAAGATCCTGATACGCTGGCCATAGAGCGCAAACGCCACGATAAAGCTCTTGAGAAGTATCAGGCAGACTGGGCTGCTTTCCAGGAACATCGTGAAAAGTTAGCCGACTGGGTCCAAGAACAGGCGAGTCTGCAGCACCATGCTTCTGAGGATCTCAACAATACGGACCGTGCTCTCGAGCTATACAATACAGTACACGTGGGACTACACCGCATCCCAGCACTGCACGGACCTAGTTTCTCAGACTACTACCGACCGTCGAGTGCACAGAAGACAGGTGAGTTGGTCTACGTTGGTGGTGGAATGCTTTCCCTTGGATATGCCTTCAGTCGCTGGCTGTAAGTAATTAAAAAAAAAATCCTCTAAAAAAAAAAAGGAATCTATTAATAAAGAAAAAAACAATCTTTAAAAAAAGAAAGAGATTTTGGGGGCCTTTTTTTTCTTTTATGAGAATAGCGTATTAGAGGCTCATCATTGTGATATAGCAATGGATGCAAAGCTTTCCTCAATATTCTATGGTCCGGAGGGATACTGGAAAGGTCACGCTGCCGTGGGTAAGCTCGCAACTTCTGCTGGGGTGCCAGAGGCTGTTGCAAAGGTTTGGCTGGAAAAGAAAGCCCTATGGCAAATGTTCCTACCTAGTCCACATGAAATTCCAAGACCACACTGGACAGTCTCAAAGCCAAACGAGGTGCACCAGGCTGATCTCCTTTTCCTACCACATGATCGGGTCCGTTCGGGACGAACATGGAAGATTTATAAGTACACACTCGTTGTAATCGATGTGGCAAGCCGCTACAAAGAAGCAGAACCTTTGACATCGAAAGATAGTGGTGAAGTGGCTGCGGCCTTTGAACGGATCTACGAGCGTGGTCCATTGACGTGGCCAAAACTGTTACAGGTAGATCCAGGAAGGGAGTTCATGGGACGTATGTCTGGAACCTTGGAGCGACATGGTACAAAGGTCCAACGAGGCGAGGTAGACAACCACAGGGCACAAGGCTTCGTTGAGCGAGCAAACAGGACGCTGGCTGAGAGGTTGTTTGGATATCAATATGCTCAAGAGTTGGTTCTTGCTTCGAAAGGGTCAGATGCTAGATCCAGAGAGTGGGTTCTGCGGCTTCCTGTGGTCATCAAGGACATGAATAGTGAAGTGACTCGACTGACAGGAAAGGAGCCTTTGAATGCCGTGGTGGCACAGTAAGTGGACGTAAAAGTCACTACATATTCGAGGCCCATTGGATTCGAAGAAGAGCGCCTGCCATTCGATGCTCTCGTTCGATATCTGTATGCACCAGGGGAGTTGGAAGGTGGAGCCCGGCGAGCGACTGATCCTGTGTGGAGTTTGGAGGCGTATGGTATCTTGCATAGTGTGGTATCTTCGGGACAGCCCGTGCTGTACTATTTGGGAAAGGATGCACCAAAGCGAGGGTTTGTGCGTGAAGAGCTACAGATAGTGCCTAGGGATACAGAACTGCCACCAAAGGGGATCCTAGTCGTACCCAGTCGCTAGACTGTACTCTATAGGCTCAGTGTGGATGCCGTCTGGAAGAACCCGTCGCTTATCGTAGTAGGACGAGAGCCCAAGCTTCTGCTGTTCATAAGTTGCTATACCTTCTGGTGTCAAGCGGAAGCCTCGGTTTTCTGCTTGGTCGATGCTGCCGTGGAGTGCTGCTTTGAATCGATTCCATGAGACGGCGTTGTGCTGCTTCGACATCCCTTTGGTGGAATATTTCCTACTGTCGTCTGCCTCGACGTAGTAGGCCTTGGAGCAAAGTGCAATGGCGCGCTGTCCCTGAAACTCGAGTTTGAAGAGGCCTGGGGTGCGACTGCTCCACTTGTCCCAGGCTAACCAATCTTTTTGGCAGGCCGCGAAATCCTCGCGCAGTTCGGGTTGTACCACTTCGTCGATGCTGTTGCCTGAGATGGCGATGTACGCACTGTCCGTATCCATCTGGATGTATTCGAAAACCTGCCGATCAATGTACTTGTCAAGGAAGTCGTAGTAGAACTCGAGCATACGGAGCTTGGCAAGCTGGTACACAGCGATTCCTACTTGGAACGGACGTTTGATCTTGATCCGAGGTTTTCGACTCTCGAGCTCATATGCGTCACCGACCTCCTCCAGATCTGCAAACCAGGCACTGCGCAGGGCTTTGTCCACAATCTGCTCATCTTTGGTGTAGGCGACATTCGTTAGACGCTCCAGAGCCTCGATCAGCTTACCGTAAGCGCTGTTTCCAAGTAGCTTGAACACATCCGCCAGCAGGGCTTTGCTTTTGTCCGCATCTCCTGTCCGTCGCGCTTCAGTGACTTGCTCCACAAACCATTCGAAGACGTTTTTCAGTTCGTAGTCGATTGTGCGGTAGACAGCAGTCATCACTGCTCCGTGGTCGAGATACCAACGTAGAAGAGGGGCGTAGAGCAACAGCCTCTTTCCACTCAAACTCCCAACTAGCTTCTTTTCGTTTGGTCGCTTTCGACCTGTCTCTTTCAGATAGGCCAGCATTTCTGGAGGGATTGCTTCCTCGGGGATTTCCCGATTGTAGAAGAAGGGTGGCATCTCCTCGAATTTCTTCCACAATGCTCTGGGTATCTCTATGTCGACCTCTGCGTACCCAAACCACGACCCATTCCGCAGGCACTCAGCAAGTCCTTCGGAGGCTGGACCAGGCTCGTTGTAGTGCACAACCTCTTCCTTGCCACAGGGCATTTCGTGGGCCATAGTCGAGAGGTATAGGACATCGGCATCGTAGCCCAGAATCTTGCGGCAGAGTTTGGGTCCACGCTGATGGCTGCGGATCTTGGACACTCCTGCTTCGTGGTATCTGGTCAGCACTATGCTTGGACCTCCCACGACGGCACTCTTCAGCATGTGATAGGCCTCCTCTTTTGGGGCATACAGCTCGGCCCCACGCTCTACGCTACCTCGAAGAAGAAACTGCAGTGAGACTCCAGGGATAGACACTGCGTCTTTCAATGTGTCTACACCCTTTGCGTGGTAGAAGCTATGCATCTTCTCGAGGGCCTCTAGAAACGGGACCACGTTCAAGTCGTTGTAGTACTGTAGCCAGTCAGCGAAGGTCTTCATTCCCTTCTCACGGAAGATGCGCTTACAGTCCTTCAAATCTGCCATGGATAGTAGGTATCCTCCCTTCAGTTTCGACCACCACGCTGGATAGTCCGGCAGTCCGATGTGGTCCAACTTGTCGGGAGAATCAAACCACTCATACGGCATGAAGCTGTTCTGTAACTCACATCCATATGCGGTGACCCAACGCTCGTAGGAAGTGCCGGGCCCAAGATAATTCATCACGTCGAGGAACCTAAATTCAGGGGTCAAGAGAAACATAGTGGAGTTGACCTTCTTTGCCACCCGGACCTTCTTGCACGTATCGGCAATAGTTTCGACGAAGTAGTTTCGGAAGAGATTCATGTCGTACCGACCGGAGTTGAACCCTAGCACAGGAACCTGGTAGGACCATTCGTTGATTTTAGTCTGTTGTTCCTTCGATAGGGTATCGAAAGAGAAAGCGGCGGTCCTGGGGCAGAACTGTTCAACAACGATTTCTCGAATTGCCTTTGCCCTTTGCTGGAGTTCTTCGACGAAGGCAGAGACGAGGTCCTTTGGATTGCGTTGGCAGATGTGGGTTGGTGTGCGGTTGTGTGTGTCAGCGACTGATACGGATATGGGAACGTGTATGTTGTCGATGGTCAATCGGTCTGTTGGCTGTCGTCCCTTTGTCCCATCGAGGTAGGCCTCAAAATCGTATACTATGGCATGTGGGTAGAAGGTTTGCGTTGGTTTTGGAACGGACGCGTTAGTCTTCTTTGTAGAGCAGCCCCAGGCCTCCACTACGGTATAGCCTGCCTCACATAGCTTTGCTGTTCTGTTGCAAGTCTTGCGGTACTGGACTGTACCCCGGGGGAAGCATTTTGGGCAGCCGTGGTAGTAACACCCATGAAATTGGAAGATGGTTTTGGAAAGGGGTTCGTAGCCATCGACAGGTGCTCCTTCGATCCAACGTTCTCCACCATGCCCACAGGCTGCGTGATGGATATGCTGCTGGAGTGCTTCCGACTCGCGCTTGAGCCAGCGTAGGGCTGCTTTGCTAGCGGTGTTCTCCGGCCAGAAGGCTTTTTCATATGCGGACTGAGGAGCTGTGATTGCTTCTCCTGGGCATACGATCTTCGTTTCGCCGCGACTACAACGATCTACATGGCGTTGGAGGTGGCCAGCCTGCGTGAACCTTTGCTTACAGTCATTACAGATGTAGATGTGCCCGAGCTTGCAAGCGTTCTTGATATAGAAGGCATGCCCGTCGTACACCCCTATCGTTATTATATGATTGTAGCGGGCTGCATGCCGCATCAGATGCCAGGCACCATCCTCCGTAGGTTCATACACCCGAATGCCTATCCCAAAGTGTAACTCAATCTTCTCCAGCTGATCTAGCGAAGTTTTGGGGACGTCTGGTATAGGTACTACCAAGTGATAGAAGTCCTGGGCGAGTTTTCGAGCTTCGGTGGTACACCTGTCTACGCGTGCTCCTTTATATACAACAAAGCAGCGCCAAAGACATAGGTTGTCATTGTATTGGTCGAGGGCAATCATTCCCTTCTTCTGCCGAAGCCAGTGTGGCAGTGGGCCTGTTCCAAACAGTGGCTGACGATCAAGCACGACTTTGACGTCCACGTGGATCCACCTCACGAATGGCCACTGGGTATTGGGACGCTCTATGTGGGATTGAGGCGAGTGCTCTCCTTGTTGGCAATCCACTCCTCTGCGTCGCCTAGAATATTTATCCATGGAGAACCTGGGACTGTCTTGGAGAAGAGCATCACACGCCCGTTGTTGACATTGCGAATGCGATAGGCGTAGCTGTAGCGCAGGTAGAAGCTTGTTGCTACATTTGCAGTCAACTTCTCCATGAACCTAGGTGTCAAGTCCCCTGCCACACCTTGGAAGAAGCGCCACTGAATGGTACGCCTACCTTTCTCCTCTCCCTCGAGCATACCATCTCTCTCATCGAGAATAGTGTCTGTCTCTCGAGCAAGACTCCGTTCCAATGGCTCACTACGAGACTTTTTCAGGGTCCGCCGTCCGATGGTATACGGGTTTGAGGGTGGGCTATAGCCCGTGCTTCAACAGCTTCTGCCCTTAGACTTGCCGTGACCTCCTCATCCAACTGTTTGGCTTCACGTGCACGTTGGGCACTCTTGTGAGGATTTTCGGGATCACCTCGAAGAGCTGGGAACCTACCTGTTTGGTCAGCTCGTTTGATTCTCTTCTGCCGTTCGGTGGCGCGGGCCTCGGCTATTGCCTGAACGAGACCGGATTCGTTGAGCCTAGAGAAACCTTGAAGGTCGAACTGCTTTGCATGCCTGCGTAGTTCTTTGAGGGTAGCCATTTTCTTCAGTTATACCTATACCTATCTTCTCTCTAATTGGACTGTGGGGTCGTCATCCTTAATTCCACTAACACCTTTGCGAAGCACTTCTTAGTACGGCATTTTATCTCACGGAGGCGTTGGAACTGTGGTTGCGCACACTTCGAGCAAGTCCCGTAACTCGTATGACAGCCGCGACCACACTTCGAACATGGAGTAGGTGAAGTGCTCCCACCTCGTATCTGGAAATTATGCTGGGCGCAGTACTCTGTTGTCTTCGAACGACTCCTTACGCACCTCGTATCCTTCCCAAACATCAACCAGCAACAATTGCCTTTCTCCATCGTCTAATGCTTTCGCATATACCATATATATTCCATTCTCTAATTGGATCGTAGGGTCGTTATTTCTGCGTCGTTATTCCTGCGTCGTTATTCCTAGTAGTATAGCCGGGAGTATAAATGATACAGCCTCATATTTTATCCACCAGTGAGCCGTTTTTAGTCCCCCGACCTCAACATTTTGTTGGACCATATAATTTTTTTGACCACACTTAGGTGTTTTTTGCCTATTTTGTGGTCAAAATTCACTAAATTGCCAAAAAGACGTTGGAGGAGGGGGCTAAAAACGGTTCTCTGGTGGATAAAATATGAGGTGGTATCATTTTACTCCAGGCTATACTACTACTAATAATAATATAATAATATAATAATAATAATAACGGATTAATCAGTGGCATTTCCACGAGGTGGCTCTTCATCCACTGATGGGCCTACGATTTAACGTCCTTATCCGAGAAGACGTGAAGGTCTAACCATTTGCAGCTCGTGAACGAAATTGTTTTACAAAGGTAGCACCTTCTACTCGGTTATTTTAACACCCTGAGTGTTGGTCCGGCCGGGGTTTGAACCTGCGACCTCCCGCACAACAGACCGGCGCTTAACCACTAAGCTAACCGGGAGGCTACATATATGTACATCATGTGTGCAGCATAATTCAACCACATGTCTGTGTAATTATTCAGTGAAGTTAATTGCTGCAGGTACCAAATGAAGTCTAAAAACTTGTTCAATTCAGTAACTGACCTTCACGTCTCAACATAAATGGATATTACAGTATTCAGGATTTGTGGCAAAATATGTTTATTATTTACCTCTGTATTGAGTACAGCTGTGTGTGAATAACCTGCCGCCAGCTGAGTGACCTGAACAGTATCGAGGGCGGTCATGTGACTTGGTAGCAGAGCATCCTCAATACTACCCAGTCCCAGCTGGCCATGCACACCCCACCCCCACGCCCACACTTGTTGGCCAGTGGACAATGCTAGAGAGTGGTAGTGGCCACACGTGACTGCTATGTATTTCTTGTCTGACAGTTCAGTGATGAAGACAGGACGAGTGTGCTGCTGAGTATCACCCTGTCCTAACTGGGTTACAATCAAAACAAATGATTAATATGTTTAAAAAAACAAATATTTTGTTTACCCTTGGATATTGAGGCTTATTTTAGGCCTTTAGCAGATTCTGCTAATGATCCAAGCATTCTCCACACACTCCTTGCTACATTCTCCACACACACTCCTTACTTATTTTTACGGTGATTTTTTAATGTAATGTCAAAACTTTAAAGAAAAAATATATCAATATGTGACAGATAACCATAAGAAGCTCCATATATATAATTTTTGGTAACTGACCTGCCCATACTCAGATGAACCCCAGGCATAAACCTGCCAAGGGGAAAAAAACATGTTATATTCAAAGATTAGACAGATGTTCACACAGGAAGTGAAATAAATATAGAGTTCTTGATTCTTTCATCATAAGAGTATATGGATTGCTGGATGAGACAATGTCAAGATTTGAAATACCCATATCACATGTAATGGCAGTACTTACTCCATCTCTACAAAGTGCCAATGTATGCTCAATACCACAAGCCACAGACAGAACTTTGATCCTAGAGAATAGATGGCATGCATGACTGAATCTTTTTTTCATTAAGATATTCTCCACATGCACAGGTGTGGTATCTGATATCCTCCACATGCACAGGTGTGGTATCTGATATCCTCCACATGCACATGTATGGTATATGATATCAGATACCATAGCTATGCATGTGGAGGATATCATATACCATACCTGTACATGTGGAGGATATCAGATACCATACCTGTGAATGTGGAGGATATCATATACCACACCTGTGCATGTGGAGGATATCATATACCATACCTGTGCATGTGGAGGATATCAGATACCATACCTGTGCATGTGGAGGATATCAGATACCATACCTGTGCATGTGGAGGATATCATATACCATACCTGTGCATGTGGAGGATATCAGATACCATACCTGTGCATGTGGAGGATATCATATACCATACCTGTGCATGTGGAGGATATCATATACCTACCTGTGCATGTGGAGGATATCATATACCATACCTGTGCATGTGGAGGATATCAGATACCATACCTGTACATGTGGAGGATATCAGATACCATACCTGTGCATGTGGAGGATATCATATACCATACCTGTGCATGTGGAGGATATCATATACCATACCTGTGCATGTGGAGTATCTCAACTCTGAATGGAATAGACTTGCCTTCTTCCTCAATCAAATCACCATGACCAAGCCTAAAGAAAAATATTATAATTTATAGTTTTACATAGTCTCAATCCTCTGCAGGCATATCCTGCTTCTAATCTCTTATCTCTTGGTGGGCTTCCCGTGGTCATCCTTTAATTTCCTCTCATCCTCATTACCAAACACCGGGAACTTGGTTTTACATGTTTCTTTCATTAATAATAAGAGTTAATTAGTCCAGTTAAATCACAAACTCTTTAGTCATTTTCAACAAAATATAACAACTAAAATATACTTAATGTCACAATTTGTTTAGTAAAAACACACACATATACATATATACCACAACAATCCACCCTAACAATGTCCATACCTTCCTTTCTGTGACCTGCCCCATGTGTACACATCACCTGATGCACTGACTACTGCAGTGTGCTGCTGACCACATGACAGTCGTACTCGCTGGCACAGCATGTCAACTGTGTCCTCCTGACAGAAAAATAAACATTTTCAGTGTTTGTTCTACTGTTTGCTCCTCCAAGCCAGTTAAACATCTTGATCATGGTATAGGGACCCGTACATTATTCGGGAATTTCTTTTCGAATAATAGGGCCGTGTTTTTGAAAAAGAATAATAGGCTGAAAATCCGAAATGACGTCATCGTAACTTCCTGATATGTCACGTGTTCAGAAAAAAACGTCTTCAGCTTCAGCCGAACGTGTTTTTTCTATTCTCAACAGGTCATTTGATGCCCAACAAGCAAATACATTGGAGGATTATGTTGAGGCAAGTGTTATGCTGCAGTACAACAAACGATAATTGTCTAGTTTTTGGAAGTTTTGTTGAACTGCAACATAATATTTCATACAAAACACTTGTCTCAGCATAGCTATTTCAGCATACTCTTCAATTATTGACGCTTTCTTGAAAAAAATGTTAGTACATATTTAATGAGAATAATAGGCAAATTTTAGGAATAATCTGGGGAATAATAGGGGGTTACAGAAAGAATACAGGAATAGAATAATAGGCAAAAAAAAAATGTACTGGTCCCTTATCATGGTAACAATCACAGCTAAAGTGAACAAGTTTCACGATAAATATGTGGTCGGTAAGTGGTTGGTACATTTGTAAGTGGTCAGTAAGTGGTGGTAGGTGGTTGGTAAGTGGTCCGTAACTGGTTGGTAAGTAGTTGGAAAGTGGTTGGTTAAGTCGTTGGTAAGTAGTTGGTACATTTGTAAGTGATCAGTAAGTGGTTGGTAAGTGGTCGGAGAGTGGTCAGTAAGTGATTGGTAAGTAGTGGGTAAGTGGTCTGTAAATGGTTGGTACATTTGTAAGTGATCAGTAAGTGGTTGGTACATTTGTAAATGGTCAGTAAGTGGTTGGTACATTTGTAAATGGTCAGTAAGTGGTTGTTTAGCAGTTGGTACATTTGTAAGTGGTTGGTACATTTGTAAATGGTCAGTAAGTGGTTAGTAAGTGGTCCGTAAATGGTTGGAAAGTGGTTAGTTAAGTCGTTGGTAAGTAGTTGGTACATTTGTAAGTGATCAGTAAGTAGTTGGTAAGTGGTCAGTAAGTGGTGGGTAAGTGGTGGGTAAGTGGACTGTAAGTGGTTGGTACATTTGTAAGTGGTGGGTAAGTGGGCTGTAAGTGGTTGGTACATTTGTAAGTGATCAGTAAGTGGTTGGTACATTTGTAAATGGTCAGTAAGTGGTTGGTAAGTAGTTAGTACATTTGTAAGTGGTCAGTAAATAGTCGGTACATTTGTAAGTGGTCTGTAAGTGGTTGGTACATTTGTAAGTGGTTGGTACATTTGTAAGTGGTTGGTAAGTGGTCCATAAGTGGTTGGTATGTTTGTAAGTGGTTTGTAAGTGGTTGGTAAGTGGTTGGTACATTTGTAAGTGGTTAGTATGTGGTTGTTATGTGGTTGGTAAGTGGTGCATAAGTGGTTGGTAAGTGGTCGGTACATTTGTAAGTGGTTGGTAAGTGGTCGGTACATTTGTAAGTGGTTGGTAAGTGGTTGGTACATTTGTAAGTGGTTGGTAAGTGGTCCATAAGTGGTTGGTACATTTGTAAGTGGTCAGTATGTGGTTGGTATGTGGTTGTTATGTGGTTGGTAAGTGGTCCATAAGTGGTTGGTAAGTGGTCCATAAGTGGTCCATAAGTGGTTGGTACATTTGTAAGTGGTCAGTATGTGGTTGGTATGTGGTTGTTATGTGGTTGGTAAGTGGTCCATAAGTGGTTGGTAAGTGGTCCATAAGTGGTTGGTAAGTGGTTGGTACATTTGTAAGTGGTTGGTAAGTGGTCCATAAGTGGTCAGTAAGTGGTGGTAGGTGGTTGGTAAGTGGTCGGTAACTGGTTGGTTAAGTCATAGTTAATAGAGTGGAATGGTTATGAAACCCGGCAAACTTCAAAGGGGCTAACAAAGGCGCTGCGATTAATGTTGGAAGGAGGCCAAACAAAAGATTGTGCAGGGTTATAGTTCATTAGCTTCCCCTGAACGACTGAACTCACACGTTTCTATTGGCTGATTGATTAACACATTGGAATTTCTATTGTGTTTTGTGCAGGGTAGTGGTTGAAAAAAGCTAACAAAGACATATAACAAAGAAGGTCGCTGGGTTTCATAACCATTCCACTCTATTAACTATGGTTAAGTCGTTGGTAAGTAGTTGGTACATTTGTAAGTGATCAGTAAGTGGTTGGTAAGTGGTCGGAGAGTGGTCAGTAAGTGATTGGTAAGTGGTGGGTAAGTGGTCTGTGAGTGGTTGGTACATTTGTAAATGGTCAGTAAGTGGTTGTTTAGCAGTTGGTACATTTGTAAGTGGTTGGTACATTTGTAAGTGATCAGTAAGTGGTTGGTAAGTGGTCAGTAAGTGGTTGTTAAGTGGTTGGTAGGTGGTTAGTACATTTGTAAGTGGTCAGTAAGTGATCAGTAAGTGGTTGGTAAGTGGTTGGTAAGTGGTTGGTAAGTGGTTGGTAAGTGGTCGGTAAGTGGTCGGTGGTTGGCTGACCACTCACCAACAACATACTTACGGAACACCTTGTTCATTTTTGCAAACAATCTCTGATGAAACAACATTGGGAAGGCATCAAACGAATTGAGCTCATACTAACTGATTCTAGTTTTCCTACCCTTTTTCTGCCATGTGTGTCTATAGGAGAACTGGAAGAGCCACAGATACACTTGATGATCCCTAGTCTGAAATGATTACAATAATGGACCTTGTATTGGATATAAAGTACCACATAAAAATCTATAATTGTTACAATAATTAACTGAACAAGGCATTACCCAGGTGCAGTCAATCCTACCTTTCACTAGGTTCCAGTTTTTTCTCTCTTTTGTGATTTAGGACAAGAATGGAACAGAGGAAGAGATGAAGCAAGTCTGCCAAGCCAGGATTCCTCACATCATCCTTCAAATTATATCAAGGTAAAGATATTCATTTAAATAGAGCACAAAAGGATAATATATTCTCAAATGCACTTCACAAGGGAGGACTTGTTATTAGAAACAGACTGCTATTGTATGATTTTTTTTTAACATACAATTCATGAGTGTTTGTTAGTATTTCCATAATATAGGCTACTGTGCCAGGAGAAAATCCCAGATTTTGAAACAAGGGTCTCAGTGTCTCGGTGAGTCTCAGATTTGACCATTCTTTACCCCTTATCTTTATATATCTTATATACACTCCTTTGCAGAAAGGTTGTTGTTCCCTGTATACTAATTAAGAGTACAGGGAACAACGAACTCAAGACCCTCATAAATCACCAAGATTTGACATTTTAACCCACCAGGACGACAAACCACAAACCGTGCATTGACAATATTCCTCAATGTTCAACTCTTAAAATTTTAGGAGATTTTATGACCATGTGCATACTAAACTTAATGAAGCCAATAAGTATTTATATATTTTAAGATGTCTTAGGCAAGAAGGTTATAGTCAGAAAGAAATCGATCATCTTTTTACATCTATAGTACTCCCTAAAGTTAACTATGGTTTACCAGTTTATGCTGCTTCTCCGCCTGAACATACTACTATCCAAACTTTTTAACTCGCTGTCATAAATGTAGATAGATATCCTCTCATGTAAACATAACTTCCCTTTTGGAAACCACTGATCGCTCTATATGTAAAAAGATCAGGACAATTAATTCTCATCCACTTAGTGAATTGTTGTCTCGCATCAAGGACTCAACTTTAAGACTATGGAGACAAGAAAGCTTATGGCCTAGGATAAATACAGAATATGAATACCCTAACGTGGATGAGTTCAGACGTGTTTTGATTTGCTCTCCACTTTTTTTTACCCTTGAAGTTCTAGCAAATGTTTGAGCAGTTTATTAGTCTCACAAATATGTGAAAACGTTTCCTAGGTTCTAAGGCGTATGTTTGTTAATAATTTGAGTACTCCAGTGGCAGTATGCCTGAAACAAGACATTCAGCTTCGAGCGGACATGAAGGAAGTCATGCGAAGTGAAATGCATCATTTTTACAAGTCTACGGAGTTCAAAGAACTTTTCATGGAAGCAGCCAAGCCAGTTATATTAGAAGTAGTGGAACAAGCTACACGTCCTCTTATAAAGAGAATAGAAGCTTTGGAAGCGCAACTGTCAGAAGTGAAAGTTCTTGCAAACGAAAACGAACAATATTTAGAAAGTATAACCCGAGGTTCATTGGTCTGGGTGAAACTGAAGACGAAGATTGTATCGTTAAAATTGTCGACTTCTGTAAGGAAAAACTTGATGTCAGTGTTGACAAGAGTGAAATAGACCGTGCCCACCGTCTTGGTCCAAAGAAACCTAATACGAAAAGACCTGTGATTGTAAAGTTTAAGTCATACGGTGTTAAGGCTTCAATTTGTAAAAAGCGTAAAGAACTACAAGGTACTCACTTCTACATTAATGAAGATTTGACCAAGTTTAATGTCAAGCTATTTAACCATGCCCGTACACACTGCAGCGGTGTTAAATCTGTTTGGTCTTCAGACGGCAAAATATTGGTTCGAAATGTGGAAGACAAGATACTTCGAATTCACAAGATGGATGATTTTCTAAGGTTTAATTTAATGGAATCCGCCCTAGGCTTCTCCAGTTCTGAGCGTGACGCACACACTGGACTTGCAGCTTATGGTCGCCTATAGTCCTAGATTTTGACTTTGATATTCTCATGTTCCTCATGGCAGTCTATTTGGCTAACTATATTCATCTGTTGTCGTTTCTTTTAGAGTTAAGTTCTTGCACTTTGAATTCAATTTTTTTAGTTTCGGCGCTCCGAATGTTAATGGTCTTTGGTACTGGAGTAACTGTGCAGAAAGGTAGGTCGGTTTATTTATTAGATGGGGGTTAGCCTCACTGTTTATAGAGCGGCTATCGGGTTGTTTAATAACATAACCATTAAGTCTTCAAGATTCGTAATGTCATTATCATGGCTAGTACTTGGTTTAAATTTATGTATCGTTATTGTTATTTTAGAAGTCATACTCCTGCTGGCAGGAGATGTTGAAGTAAATCCTGGTCCAAAAATGTCATATTTTATAATAGGACATATTAACGCTAGAAGTCTAGCTATTGAAGATAAATTTGATAAAACCTCCTCCTTTATTTTGGATCGAAAACTTGATTTTTTTGCAATTTCGGAAACCTGGCTAGATGGTAAAACTTCTAATGATGCATTGTGCATTGCAGGCTATTATCCTATAATAAGAAAAGACCGAAGAAATATGCGAGGAGGAGGTGTTGCTTTATATGCAGCACAATCACTTATTATTAAGAGACGTAATGATTTAGAAAAAGACAACATTGAACTACTTTGGGCTGAAATTAAGATGCATAAATTCGCCATGTTGTGCGGAGTGTGTTGTAGACCTCCAAATAACTCGTTAGAAGAAACCACGGTCTTCCTTGATTCTTTACAAAGTATGCGAGATCAAATTCAACAACATTCAACACTTATCGTAATTATGGGGATTTAAATGCTCACTTTGACTCTGACAATTTAATAGGTAGTAGCGCTTTTGGCATTCGGTTTTACCAGTGGCTAGAATGTAATAGCCTTTTTCAGGTGATTAATGAACCAACCCGTGTGACCGAAGGCGGTGCTACTTTACTAGATCTTATTATTACCAATTGTCCCGGCTATTTTGTTGATTCTGGCACGTACAGCCCACCTTTGAATTGCGACCATTCATACATTTATGGCAAATTGTCTATTTCGTTTGATAAACAAAAGACTTTTAAGAGACAAATATGGAATTTTTCAAATATTAATAGTAACAATTTGAACGAAGACCTACTGAATATTAGCTGGGAGGAATGTGTCACGGATGGTGTACACATTGATGATGTGTACGAGAAATGGTTCAATTGCTTTCGTTCTATAATTGAAAAACATATTCCTTGTAAGACAGTTGTCATACGCCCACGTGATAAGCCTTGGATGGTTTCTAAAGTAACAAACGCAATTCGCAAACGAAACAGACTTTTAAAATCCCATTCTAAGAAAACGACAAGTTTGTCTTGGCAAAGGTATAAAAAACAGAGAAATCATACCACGTCATTGATTCGAGATGCAAAAACCTTGTATTATCATAAACTAAATAGCCAATTATCAGACTCATCATTAGGCCCAAAAAAATGGTGGAGTCTTATTAAATCAGTTTTTAATAACAAAACTCATATATCTATACCAGTTATTCAAGAGGGAACTGAATTTATATTTGATTCAAAAAGAAAAGCTGAATTATTCAACAAATAATTCGCCAGCCTGGCTACGGTTGATGATCTCGGCCACCCATTACCTGCAATCACATTACAGTCACAAGATAGCGTTAACAATTCGTTGTCTATAATTGAAACAACCGAACAGGAAGTATTAAAGTTAATGGAGAAGGTCACGTATCAAAGGCATGCGGGCACGATGGTATTGGAAACAAAATAATAAAAATATGCCGTCTAGGTATTTTAGAATCATTCACACATCTAATTAATTTATTTTTTTTACAGGGAAAATATCCTAGCGAATGATAAAAAGCTAACGTAATTCCTCTATTTAAAAAAGAAAATCGTCAATTTAAAGTTAATTATCGTCCTGTTTCGCTTCTTGTTTCTATTTCTAAGATACCAGAAAAAATAGTATTTACCAGACTTTACGAATTTCTAGTAGACATCGGATTTCTTAGTCGTTTTCAATCTGGTTTCCGACCTGGTGATAGCACTGTTTACCAACTTATTCTCATTACTCATAAGATTTATGAGGCTTTAGAAAAGGGAAAAGAGATACGTATGGTTTTCCTTGATATAAGTAAGGCGTTTGATAGAGTATGGCATAAGGGTTTAATTTACAAACTAGAAAATCTAGGAGTTAAAGATCCTCTTTTAGTTGGTTTCGCAGCTATCTAAGTTTCAGAAAAAAAGAGTAGTTATTGAAGGGCAAAGCTCGAATTGGTTAAATATTGATGCCGGTGTTCTACAGCTTCTGTACTTGGGCCATTGCTCTTTCTCGTTTACATTAATGATCTAAGTACAAACGTTTCATCCAACTGTTTTCTTTATGCTGACGATACGTCACTATTTGATGTAGTAGATGATCCATCTATTTCTGGTGTAAAATTAAACAAAGATCTTAATACTATTAACATGTGGTGTAAGCAGTGGCTGATGACTATGAACCCTAGCAAATGTGAATGCATCACATTTTCAGTAAAGCAATTTAAAATAATTCATCCTACGCTTTACTTGGATCATATTGCGTTAAGTGAAGTGGACTCTCATACTCATTTGGGACTAACTCTGTCGGCTAATTTCTCTTGGAGTAACCATATTCTTGGCGTACATCAGAAAGCTAGTAAATGTACGAATGTTTTAAAAGGGGTAAAATACAAGCTCAACAGATCCACTCTTATTTCCCTGTACAAAAGCCTTATTAGAGAGAAGCTAATCTTTTAGAATGTGTTCAGTGTGATTCAGCTAGGATCGCTACTGGAGCTATGAAGGGAACTAATAGAAAGCGACTGTTAAATGAATTATGCTGGGAGGATATGGTAACTAGAAGATTTCTACATAAATTAACTTTATTTTATAAAATAGTTAACTCGTATACACCGTCCTATCTTCGTGAGCTTTTACCTGTAAAAGTAAGTCAAAGATCAAGATATGCATTACGATCAAATGAAAATTTTACGTTAATTTCTACGCGTACCAAAGCGCTTTAAGAAATCGTTTTTCCCATCAACAATAGTATCATGGAATAATCTGGATATTGCTATACGTTCTGTCGAACCTCTGTCTTTAATCAAAACTAGATTACGTAATACTTTTTGTGGGAATAAATATAACAAAATTTATAATGTTTCCTTGAGTCGATATAGCTCGATTTTACACACCAGATTGCGATTAAATCATTGCGCTCTCAATGCGCACCTATATAGAATTAATTGTAAACCCTCTCCTTTCTGCGATTGTACATGGGACACGATTGAAACTGTCCAACATTATTTTCTATATTGCCCCCGATATGCCGCCCAGCGTCAGCAATTAGTTTCCTTCTCTGCACGGTTATTCCATTCCAGATGGTCACAAAAAAAAAAAAAAAATACACGGCTCAGAACAGATTGGCAATGAAGAAAACTATGCTCTAATGTGTAATGTTCAGTCATTCATATTGAAAACCAAACGATTTAAGAACTGATCAGATGAAAATAGTAGCAGACCATGGACTTATGATTTATTATTTTTGTCTTTTGTTTACGCACTTTGTTAATACACTTTGTTAATATATTTGTTTATGTTTGTCATTATAGTCACTGTTAATTTAGTTAAATATTAATATTACTATAATGCACTCTCCACTATTTATGTAAACAATACAGACATAATCTCCCTCGATGAGCTTTGCTCTTGGAGAAAATGTCGAGAAAAAATAAGTAAAAAAAATAAATACAGAACGTTTTAAAACAGTTTTATAAATAGGTGTATTTTAAAATATAACTTAGCTTTTTAAATATTGTATAATTATTGTATAATTAATTTGTCACATTTTACGAAAAGGGGAACGCACGTCAATTGCCTGACGAGTGACATGTGAAATAATTTCAACCGACATTTTGTAAGTAAATCTACCAGATTGTATTCTGTTAAAATGTCATCAAATATAGCAGTAAATGGCCCGATTCCTGTTGTTCTAGGCCAGCGTCGGCATTTTCACTCGGTCGCTTCATGACATGTATAATTAATGAACACTAGAGTGCTGCCTTTTCAAATATTAGTGCTACACTAGGAGCAGTTGTAATAGCGCTTTTGCAGAAAACAGTCATGTGCTGGTATGAATTGAACTTGTGATCTCCATGGGAACAATGTTGCCATGGATGCTGTATGGCAAGGTATCTTTAAAAATGCTGTTTTAGAAAGATTGACTGGAGGTGGAAAATAGCATTTACAAACAGGTTTGGCTATAACACTGCCGATTTCGTACAAGTGCCTTTAGATATATGAATTAAGAATTGTTTGCCATCTAGTACAACCATGTGATTGCATTCCTGCAAAAAGGCCATTACATTAGAATGTAAATGATCATGAGCATGAGTAGTGAATCGATAGACCTAGTCAGCTTGCCTGTTTGTTATCCTATTTCAGACCATCTGACTTTTCTCTTGGCACTGATGCTTTTTTGTTTTTCTATATCCCAAGAGGAAATGTACCAATTTCTATAATTGGAAAACAGCACTGAATCCTCTGGAGAACTATCACGTGGTCTGAAATGGGGCAACAAATAGGCAAGCTGACTAGGTCTATTATCTGGCTCCCTAGTACAAACCATGTAGGACACAAAAATATGCTAGAACTTCATGAACTACATATATTATTTACCTATTCCTAGGTGGCCCGAGTTAAGGCCACTCAGGGCCTCTTGTTTAATATGGATCCGTTGTCCGAGCGAGTCTTGAATTCCGCGACACAGAAGTGTGACATTTTCCGCGAACTGATTTGAATAATCAATGATCCACAGTGTTTGTTTTGCTTTGAGATCGCACCAAAAATTCTCTACAGATAAAATTTTCTTTTAGAAATCGAGATGCTTACGTTTTGAAAGTTTTCACTTCATTTACCTATCTGAACAGTTTCCACCTCATGCGAAAAATGGTTGAGTCCATAGTTTTCGATATTCAGTTTTAATTTGTTGTCTGTTAATTAGTGTGAGATCGTACGAACCACATCGAACTTTTGCAGTTTTTTTACTTCATCACTTTGTGATGTTAATTGTTCATTGCCCATTTATTTGGCCATTCGAACGCATTTTCGCAGAGCCGTCGAATGCTCAATCGAAGTCTTTAAAATTAGAGCTTTCGCGAAGGTCACACAAGAATCAGATATCGAGTACACTGACTCAAATCATTTTCGAATAAAGGTGGAAAGTGCTCACCGATAAGTAAACAAAAAACACCCATAACAAAGCAAACGTTACTCAGTATGGATCTAAAATTAATGTAATGAATCAGTTCGCTGCTTCACACTTCAATCCTGCGCCGCCACAATCCGTGTTAGTCATTCTCTTTTATATTTTTGTTTTATATAATATTTCTCGTCACGGTAAATGTACTTCTAAGCTGTAATGTGGCAACTATTTCTTCAAATTCGCGTAAGTTGGGCTTTCAAATTGATCTTGAAGTTCGGCGGGTGTAAAGTACAGGTCACAGGTCAGGTCACAGTACATGCAAAGGATTACGAGTTTGAGCCCGAGTAGGAGCGCTCGAAAAACGTTTTTCTCTCGTTTTTCTTCTCTTCTTGTTTACCTGCAAACCCTAACTCTAGGTAAGTGAGAACCCGCCGTTTACCAGTGAACTCGTCCGATGGTTATGGTTAGGTTTGCATTGCAAACTATGGACTAAAATAAGATCCTAACCATAACTTTTCTTAAAGTGCCACTACGACGAAAATTTACCATTTTGATTTGCCACTTTTTCAGTGTCTATAGGTCAATCAGTATTAGAAATATCCGAAATAGTAAAAAATATTCCCAAATGGGCATCTTAAACCACAAATTTTAGGAGAGTTTACCGGTAAAATCCTGTCCGCCATTGCTGGAAGCCGTGCCCTTTGTTCAGCTTTAAACAAAGGTTTATTCACCGGAAGTGATGTCATACACTTAACACGACAACCTCGTGGCGTGAAATAGCGTGCATAAAAAAGTAGCCAACCTCGCAAAGATAAATATAACTTTTTTCTTATGTACGTGAAGACGTTTTTAGTAGAAATATGCCTCCAGGCGTTGTGTTCTGCAGGCGAGCGTTAAGTGTATGACATCATTTCCGGTGAATAAACCTTTGTTTAAAGCTGAACAAAGGGCACGGCTTCCAGTAATGGCGGACGTGTAGATTCAATATTCGGAGCTAAAAAAGTAAGACTTCCTGTCGTTGTATCGAAAAACAATTTTAACTGGTAATAATATATGAACTCTACTTTATGAATATGCAAAAACATTGATATGTCAAAATTTGATCGTAGGGGCACTTTAAGTGCATCAGTCTTTGGTCTGAGAGATCTGTTTTGAACTTCCGCAAATTATCTGAAGTGTGGTTGGATACTTTAGAGAATAATTCACAAATATAGGATGGTCTAGGTCATGCAGAGATTTAAACATCATGATAGCCTTAGCTTTGAACCGTCATTCTGCTAAGGAATCACAACCCAGTTCTCTACGCATCTGCGATGATCTAATTGAGTAATCAGCCTTGCTAATTATTCTTGCAGCTCGGTTTTGTAGTTTTTGCAATTTTACTGCTAATCCTGAGCCTATCTTATCCCAAACCGCACTGCAATAGGCAAAGTGAGGCAAAATAAGTGCCCTGTAAACATTGATTAGTACATTTTGGGCACATAAGGCCTCACCTTTCTTAATATTCCCAAACCAGAGGACACTTTCTCGATTACATTTTATATATGGGTGTTCCAACTAAGGTTTTGGTCAATGTGTACACCCAGGTATTTGGTTTCCATTACTCTTTTGATGAAATTCTTATTTACTGAAAGTTCTATATTCATATCTACACTGGCTAATATCTGCTTTGCCCCAATAACCATATATGCAGTCTTGAGAATATTCAGTGTCAATTTGTTGGCAAGCAGCCAGTTCTTTATGAACTCCAATTTGTTATTCATTGCAGATTCCAGTGACTCCACTCTCCTGGGTTTATAAATCCGATAAAGAACGGCCACTCATTCTGAATCTATTACTTAAAAAGATTAATGGACCCAATATCGATCTTTGGGGAATGCCAGTTTTAATTAAACGTTTTGATGACAGCTTTCCACTGACACTGCACTTCCGACTCCTGCTGCATACGTATGACTCAAACCATTTTATAGTAGAGTGGTCAATACCGTCAATTCACAACAGTACTAGGACGTTTTGACAAAGGATGCACTTTCAACATCACGGCTGCTTACCATTGTGAGGCTAATGGTGCTGTCCAGTGATATGAGGGATGCAACAGAACTCCCAGACATAGTCCTACACAGCACAAGAACCACATTCCAGTGATCAGTATTATAGTTAACTCACAAACAATAATTCCATCCTCTTTATATCCATTCATTTTTTTTAGAACGAACTACCAGTAGTACACAGCACACGAAAAAAAAAAGTGATAATACAATTACCGTCTTTTTGGTAGTGTCTTCAGTTTTGCAACAAGTGACCGAAAGGAAGGGCGGGAAGGGTCGAGTACACGAGCAATATGAACCAGGCTCTCCTCATCCACTGCAACCAGTTGATTCATAAGGAATTTCAGGTGTGACAAGATGGTTTCTGGCTGTAATTAAGATAATAGGTTTGGCAAATCCCTACTATCCAACCACAAGTATTATAACATATTTACTTCATGTTGAACACCACCTCCTGGTTAACTCAAAATCTGACGATTCAAACATTTTAGATTGAATAGTATGAGAAAAGTCCACACCTTAGCAAGAAGAAAGCTGACAGTGTCCTTAGGATCCATACAATGAAGGAATGCACCTGTAATCAATAACAATGACAACAAGAATTCACTTAAGGAAAACGTGCTGATTTGTATAACACATACAAATAAGCCACTTTCAAGATCATGCACAATATTCATGTCTTTTGTTTCAACTGGTGAGCCACCTATTGTTTAACATCCACGAAACAAACAAAGGATTTGTACAACAGTGCATGATACTGAAACTGGTCTATTAGGAGGGCAGCAATCACACATTGATAACATACCATTATAACTCCTGCTAACCACATCTGTAAACCCACGTGATGCAAGCTTGTTAAGCAGGTCAGACGACAAGTGGAGCTGACCTGTCTGGTACAGAATTTCTAGTGTTTCTGGCATAAGACCACGTGCCTGCAGAGATATGAATCATAATACCACATGCCTGTAGAAATATGAATCATAAGACCACATGCCTGCAGAGATATGAATCATAAGACCACATGCCTGAAGAAATATTAATCATAAGACCATGAGCTGCAGAAATATGAATCATAAGACCATGTGCCTACAGAAATATGAATCAGATGACCACATGCCTGCAGAAATATGAACCATAAGACCATGTGCCTGCAGAAATATGAATCATAAGACCACATGCCTGCAGAAATATCAATCATAAGACCACATGCCTGCAGAAATATGAATCATAAGACCATGTGCCTACAGAAATATGAATCATAAGACCACATGCCTGCACAAATATGAACCATAAGACCACATGCCTGCAGAGATATGAATCACAAGACCATGTGACTGAATGAATTTGTAATTTCTAATAATTCTGATTCAGTAGCAGGATTTAGGAATATAGAGTTAACAAAAGAACCAGAAAGAAAAGAATGGGGAGAAGTTAGAGAGTCAGGAATTTTGCTCCCTAAATTAGGGCCAATGTTTGAGAAATAGTTACAAAAACGATTTGCAATCTCAGTAGGGTTAATGATACTTAGGTTATCAACAGTACAAGCAAGAGGTAAACTTGTAGTACGTCTCTTTCTATTAATGACTTTGTTTAAAATCTTCCAGGTACTTTTTATGTTTGATTTCGCCTGTTCCAGTTTCTTTTCATAATAAAGACGTTTAGCAAGTCTTCAAAAACTCATGAATAATGAATGAGCATTTTGTCCAATCAGATGAAGCAAATCAGTCACGTGCATGCTCCTTTATACCTGATAAAATATCATCATTCTAAAAGGCCCGCAGAGGGATTTGAATTCTGTCCCAGGGGGAAATGGGGTTAATGATTGAGACAATGGAATTTCTATTGATGTTTCAGCTTTCTCATTGAATTGCTAATTAGGATGAACGTTTTATATAAAGAATACTAATGAACATGAAATTTTATATAAAGTTTCATCCTAATTAAGAATTCACTGATAAAGACCCAAAGATAGCAAAAAGTACACGGAACATAAGGTACCTAGATAATAAATTTTGCACTAAATTTACTAATATCAGCAGACTACCGAGATACACAGATAATATTTTTTTAAATGAAGGTATCCAACTTGTTTACCAAGCCACTGTTTAGTTCCAAGTATTAAACCAAACTCAAAGCCGTAAAATAATAAAAACGTGCATTAAACTTACATATTTTGTGCCGGAGTCAAAAATTTAGATTAGGACACCAAATCCTTCAAGTGCAGGTTCTTCTTGCATTGCGAAACGCCGCTTCAAACAACATAGTATGGTAATTTCTTCATGTCATTCCCTTGAGATGTTC
Source organism: Actinernus sp. WN-2022 (assembly GCA_030867875.1). Classification (NCBI taxonomy): domain Eukaryota; kingdom Metazoa; phylum Cnidaria; class Anthozoa; order Actiniaria; family Actinernidae; genus Actinernus; species Actinernus sp. WN-2022. The sequence continues at coordinate 52,289,211 of JAOWCC010001634.1, forward strand.
GTAATTGCAGGCGGTGATTACTCAAATATTTTGCATGCCGTTGTGAATACAAAGGTTCAATGGTTCATTAAGTATTCATTGCATTCTTAAAGCGTTTTTGAAGCCGTTTAAAACACTCACAGCACGTGTTTTATCAAGTCTAAAAATTATCTGGCTTCGCCCTCAAATTTTTAAACTTGATAAAACACTGCTGTTCGTGTTTTAAACAGGACATAAAGAATGATTCAATTTGTTTTTGTAATTCTTATACAGATTATCATTTTCAGAACATGAAGATGCAAGAAATTTCTTGTATAACTTGTTCTTTCTCTTAATAGACTTCAGTAGACCTTTTGAAAGGCATGGTTCCTTAAGAATGTGTTACTCTTCAGAGGGAAACAAGAGTTCTAAATACTAGTAAATTTATCTAAAAAGCTTTCATACGCAGTTTTTGGATCATTGAAACCTTGTAAGTCAGACCACTTGGTATTATTTAGGCATTCATGAAATAGCGATACATTAGCCTCACTTTTTGTTGCAAAAGATGAGACGCGCACTTACGTCCTCTTTAACGCATTGGTCATTGTAAAAACAAAAAATAGGAATGTGATCAGAAATGTCGGTGAACAAAAGACCACTAAAACAATATTAAATTGTCCAACTGGTTTGTGAATATGTTATCAATGAGCATTGCAGTATTTGATGTCAGTCTAGTAGGACAATAACTTATAATTCATTAAGTTCAAATTGTAGTCACCCAAAAGGCCACCAAGTAGCATAGTTTGTTAGTTTTGGAAATACTTGCAGTGTGTTAATAATGTTAACAAAATAATTCATTAACGTTCTGATTGGGGGGTCTGTAGATAACTCCTAGAACAATATTTTCCCCTCTGGGACTACATATATCGACGAACAAAGACTATGTAAGCTGTGTCTCATCAAAGCATAAGTCGGGACGGCATTTATATTCTAAATCAGAGGCTAAATATATACCAACCCCACCACCTTGTTAAATGTTTGGGCGATGATTGTGAACAAAATTATAGCCATCTATGTCAGCAGAATGTGCTGAAGTTCAAAGCCAAGTTTTGGAGATACCAATTATTAAAAAATTATTATCAACAGATGCAAATAGATTAGAGAGATTGTCAAGATTATGAGGGAGGCTTCGAATATTTAGATGGTAAAAAGATAAGCAACTGCAGGAATCATTTGGATTAATTTTAGCCAACATTTAATTAAATTTATGTTGAACTTCCGTATAATAATTGCAGTTAAAATTATCCTAGAAATTTGAATCTGGATCTAAATCATGGGATATGGCTAGACTATGATAAATTATTAGCAAAAAACATTAGCAGGTAAAAATGGGTTAAATTTCAAACTGGATATTCAATAAGACCAGCAGACCATGAACTGTGCCATGGGCTCTAATGAACAAGTTGCATCATTAAAAGTGAGTTGTAAATGGTTGCTTGTCAATATATGTGTACTAGGCTTGCATTTGAGCATCAGGCAGTTTACAGAGTTGTTACCTTGGCAACATCAAACATGTGTTCCTTCAGACCATAAGACCCCAGTAACTCAAGAGCACCACACTCATCATAGTCAAAGTTGTCATTGATAAACTGACTGCAAACAACAAATAACAATACTCTCATTACAATCTTTATCCAATAAATACCATATCTGCCAATTCATTCATGAATACATGTACCACCATCAGATAACTGAATATCATATAAATATGGTCAAGTGATAATTTATTAGGAGTAGTAATAATTTTAACTTTTATAATTTGGCCTTAATTGACCATTATTCATCACCACTGTTCATCATTATTCAAACTGGTCAAAAATACCATATCCAACTGAACCCCCCCCCCCCCCCTCAAAAAAAAGATTATATTACGTACTATGTAAATTCTTTTAGATTTGAATTCCTCTCAGTTTGTCTGTTAATGTACCTTTTGTTCTAATTATCACTCTATTTTAAAGTGCCACTATGACGAAATTCGACCATTTTCTTTTCTACCTTTTTGTCTTCCAAAACGACACACAGTGTCGAAAATATCCAAATCAGTGAAAAATATTACCAAAGGACCAAATTAACGTATGAATTTTGCAGAGAGTTTACCGTTGAAATCACGGCCGCCATTACTGAAGTGTGTTCCAAATACTTCGAGATTTTCGACCAGCGGTTTGCTGTCGTGACGTCATCTTCTCAACGCGTTGCTCTTGTAAATGCGTATTTCCATTCAAAACTTCGTTCTTTCCTTTCCTTTTTGGAAAAAAATAGTATAAACAAATACTTTACTTATAATTTCGTGCGAAAGTGTGTGTGAAACGTAGCCCCGCATGTTGTTGTGTTGAGAAGATGACGTCACGTTCGCTGGAAATTGGCTCTGTCATGGCTCTGTCACGGAACGGGTTCGAGTAATGGCGGACATAAAAACTCAAGATTCGGACCCAAAAAAATAAGACTTCCCATCGTCATATAAAAAAACGGTGTGGGTAGACAAAAAGTATAGCAACTTTTCTTTACAAATACGCTAAAATATCGCTATCTCAAAATTTGATCGTAGGGCACTTTAAGATCTCTGTGATTTAGAGTACCTGAATAAATTATTTTAAAGGTCAACTAACTGACACTGAATTCGAAACTGCGTGTGCCATAAGCTAAAGTGTTTTAAATAAAAGTCCTCCTCAGCAACAACTAAAGGAAATTCCTCAAACACGTTCATCGCTCATTTAACTCCAGGCTACTCCAATTCCAAAAAGGAACTTACTTTCTAATTCAGATACAGAGCCAAATTAAGGTTCAGCAATAAAACTGTCCATTAAATAAAAATATACAGTATTGGTATGATAGATATTAAGTATAATTATAGCTATTATATACATATTCATTGAGCCTGAAATTTGTTGTTGGTACAGAAGTTATGGAGTTAGTGTATAACACAAATCAACTATATAGCTAGCTATGGCTATTCAGATCTGTATAAACTGCATTCCAGTTCCTAGCATTCACAATACTAAGTTACCCTCCAGTGTAGATTTAAAATAAAAATCTCTAAAGATTTCTAAATTTGTTATCTTTAGCACAAATACATTGGTGCGCCGCGCCTTAATGGTAATGATACTGCTGTAAGTGACAGTTGCCTCACTGGTTAGCTCAGTTGGTAGAGCATGGTCTAGAGTGTGTCCTGTCCTGTCTCCTAGCTTCCTCTTCTAATCTATACGAGGGGGACCTCGTTGTGTTATTTTGAGAAAGAGTAGAGGATTGTCTCCCGACATAACCTGAGTCTGGTATTTAAACTACCACTCATGATTGTCAACTGCATGGCAACACATTGCGCCACGATGGCGCACATTTCACCTTGTGAAGACATTTGCATATATTCATATAGAATTTGCGCTATATAAATGAATACCTTTACTTTTTTTATTAAAGCATGGACCACAAGCTTATTATGAGCCCAAAGGGAATGCCCTGAATGCCATGTTTGTTTTATTACTCAGCTACATGTCCAACATGCTCATGGACAGCCTATCAAAATAAGTTTTATGGATAAGTTTCAATATGTTTAACTTATAAAGATTGTAACAGACCAAGCTTTCCAACACACAAGATGGTAATTTAGATGAAAGTCGTTTATTCCTTGATAGAGAGAGACACGTTCTCTAGCTCAACAGTTCATCGATCTTGATATCTGAGAGCCCCTGTTAGTCACAAGACTCTTTACAATTCCACAGATGGTAATCCTTAACACCCTGACAGGGTCAATAGAAGGTCATACATAATAATACAAGCTAGTCTAAAACATTTACATAGTTAGTGACAGACATGACCCGTCACAATATTAAAACATTGTAGCCCATTTAGCATGCTTCGACACATCTGCAGAGTGCATGTCCTTAGGAAGATTAAATATAATTCTGGCTGCTCTGCAATGTAGTCTCTCTAGTGCATAAAAGCTATCCATATTTTTACAAAAGTCCATATGTAACAGATGGTAAAATAACCTTCGAATATAAGAATCAGTCTGTAGGTAAAAATCTAGAATTTCTACGGTCTAATTTTTGGGCAAATTTATTTTTAAGATCTAGTGTATGTCTGTCCTGCTCAGCCCCACAACCAATTGATTCTTTGCTAATGTCCGGACTGGCATGCATACGAGCATGCGCAGTAAGAAACAAATGGGGTCTGGGTATGAGATTGATGGAAGGACAGGTGTGCAAAATTCTCCAGTAATGTCCAGTAAGCGGTAGAAATTGGGGCAGCAGCTGTAAATGCTCCTAAATGGTTTCTCTAGTCTACACAGGTCACACAACGCAGGCATTAATGAGGTCGTGCGAACTGGACTTTCCAAAAGAAATACCGGAGTTCAGGCTGCATGTAGCCTCTTGTTATTATGTACAGTGGAACCTTGTTAATACAGACATCTTCAGGACCACAGAAAGTGTCCGTATTAAGCGGGTTTGTGTAAAATACATCACTTTTATGCATTTTATTGCTAAAAATTGAACAGTATGCATTGTATACTACAGCATCTTAGCAATAAAGAGTGGAAGCACTGTGTATGTACATGTATGTTTTCAATGGACCACAGAAACACGTTCATCTCCTTCAAAAGCTAATTGATATTCCCTCTAATCCTGCGATACGCAGTGAACGAAACACAGGCTCAGCTACTAAGAACAGTTCAAGATCGAAGAGAAAAAGATGTGATGGCATCGATCGTTTTGTGGGGGGAAAATGTTAAGAACTTATCAATACAGCTACAATTCAGTTGTATGTGACCCATGTGTCATGACTACACAAGTAGATGACAATGACAAGTGGGCCTCTAATTTAGACTCTAATCACCTTTGTAACAAGAGAATGTGAAGAAAGATCAATGTCAATGCTCCATTGAATAAATAGTGTCCGGTTTAACGAGATTAACTTTGTATGAGATGTATTAGTTTGGCTGAGAAAATTTGTCCGTATTAACGGGTGTCCGTATTAAGCGGGTTAATTTTATAGAAAATGTATGAGTATTTCGTTGGGACCTAAAAATACTATCCGTAATAACAGGCATATTAAGCGGGTGTCTGTAAAGCGATGTTCCACTGTATTATTATCACCATATTATTGTTATTATTGCGTTCGACGAAGGAGAACGTAACGTAATCTGGTGTCGGGTTCCATGTGCCTGTGTGTGACGTGTTTGCGTACGGTAGGCATAGTTTCAGATCGTAGTTCAGACGTATAACAAAATGCCTCGATATCATGAATGGCCGGAAAACTGGTAACAACACGATGCTAGTGTGTATTATTTTCCCAATCCAATGCAATAATGTTTAAAGGAGCTCATTCAACCAAGATGCATTGCGAGCTCAAATTTCTCGAACCGCCATTTTCGGGGCCCCCGATAATGGCTCTGGAGAGCTTCTTGAAACAAATCCTATTCCATCGGTCTCACAGGGGCATACCAGTTGATTACTTATAGGGGAAAATGTTCCTTATTTATTAGCTTTTGTGTTCAGTCATATATTTCCGAATTTTCACCTGCCAGGGGAAATATTGAACGTACTCTGGAGTCGCCTTTGGTCAGTGAAATTATTACTAGAGCCTGTACTGGAGTTAGCCGACTGTTTGATCGTAATTCCTACAGTTTATCCAAACAAGAGCCTTTCTACATTGGCTTGATCGGCCCGCAGACCTAAATGACAAGAAATTTAAAGGTCAGAAGAGCTGAGCCTTTCGGACACTTACAACATTTAAACTCGAGTACGCGGTACACGCGCGGTACATGCAAGATTACAAATCTCAGAGTTTCTCTCTTAGTCTTATAGTCTTGGTTTTCGCTCAATGTACATGGACAACGCTGAAATAATTAAAGTAAGTGAAATGTTGTGCTGATATCTGCATGAGCGGCTGTAAAGTGGAAACCTATTTTATAAATGTTTCTTTGCTGATGAATAAACTTCAAGTTCAATCAAGTGCCGCTGGGCGCTCAGAAAACTGATTGATCGATATTTTTTTACCCAGCATATCCAATGTACGATTAACGGAAGTCAAGGGGCTTTTAAAATGACACAAACCGGCTGAAATTCAGGATAACAAACAATAACATTATACGGATTCGATTCCTCAAATTTGATTTCAAATTTGCATATTGCATTGGCGAGTCAAAATGTGGTATGGAGAAAGAACGCACGGACCTTGAACACAAATAGAATGTGGCAAACAGTACTTCAACATTTCAAACCAGCATTTTGGCAGGGACAACCTAGCTCCTTTCTTTCGACTACACGTTCTTGCATGCACAAGCCTAGAAAGGAAAGAACTCTAAATGTATAATGCTATCGTAGAATTGATTAATTTCCTTGCCACACGATCTGCATCGCTGGAACTAGGTCCAGAAGTTGGACAAATTGGTTCGCTAGATCGAGCATGAGATCGATTGCTAGCATCACGTCGAGGAATTTTTATCGGAGAACCGTAGTAATTCCGCTCATTCTATTATATTTCTTCAAGTATAAAGGCAACCGATCTCCCCGCCGATCTCGGCCATTCAGTTCAACTCGTAAACTCTATTTATAAAAAGCCCGATATCACATTTTCTGATTGGCAGCTGTCCGATTTCAAGTAGTTTCCCGTATGAAAACAATAACAGTGACTCGCAATGCATCTTGGTTGAATGAGCTCCTTTAAGAAGTTAGCAAGTACGATAATTATATCAAAGCCTGAGGAAAGTGTGTGCTATCTCTGTAGCATTCGACAAAGTCTGATGTCCAAACTATATCAAGTCAAACATGGTCTGTTTACCGGGTGAATTCTGTTGGCTTGCTCACTGTATTGGATTCTGCTTTTCGTTGTACATACAGATACCAAAACTACAAACAGTAAGATGACCTGGCCGAAGAGAAATCTAGGTCTGAGTTTTCTAGATACCCGTAATCGCCGTATATTGTGTGAGTTGCGACACTGTGTACATCTTGGTTATACAAATTAACACTACATTCAAGCAGAGAGTTAATCTATAACGACACTTTGATATGCCACGGAACTGGAATATCAACACAGTACAAGGTGAGGGAATTTAAAGTACTGAGTTCATTGCTGTGATCTCTAATCTATTAATCTACAGTGAACGGACCTGAAACAAGGCTGATCAAAGCCAGGACCATAAATTGACCATAAATTATTCTGCAACTAACAATGGCACTCAATATTCTGCAGCCAACCTTGTTCTCACTTGAAAAATAATGTGAATGCTCTGAAGGAACTGCATTGGATGTACTTTATACACATGCATATATAGTTTATGTTCTACACTGGAGTGTACTTAGTATTGTGAATGCTAGGAACTGGAATGCAGTTTATACACATCTGAATAGCCGTAGCTAGCTATATGGTTGATTTGTGTTCTACACTAACTCCAATTATTGCTTTACACTGTATACCACACAGCAAAATGTGCTACGAATGCTTAAATGAATATTATAACCATATAAAACACACATATAGCCACATAAGCATCACATCCAATGATTTAATGTTACACAAAGATAATTACAGTTTTATACCCAGATGCATCCCCTTGTATATTAACTTACAAGTCACAAGACATAAAAAAAATCACATTAGTTAAAAACAAGCATTTTTGATCAGGATTACTTACACCGTCCACATCATTGCAGCAATCTTTCAGCCTTTCTCTTACAAAAAATATGTCGAACACACTTTGATAATCTATGATTACTTCTAGTTGTTATTGTTATTATTATAATTATATTAAGTGGATACAGCTAACGATAATCAAACATGATACTGAACATTTGACATCACTCAGATTTAAATAAAATGGGGATAGAAAATATGTTGGCCACACCCCCTGGATTTAACTTTTAAATAAAATAATGTAAACATTCGAACTCTACTTTAAATGACATCAATTGTGCTTCTTTATCTTATGTACGTGCAGTCAGCAATGCCGGAGATGATCATTTAATCATTACTCTAAAACCTCAATGCATCGAGAAAAGGAGTAAATTTCAGTGCTGACTCGTATGAATTTTACAAAAAAATCGACTTTTTCTTTGATAAGGATGAAAGGATGTGCGTGACCTATTTTAAAACACCTTTCAAAACGTTGTCCGCACCCCTGGCCGGATTTAACTTTCCAACACAATGATGCTCTACTTCAAAAATTGTGTTTCTCTATCCGTAGTTATTATTCAATTTATTATCACAACATTATGCATTGTCGATAAATCAGCGTACTCATTTTGCAGGTACATATCGTTTTCCACCCCTCCCCCTTTATTTTTGCAAGGTTCACATATCTAACCCAATTTCGCAAACAATATGTTGCATTGATAAGAGATCAGTATAGCACGAGAGAATGGCACGATGCCGTATAAATAGGATAGTTGATATGGTTAATGAAAATGGGGAATTAAAATGGGAGACTGTTAAACAGAAAGGGTTACAAGATAAGGATTTTATGAGCTGGGTGAGCATTGTGCACTCTTTGCCATATGATTGGAAAGTTCTTTTAAAATCATTGATAATACCACATCAAGATCTAATTGTGCCGGAGAAAGTTCTAAGGGTTGGTGAAAAGGATATTGCCATAGATAACATAAGAAACACGAAGCTTATATATCAAGCTAATATATCTAAACGGATTGAACCAGGATTTGTAATTAATTGGAAGTCGGTGTATAACAAAATTTACACGACTTCAATTGATGCATATTCTAGGTTTTTTCAAAACCGTATTCTAAATAACTGTTTATTTCTTAATTATGATTTGTTTCGTTTTAAAATTAGTAGTCATCCAAACTGTTCGTTCTGCCAAACGTATTACGAAACTATTGATCACCTTTTTGTTGAGTGTGTTGAGTCAAATATAGTAAATATAGTCCAATATAGTAAATATAATTTTAGGTGTAGATGATCAAGTTATTATATAATTTTAGAATATAAAATGTGTATTTACAAAGCTAGAGAAAAAAAATTCCGTCTATCACTCTTTTTAAGAACTTATTAAGAATTAATTGAATTAAAATCGCCAAAAAAAAGAAATAAACTCCTTTCACATTATAAGAAATGGAACACAATTCTAATGGCAATAAATATAAGTAATAAGAAAAACGTTGCATAAATTTGAGTATGTTTTTTGTGTGTAATTCAGTGTTAGTAGACGTGTAATTTTGTAAAATTTATGTTTTTAAATGTTGCATTGATCATGTTTAGTACCAGAACTATGATTTTGATGATGCAACCTGAAACAATACCTTTCTAATGGGGGAGGGTACTGTTATTAACAGGAAATGCATATGATTGTCCACCCCTCCCCTATAAGGTTTGCAAGGTTCGCAGATCTTACCCCAAATTCGCAACCAATATGTTGTATTTATCGTGTTTAGTACCAAAACTATGATTTTAATGGTGCAACTTCAATCAATCCATTACTAAAGGGTGAGGGTACGGTTATTAACAGGAAATGCATATGATTATCCACCCCTCCCCCCTCAGTTTTGCAAGGTTTGCATATATTACCCCAAATCCTAAAGAAATATCTTGCATTTGGAATGTAGTGTTAGAACAAGGATTTACCACTGAAACCTCATTTAATCCAGTTCTGAACTGGGAAATACAAAGTTAATCTGTGTCCCAGCATGCTTTGCAGCCAAAATGAAAAGGGCAATGGATTTTTACAGGTAGAAAGCAACATCATGGAGACATGGTTTATTTGCCAAAATGTTACCCATAGAAAACTGCAGGGGGTCTCCTTAACTTGGTTGACATTAAAGTCCAGGGAAGAAATGATAGCGAAAACAAAATCCCCCCCCCCCCCCAAAAAAAAAAAAAATACATTTGCACGAGTGTTACATAAAAAAATATTCTAGCTGAGCGAAATTACATAAGGCTGGATTTTATTCCCTCTAAATATGTGCTACATACGAAACATTAATGATTCTAATAAATCCATAAATTACAAATATTCCCTTCCCTGTGCGTTCTGGAAATGGCATACCCATTTGTTTCTACAAAATATCTTTGGAATGTCATTCATGACAAAACTGGTCGGTTTCTCAAATTTCAAGTTCTACAAAGAACTACAGAAGTTAATTGGTTGCCTAGGTCCCACTCGGCCAAGGAAAAAGCGAGTAAAATGCATTAACCCTCCTAGACTTGCTCCAAGTCGAACTCACTGAGTCACTGGGTAAGCGATTACTGGGTCAAAAATCGAGCACGAGAATCGAAGTGAGAGGCGAGTTCGACTTGTTTCACTTGCAGGAAATGGAATCGAGAGATTATGCTTTGGTGCAAAAACACGTTTCAGGGGCGGAGCTTACATTTCGCACCTTTGACAAACCGTCTTTCTGAGTACAATCAAATTCTAAATACCACATCCACAGTCGACTGACTTGACACGTCAACATACAATGCCTGAAGAATTGACACTTTGTGATTGGGCAAATCTTAGTACGTCATAAGCCACACACCTCCGGTTGAAGAATCAACCAGTAAATTTGGCATGCTGCAAGTGGGAAAAGTCCTTCGTGTGGAGGGCTAAGAAGGACTTTGATAAAGTCTATAACCCTCCCTGAACTCCATTTGTGCAAATAATACAGCAAATATTTGTTCTAGTTGGGCGAAATTACATTAAGATAGGCTGGTTTTTATGCCATTAACTATTTGCTAGATACCAAACATTACTTAATTAATTAATGATTGTATTACTTCTATGACTATCGTTAGGAATTATTATTACTATTATCATTAATAATCAATTACTAATATAATTATAATGGCCATTGAATACCTGAATGCTTCAGTTAGTTCTTGCTCTCTGTGAATCTCACTGCTGCACTCCAGTACCTGCACAACAGACAAGCCAGACATCAATGATTTAAATTCTACTTCCAGGAGACAGATTTCAATGTATTACTTGTTTGTACACTTCTAAGTAAGGGTCTACAATGGATTGATAAAGAGATAAAGACCATAGGGAACTGATGTTTGTAATAGACTTGGAATCTAAGCTGCCTCAACTAGTATGTAGAGTTGTCTTTGGTTAGCAGAAGATGGGTCCTAACTCAATTTACAATGTACATGTACCTGTTGCAGTTTAAAAATATTACTTCAGATTAAATTTGTCCAAAGTAGTTTATTTTTTCCAACCTAGTTTATTTTGGTTAGATATCATGAGTCATTATAAAAAAGGGATCCTTTTTTGGGGGGAGTCTTTAGGGGGCACAATCGTCATCTACCTCCCCTCCCTTCCATTTTCTTTGCCCCAGTTCTATACCTCCCCTCCCTTAGCACTTCTATGTCCCAATATCTTTCTTCTACTCCACCCTGATCCCTCTACCACACCCCAACACAACCATCACCATTACATTAATTACTATTAGTAACAAACCATTAATTGTTACTTACTTTTTTTGTCCCTGGCAAGGCTCAACCCTGAACCGTCGGCTTGGAAGACCAGAACTTTACCACTTTACCACAGGGACATTTGATTTTATGGTGGTCACTTATATCACGAATATAACTATGATACCAGATATTATGCAAATTTATTAAATATATTCAGGCATGCACAGCCTGTCTGTCACTGCTAACGAAATTGGACTTTGAAAAATATAACACGGTCAATAACACAGATGACAATACAGACAATGTTTGTGTTGACTCTTTTATGAAAACTGCAGCAACTCAAGGGAAGTAAGAAAGCTAAATTCAGAAAACTTCATTTTTCATAAATGATCAGGTGTACTTTATGGCTCCATTCGTACTTCGAAACAAACTGTCAACTGAACTGACTTTTACAGAGTAATCACTTAGCTAAAATACTGAACTTGGATTTTCAAAAAACACATACCAAACAATGTTGGTCCCTACTTTAACTTTTTAATGCATATAGGTTAAACAGCGCAAACATGGTCACCCTTGTGTTTACCGCTTAATGTACTAAATGTTTGCAACAACAACAACTTTATTTATACCTTCTACATACATGATTTACAATAATATAATATGAGAACACTGACTAAGGTAAGGGTATAGGACACCTAGAAATAACTAAAAAGCTAATCTAGCTAGGTGACACATTAGAATATAGTAGAGTATAAGGTCAGGTACGAGACAGCTACACACTAATATGAAAAAAAAAAAAAAAAGTAAGAAATACAGTTTAGCAACATTAAATGCTAGAGGGGGGAGAGAAGTGAACAGAAACTTAATAAGAATTACTGGAATTAGTAAGAGGCTACAAAGGAGGATTTTAGATTACTTTTAAAAGACAATCTAGATACTAAGTTTTTTAAAAGTAATCTTGAATGGAGTTCCAAATTTTAGCATCCTGAAATCGTACGTTAACTTTACCAAAATTAGTTCTAACTCTTGGTATGTAATAAGTACTAGACTTAGAAGCAAGTCTGGTATTATAATTATGGACTCTGTTAATACATGTAGGTGTAAAAAAGTCATTAAAGATAAGTGGAAGAGTACAGTTATGATAATTGTGCATAATTGTTTGCTTGATCGAAACGTAATAAAGTCGTAGATAACTATGACTGCACTAATATTATTCCTTCAACTAGTTAATAGAAGTCTCAGCTAATGGATGATCTTGTTTTGAAGAAGAAGTGGTAAACTTTAGAGTCGTAAACTACACGGTGTAGCTTATGACTCCATTGTCGTAAACTAACACCTGATTCCATTGGATCTGGAAAAAGACTTCTACGAAAGAGCTAAACAGTATCTTAAAGTAGTGAGTACAAAGAATCCTGGGGTAGACCTCACCTAGTTAATTTTTTTCAACCTAGTTATGTTTTTCAGCCTAGGTTATTTTGGTTAAATCAGGGTCCGAAATTGCGCCTTATTTGGCGCCAATGCGACTAAATTCTGAGTGTTAGCGACCAAAATTTCAGAGTTAGTCGCCAGCTGACGACTTACCTAAAGTCTTATTTACCTAAAGTCTGTCCCGAAGTCACATGATGTTCTGTAGTAAATTTAGCCAATAAAACATGCCAGCAAAATTAATGCTCTTTGTCGCTTGAAACAATCATGGCGACCACAATTGGTCTTTTGGTGACTGAAAAATTTTGGCTGGTCGCCAGTTGCCGCCTACATGGAAAAGTTAATTTCGGACCCTGTAAATATTAATCATTGCTCACTAATTAAGGGTGTTTAGGGCTAGTCACTAATTTTGGGCTTTTAGGGCTATATAAGTCACTAAACAACACACAACTATAATTTTTCTTCAATGGTCCTCAGTGAACTAATCCAAACCCTAACCCTTACATTTAAAAACACCCTAACTCACTATCCACAACAGGTGGTCACTAATTTAGGGTGTTTAGAGTTACATGTAGTCACTAGTTTTGGGATTTTAGGGCAAATTCACTAAACAACAGACAAATGGTCCTGTGAACTAATCCAAACCCTAATCCCACATTTAAAAACACCCTAACCGTCAACAATGGGTGCTCACTAATTTAGGGTGTTTAGAGCTAGTCACTACTTTAGGGTGTTTATGGCTAAGTCACTAAACAACAGACAAATATAATGCTTCTCCAATGGTCCTGTGAACTAATCCAAACCCTAATCCTACATTTAAAAACACCCTAACCATCAACAATGGGTGCTCACTAATTTAGGGTGTTTAGAGCTAGTTACTAACATTGGGTTTTTACAGCTAAGTCACTACACAATAGACAAATATAATGCTTCTTCAATGGTCCTGTGAACAAATCCAAACCCCAATCCTACATTTAAAAACACCCTAACCATCAACAATGGGTGCTCACTTGTTACCTTGTCTCGCAAGTCAGACCATGTTACACCACTTCTTATAGAATTGCACTGGCTGCCTATTGAGCAGCGAATAGAATTTAAGGTATTACTGTTTACTTATAAGGTGATGAATGCTACTGCTCCTCAGTACTTGTGATTTATTAGAGCCTTATGCTCCACAACGAAGCCTGAGATCTGCATCAAAGTTAATGTTACAGGCGCCAACATTTAATCTTAAATCATACGGCTATAGAGCCTTTTCTGTATGTGCGCCAAAGCTATGGAACTCACTGCCTTTTAACATTAAATCTAGTCCTTCAATACAGCTATTTAAGAAGAGTCTTAAGACATACCTTTTTAAGAAAGTTTTTTATTGATCAGTTTTCGGATATCGACAATTTATTGTAATTTTTAATCATGGTTTTTAGCTTAATTAACTTAGGATTTTTTAATATCTTTTAAATTAGATGTAGTTTTTTTAATTAGGTGTAAAGCGCTTTTGGACTTTTGGAAAAAGCGCTATATAAATGTAATTATTATTATTATTATTATTATTATCACTAATTTAGGTGTTTATAAGAGCTAGTCACTAAACAACGGATAAATATAATTCTACAAACTAGGTTGGACAAAAATAAACTAGGTTGAAGCAAAATAAACTAGGTTGCACACAAAATAAATTAGTTTGGACAAAAATAAACTAGGTTGGACACAAAATAAACTAGTTTGGACAAATGTAACCTTAAGTATTTTTTTAAACTGCAACACACCTGTTGTACAAAGCAGTATAGTGTTAAGTTGGATAACTGCTTCCTTTCTGCCGTATGGAAGTCACTGTGTTTACTGAGGGCCTGTAAATAAATACAAAACAACTGTTATCATTATAATTCTTATGACATTATTTTTTTGCAAAAATGTTGGTTATCACTCAAACAAAATGATATGAGATCACCAATTAAATCCATATAGTAAGCAAAACCAGTAGCTCACCACTAAATTAGAAAAAGACAAAAAGTGAATATCTTACTTGTCTCAGGTAAGTCAAAATGTCTCCTACATGCCCATGCTTAGCAAAATAAGCAACTCTCTTGTTAAATGGACACTACAAAACACACACAAACAAAACAAGAACTATTTCAGGCAATGTGTGTCAACATTTTCATAAGTATATCAAACTGAGCATCGCTCTTGTAAATGGACACTACAAAACACACAAACAAAACAAGAACTATTTCAGGCAATGTCTGTCATCATTTCCCTAAGTATATCAAACATGTAGTGTCCTGCTGAATGTTGTAAGTCAAAGAAATAAACCATTCAAGAAAAAGAAATGTAAAGACCTTAGAAAGTTGGTAAAGTTTCATTGCTTGTTCATACTTGGCTCTTCTTAGTGATTCCTCTGCAGCCATCTAAAGACAGAACAAAAATAATGCTGAATTTTACAAGATTGATACTAGAGCTCTGACGAAGGGCTATAGTGCTTGTAATGTCAGCTGCTACTCGCTTCCCACGGCAGTTAGCATACCTTATTCAACTTTAGTTGATTATACCAGTGATACTAGAGTGCATTGTAAGATACATCAATGAAGAGACCTCAGGCCCAAGCTGACATGAATTTACAAGATTAAAGATTCACCTGGTAAAGCATGTTAACATCAAGGCCTGTGGTGATGGCCAGCATATCAGCTGCTGTATTGTCTGTGCTGTTAATGGCCAGATCTAGAAATAACTTCTCAGGAGAAACCCTGTAACCAAGTGACATTCATATAACTTACTGTTGTGTTGTTGAAAATCAAGTCATCACCAGGTTGTTATAGCTGCTGAATATCCTGTGATCCAAATTTATTTTTATGTTTTGCTAATGGTAAGTCAAGTACGGTAGGCCATTCCATCAGCTGAGTGCTGATTGACAACAATGGTTGATCACAGTCGACTTATAATGCTCAATCACCATTAGTTACAATGTATGGTCAATCATGGTGGATTGTGTTCCATCACCTTGGCAATCAATTACAATGATTTAAATTGACTTGACTATGCTCAACAGCAGTCAACTATCATTACACTTCACTTTAAATTACATTTTCAAATATCAAGGACAGTTTTGTTGTTCTAAGATGGTTGTGTGATCAATCCATTATTAACAGCTGAGCATAATAAAATAATATCCTTATAATTGGCTGCTTTACCTTGGTCTGCACTCATAGACTCCACCAGTAGTGACCAGGACACACCCATCTACTGTATATGTCCTGTTGGGTAGACCAGGTCCCTCATCTCCTGACGAGTCCCCCAGGCCCTCCATTGTCTTGGTACGTTTGAATAACCCAACAACCTGCTCATCAGCAGGTAGGGTGAACGTCTCAATCACACTGGATTCTGCCTTTTGCTAAAAATGGGCACACATGAAGTTTTAGGTAATACTTCTCACAAAAGGTCACAAAAATTCTAACAATAATATTAAAGATAAACATTTTAGGTTATCAATATATTTGGTATACATCATTCAGGAGAGCAAAAGGGCCAAAGAATGACTTTCAGTGCAGTGCTGTATCTCTCACAGGTTTCTATGAATGTTCCTTCCAAAGAGATGCAGCATCTACCAGTATTTAAAAGTGTACAAGGTGTCAAATGTTATGCTTGAGAGCATTTGAGAGGTTGATGCAACTGATCAATATAGGTGGCAGCATATTCCTTTCAGCAGATCAATACATTTCTAACATTTCTTCCCTCTGACGAGATGAATATATACTACTTGCTGCACACACTGTTTAATGTTTTTTCCTTCACTGTCATACGTTGTTCATTAGCAGGAATAATTAATAGTTATATGTTGTTGATGTATCTTACTTGCTGTGGTGGTGGAACAGACAGAGATGTTTCTGCTAGCTGACTGGACAGAATACAGAGTAATGTCTGTAGAAAATAAACAATAAAAAAATCAATGGATGATGAGGACTGTTATGCTTCATGTTGATACATGGAATTAATCAAGTAAACCATTAATTTTTAACTATTTTGTTAGAGGGCCCTTACAAAAAACACTATCTGGTGATGAGGTTCCCTCTTAAAATATCTTAATTATTATTATTATATGACTTGTCCACATCCCTTGTGACAAAAATTAGGAGATAGTTTTCTAATGTCAGCAGTTAAAATTATGCAAAAAAAACTACATATTTTATGCAGAAAATATTTAATATGCAGTTTGCTGATAAGAGTATGTTTCTTGTATTGCAGTTGAGTGGAATTTAAGGTAGAAATTGCATATGTGTTACAGGTCAAATTTATTTTCAGGTCAATATTATTTTAACCTATTAGGTTATTATTTCAGTTTAAGCTAGGTTATTTTTTTGGATTCACTTGCATGTAGTAGTCACTGCACACACCAGATGAGGGAACCAGACTCCGAGTCAGAACCGACCATCAGTGCTTGCCAGAACATTTTGTTTTCACTTGTATTGTACATGTATGTCCAACGGGGTACTGGGTTTGTGTCACCAATTTTGTGCACAGTTTTAGTGAAATACCAAGCTATTATAAGGTGTTTTAGTGAACATATGCAAATTTGGACTCGACCGAGGTACAGTGTAGGACTGGGTACAGAAAAGATATTCATTTATGTAGTGCAAATACTATATGGCATTGAGAATAGGTGCATCACATCGATCACTCAGTGGCACAGTGGTTAAGGCTCTGACCAACAGATCTGATAGGTTCAAGTACCAGCAATGATAGTTGAATGTACATAACTATGGCAATTACCAGTAGTATAGCTGATAATACATGTATGGGTACAATGTACTAATGTAAGGAAGATAGGGAGGGGTAGGGGAAGGAGGTGATAAGGGTAGAGGAAGAAATGCAGAGAGGGAGGAGGAATTTATTTTTAGCACACAAAAATAACCTAGGTCAAAAATAAAGTTGCCTCAATAAAACAAAAACCTAGGTTGAAAAAAAAATAACCCAGGTTGGAAAATTATTTACCTAGGTTGACAAAAATGATCTGAAAGTAAATTTGACCTGTAACATAATAATAGATGCTCCAATCCTCACAGAACATAACAAAACCTTTGTAAATTACCTATGTTAGCTGTCTGGGTTGACTAGCTCTGTAGCTATTCCAGACAGCTCACATCAACTCTGTAAATTTCTATTACATTTTAATTACTTATTGTAAATCAGATCCTTGACAGAAATAAATTGTTATTGTTGTTGTAAACATGCAGTTATTGCACACATGGCTTAACATTGCTTCATGTACACTCACAGATTCACTAAATACGATCCTAATAATAATAAATAAACTTTATTTAAACTGATAAGACCTATCAGCTAATCCTTTTCAGCTAATCGAAAAGGATTAGCTGGTATCAAAAAATCTCAATATATAATAGTATATTAATAATAAATGTATGAATGAAAAATATTATAATAATAATAAATACATATAACTGGACAAAGCTTAAAAAGGATATCTAAAATAATTATTGTAAACTACATTGATGATTGTTGTCATCAAGTTCTAAAAAATACTTGAAAAAAACTTGCCTTCCCTTGATCTGCATGGACAACTGTGAATATCAGCCTGTCAGTTAGAATCAGGCCAGAGGTACCAGAAGGGAGTTGGTAGATAAACATAGGAAGGTGCTCAATGTCTGTATCGTAAACCTGTAGGATGTCGGTTCGTTGATTGTGTACACCAATAAACACTTGATTTCTGGCATGCTGAACTGAAAACTGTACTTCACCAATGGCAGACTGGAGAATGACAATAAACGCTTCTGTATTTAATTCCGAGCACAACATTTAATTCCGGCATGTCGTTTCACGGCCCTTGAAAAGTCCTTATCATTAGGGATTATATTCGAAATGCCCTAATGATTAGGTGTTTGACAAGCCACATGTGGTCACCAGCCCTAATGATTAGGGGATAGGCTGTAAAAGCCCTTAGCATCAGGGGTTTTAATGCAAAAACCCTAATGGTAAGGTCCCTTTAACACATACCTGAACTGAAAGCATTGACAGATTTCTAAACATGAGAGCTTTTAGCCTAAAATATAAGACAAGGAAATCGCTATTCCATCACTCACTGATACCATAAAAAAGAAATATTGTATTAATAAAACGCATAAAAAAGCATCCACACGTTGTCAGTGGTGGTCACTTACCTTGCATGTACTTCGCGAAGTCTATCAGGCATTTCGTGTACGTTCCAAGCGAGATCACACTAAATTATTGGCGGGAAGTGTCATCTTCCTTTATTGGGCCGTTAAGTTCTCAGCTACCGAGGACGTTTGCCGTTGGATTCATATTTCATGAAGGTTACCGTTCTCCACTCACATCTCGCCCTTGTTAGGACAGAAAGAACAGCGAGACAACCGAACGAGAAGCTGATATATCACTATGCGATGTTTTGCAAGACGTGGACCGCGGTGTAACATGAGATTTAACTCAAAGCAGACGACCTGATCGGAAATATTGGACCTACAACATACACGTACGTTGGGATCAAATTCCCTCACGCCTAAATACCATTCACTGAATATGAGACTCGATACTACAGCAATCCTTCTAAACGATATTTCCGTTTTTGCGTTTCTTTACTTTCAAATATTTGCCAGTTTTACATAAAATATATTAATTTGCGATCTTCAGAGTACAAACAAACAAGGTGGCAGTCTGCATTTTAGTCTCCATTTCCCCATGTACTTTTCTTGAATTGATACACCAGCTGCATTATCAAGAGAAATACAACACTGATATGCTTTAGTGTTGAATGATGTTATGACCCCCATAAGATCCCATGTGAGATGATCTAGTGAATGTTTAGTTGTACGGCAGAATGTACTTTAACTTAGCAGAGTAATAGCCTGAGATAACAGCCGTCTCTCATGGCAGTTCATTTTGCTAGTAGAGTACAGGAATGTACAGAGCCATAACGATTAGCTAGCAGGGCTTTTTATCCTCTACTCCACCGACATTAGTTGTCAAATCTAAGTTAACAGTGTATTCGCCGTTATTAACAGAGCCCTAGCGATCAAGGCTTTACGTGGTATATTCCGCCGAGTAACGTTGATTTCAAAAACTCATCAGTATATATACATAGCCCTTGCGATTAGGGCTTTTCGCGATATATTCCACCAAGTAACATAAATTTCAAAATCTAATCAATATACACAGCCCTAACGATTAGGGCTTTTCGCATTCTATTCTAAATATGTCACATGGCCCTAGCGATTAGGGCTTTTGGCGGTCTATTCTGCCGAGTAACTTAGATTTCACAACTTAATCAATATACATAGCCCTAGCGATTAGGGCTTTTCGCAATATTCGGCAGTGCTAAAACGGAGCCCTTACGATTAGTCGGCTTTTCACAAAATACCCGAGATAATTCTTGTCAAATCTAAGTTATTCTGCAGTGCTAAATCGAGGCCCTTACGATTAGGCTTTTTCACTCTATTCGGCAGTGCTAAAACGGAGTCCTTACGATTAGCCGGCTTTTCACAATATACCCGAGATGAGCTTGTCAAATCTAAGTCATTTGGCAGTGGTAAAACGAAGCCATAACGATTAGGCTTTTCACGATATGACCCGAAATCTAAGTTATTCGACAGTGCTAAAACGAGCCCTTAAACTCCCTTACGAGTAGGGCTTTTCACGATATTCGGCATTGCTAAAACCGAGGCCTTACGATTAGGCATTTTCACATTCTACCCGAGAATAGCTAGTCAAATCTAAGTTATTTGGGAGTGCTAAAACGGAGTCACGATATAACCTGAGATGAGCTCAGTTGTCAAATCTAAGTTATTCGGCAGTGGTAAAACGGAGCCCTTACCTTTAGGACTATTCACGATATTCGGCAGTGGTAAAACGGAGACCTTACGTTTAGGACTATTCACGATATTCGGCAGTGCTAAAACGGAGCCCTTACGATTACGGCTTTTCGATATATACCTGAGAATCTAAGTTATTCGGCAGTGCTAAAATGGAGCCCTTACAATTGGGGCTTTTCACGATATAACCCGAGATGAGCTTGTCAAATCTAAGTTATTCGGCAGTGGTGAAACGAAGCCTTAACGATTAGGACTTTTCACGATATGACCCGAGATCTAAGTTATTCAGCAGTGCTAAAACGGAGCCCTTACGATTAGCCGGCTTTTCACGATATACCCAAGATAAGCTTGTCAAATCTAAGTTATTCGGCCGTGCTAAAACGAGGCTTTTCACGATATACCCGAAACGACCATGTAAAATCTAAGTTATTCGGCAGTGCTAAAACGGAGCCCTTACGATTAGGCCTTTTCACATTCTACCCGAGCAGAGCTTGTCAAATCTAAGTGATTCGGCAATGGTAAAACCGAGGCCTTGCGATTAGTCATTTTCACATTCTACCCGAGAAGAGCTAGTCAAATCTAAGTTATTCGGGAGTGCTAAAACGGAGTCACGATAAAACCTGAGATGAGCTCAGTTGTCAAATCTAAGTTATTCGGCAGTGGTAAAACGGAGCCCTTACGTTTAGGGCTATTCACGATATTCGGCAGTGCTAAAACGGAGCCCTTACTTTTAGGACTATTCACGATATTCGGCAGTGCTAAAACGGAGCCCTTACGTTTAGGGCTACGGTATTCACGATATTCGGCAGTGCTAAAACGGAGCCCTTACGTTTAGGACTATTCACGATATTCGGCAGTGGTAAAACGAGCCCTTACGATTACGGCTTTTCGATATATACCTGAGAATCTAAGTTATTCGGCAGTGCTAAAACGGAGCCCTTACAATTGGGGCTTTACACGATATAACCCGAGATGAGCTTGTCAAATCGAAGTTATTCGGCAGTGGTAAAACGAAGGCCTTACGTTTAGGGCTATTCACGATATTCGGCAGTGCTAAAACGGAGCCCTTACGTTTAGGGCTATTCACGATATTCGGCAGTGCTAAAACGGAGACCTTACATTTAGGGCTATTCACGATATTCGGCAGTGCTAAAACGGAGCCCTTACGTTTAGGGCTATTCACGATATTCGGCAGTGCTAAAACGGAGCCCTTGCGATTAGGGCTTTTCGCGTTCACTCCAAACCGAGACGACAGAGCTTGTTAGTCATACCTAAGTTACTCGGCAGTGTTAAAACAGAGCCCTAACACCATAGACATGTACCGGCTTTTTACGTTCTATCCCTTGTCGAGCTTGTCAAATCTAGTTGTGAAATCGAAGTTTCTCGGCAGTGTTAAAACAGAGCCCTTGAACACCATAGAGATGTACCGGCTTTTTACGTTCTATCCCTTGTCGAGCTTGTGAAATCTAGTTGTGAAATCGAAGTTTCTCGGGAGTGTTAAAACAGAGCACTATGACGCCGATAAACCGGCTTTTCATGTCTCAAGATGAGCTTGTCAAACCCTAGTTGTGAAATCAACGTTATTCTGCAGTGTTAAAGCTTCCGGACATTTAATCTGCCCCTTTTTTAGGCCACAAAATAGGTACTGTTTGCAGAATTCTCGCGGACGTGCTGCTTATTCATATACAATATGATTCTGATAATTGTAGAAACTATATAATTGTTTTCCAGTAAACATATGCTTCCCGTTTGGTGCATTGCTGTTCTGAGTAGAACGTCGGGTAGAACGTGAAAAGCCCTTATCGGTAGGGCTCCGTTTTAGCACTGCCGAATAACTTAGATTTTACAAGCTCTTCTCGGGTAGAATATGAAAAGGCCTAGTAATCGTAAGGGCTCCGTTTTAGCATCTGCAAGAATTGGATTAGCTAGATGAGTTTTCCGGACTGGCCGTTAACTAATCCTGCCGTTTTATTTAGGCAATGTAGCGGCCGTGTTCTGATGAACTATACAACTAAGAATAACAGAGATCGTATCGTTGCGGACTTGTGGTTATGACCTATGTCATGGAATGGCTCACTCTCATGTTACCACATACCGTTCGAAAACATTCCCGCATATTTCACTCGGCGTATTTTAATCTCTCTCAAAGGAGAAAATATGATATTCTGTCGAACTGCAGATTTCTTCACATGAAAAGATATGATATGAAACGGACATTTTCTTCTAAATTGTTGATTTAACACATGCTTTATAGTGCTAGCGCATGTCTGTCCGAAATGTCTGACTAGGTTAATTGTTTTGTTATCTCGACATCCTCAATCAGACAGACTGGAGATTGGATTCGATTCCGACCCGGCCCGGCGCTCACACAACACAACTTGGTCATGTTGCCGGACTTTTACTGGAGTGTACCCACGGACTGTATATCTGCCTCTTGTTTGTTTCATTGCTGTTTTGAGTGTAGTAACCAATGTTTAAGTTCTTAGTAGCTGAGAGCTAACGATCCAATCTAAATGGAGATGACAATTCCCGCAAATTTATTATGGTCTCGTATGAAACTCGCTGTCAATTATCATAAACAAGCAAACTATGGGCAAGGTAAGTGACTACCACGGTAAACGTTCCCACGTTAATGCTTGCTTTATATATTCTTTGAGTGAGTGGCAGTATTTCTTTCTTTTTTTCTGATGCATGATAGCGTGTTCATTTTATAAGCTTGCATGTTTGGAATTGCAATTATGATTAGGGCTTTCAGCGCAGAGATGTTATCAGGACCTTACCATTAAGGCATTTGCAATAAAATCCCTAATGCAAAGGGTTTATCCCGGCTCTCTCCTGGTCGTTAGGGCTCGCAACCACCTAATTATTAGGTCGTTTGGAATATAATTCCTAATGATAAGGGTATTTCACTGATTGACCCTTAACATTAGGGCAGTAAATCAAGACGCCGGAATTAAATGTTGTAGTCGGAATTAAATACAGAAGTGTTAATATTAACAAAATCAAACTTAAACATTTTTATTCCAGACAACAAAAAATGAGATCATTTGTGTTATGTATTGGACCCTGAAGATTATGAACCGAATTCTTAAAGAACCGAATTCTTAAAGAAAAGCTGGAGTTACAATGGTGCAAAGTCATGGAATACCTTGCCAACTGAAGTAAGGGACTGCGAATCGTTTAATTCCTTCTGCAATCTCATTTCTTCCTCCATTAACCGTTAGCATGCATCATTCCTTTCATTCCGTACTTTTAAACTTTTAAACAATTAGTAACGCTACCATTAAATCAGCAGTTGACATTATAGTATATTATAATGTCATATTATTGTAAATACGTATCATGTGTTTTTAACACATCTTAAATACCTTTATATATATTTATGCATTATATGTGTTTTTAGCACATTTAAGTAGTCATCGACTTTTGTATTATAGTTTTAATTAATTGTATTGTTCACGCCCTTCATGGAAATCAGCTACAAGTTGTAGAGGCTAGCGTGCCTAAATAAAGTTATTGATTGATTGATTGACACAAACGCCATCTTACAGTAACTAACGAACGCACATGTTTTCTAAGTCACGTGACAACTTATCTACATTGGTGATACGTAACACTCCTCCACTTAAAAAAATACAACTTATGATGATCAATCGGTTAACTAAAAAAATATACCGATAACGTGTAAATATTACTACAATGAAGTAATGTTCACTAAATAAAAACTGTTCAGTGTCCACGAGACTATTATCAAATCATAGTATGGATGTCTATTAAATACATCCATGTTTCTCTACTGCATACTTATTACATGTTCTCAATCAACCTATCTGGTTTCCTGCATTCACGCTTTGGATATCGTCTCTCTGGTGTTGGTGTAGAGTTGACTACTGGCTCTGCAATCACTGTATGAGAACTTACAGATGTACTTATAGACCTTGGCCTAGCTGGGGTACCAGGTACACTGCAAGGTTCCTTTACTGGTAAAGCTGCCGACTTGTCTGGTGGTACTATTTTGAGAGTTGATGGTGACACCTCCACTCTTACTGGGGGTGGTGATGCGGTTCTTTCTTGGTGGTCTTGTTCATGTGGTACAGTTACATTTCCAGCAGATAGCAGATGATCTACATGACAATACCTAGTCTTTGGACCAACTTTTACTAGGTACATGTAGGTTAGGGGACCAAGTCCTTTTGCAATAACTCCTACTAGATACTTCTCCCATCCCCCTCTGAAGTTCTTGACCATCACCTTCTCTCCAGCTTCAAATTCTCTCAGTTTCACTCTGGTCGCATTGCGACTAGCTTTCAGCTTCTCTTGCTGATCCCGTACCCTGATACTCACATCAAGCTGAACCTTGTTCTCGGTGCGTGTTTGAAAATCAGTTCATAAGGTGAACATCCTGTTGTCATTTGGGGGGTTACACGATATGACAACAAAAAGTTATCTAGCCGATGGTGTAGTGGTATTCGGGGATTGCTCCCCAGCTTGTCACTTAGCAGTAATTTCTTAAGTGCACTCCTTTCAGCTGAACCATTTGGGCCACCCATTCATGGTATAATTCAATACCTTGCTGAGTACTGGATCCTTCCTTGTTTCATCTCTAATGTCCTTTGCTGAACTGGAAGATCTTCTGTGTATGTGAAGTAGTTCACTGGTAACTCTGTTGCCAGATTTGAGTCATCCTTTGCTAGGAATCTGGACAACACATCTGCATTCGCATGGTCTGCTGACTTACGATACTTAATGTCATACTGGTGAGCCATCAGTATCAATCCCACCTTTGGAGCCTATAGCTGCTGCTAATGAAGGTACTCCCTTCTTGGATCCAAATATTACAGTCAGGGCTTCATGATCTGTCACTAATGTGAATTTCCTTCCATACAAGATTTGTGGAACTTAGTCACACCAAAAATGATAGCCAGTGCCTCCTTTTCAACTTGTGAGTAGTTTTGCTCAGCCTTTGTCAAGGTGCGGGAGGCATATGCCACTGGTCTTTCTTCTCTGTTTTCGATGTGTGACAACACAGCTCCAACCCCATGGGGTGATGCATCGCATGCTAGCACTATAGGCTTCTTAGCGTCGTAATGCACCAATACTTGATCACTTGTCAGGGTGTTCTTGACTTCCTGAAATGCTTCTTGGCACTCCTTTGACCAACTCCATTTTAATTCGTCCTTCAACAGATTGTATAGCGGTGCAAACCTGGTAGCCATGTTTGGTATGAACCTGCAATAATAGGTCACAATACCAATAAATGTTCTCAGTTCATTTACATCCTCAGATCAGGTTCTTTGGCCTGCAGTATTGCTTCAACCTTCTCCTTGGTAGGGTGTACTCCTTCTGCATCAATTCTATGGCCTAGGTAGGTTACACTGCTGACCATGAAGTAGCACTTCTCTCTCTTAGCCTTTATTCCATACTCCTCAAGACGGGTCAATACTTCATTCAGCGTCTGGAGGTGCTCATTCTCACCGTTACTGGTGATCAGTATATCATCAAGAAAGCACACTACCCTTTTCATTCCACTAAGAACCTGATCCATTGCTGGTGCTATTGACACACCAAAGGGTAATCGCTGAAACTGAAACAGCCCTTTGTGGGTATTGATGGTGAGAAATTCCTAACCCTAGCCTCTGTGACTTCCAGCTGTAGGTAAGCACTAGATAAATCTATCTTACTGAACACCTTTCCACCAGCCAGAGTTGCAAATAGGTCTTCAGATGTGGGCAGTGGGTATGTGTTGGACTCCACTACCTTGTTCACTGTGACTTTATAGTCACCACAGATCCTAGTGCTACCATCTGATTTTGGCACAATAACTACCGGAGCAGCCCACTTGCTGTGCCTTACTGGTTTGATTACTCCACTTACTTCCAGACGGTTCAGCTCTTTTTCAACTGCTTCTAGTTGAGCATATGGGACCGGCCTGGCTTTGAACAATTTCGGCTGGCTGTCATGTGGTATTTGGATATCAGCCGTATGGTGCTTGAACTTGGCATTAGGGCCACTAGGATTGAACACTTTTTCATGCTTCTTCAAGATTTGTTTTACTTGGGGCTCAACTGGACATACCCTGAACATTTCCTGCCCATTTAGCCGCATGTGCTTCAGCCAATTCCTTCCTAGCAATGCTACATTGCTTCCAGAAACTACCACTAGTGGTAAGCTCCACTGCTCAGCTTCATATTGCACAGCAACTTGTGCAGCTCCTACTACAGGAATTGGGCTATTGGAGTAGCTCTTTAATTTGACTTTAGTTTTCTCCAAAGCCACATGAGACAGTGATCTCTTGTATTCTGCCTCAGATATGACTGACACTGCTGTGTCTACAATAAATGTGAGTTGTTGCCCTGCTACCATTACCTCTGCCTTTAACTCAGGTACTTCACGTACATTAATCTGGCACACTCTCTCTTTGCTTTTATTCATAGCAAAAAGAGAGCCTTCCTCCATATAATCTAAGTAGTCAAGGTTTTCTTCTGAATTTCCTTGCTGTACCTCCTGGATAACAACTGGTGCCTCTGCTGGCTCATTTTGTTCTACCATATGTGTGTCACCCTGTGTCTCTGCTGGCTCATCTGGTTGTACCAAATGTGTGGCACCTGGGGGGTTGTGTCTACTAGGACCCTGCCCTAGGCCCCTCCCACGACTATGGCCCTAACCATGGCCACGCCCTCGTGACTGTCCTCTTCCCTTACTGCGGTTGGGATCACAAGCCTTTTAAAGATGGCCAATTTTGGAACATCCCCAACACTTTGCATTAATATGGACAGTTAGTTGGATAGTGATTACCATTACAATGGTAGCATTTATTGAAACTGTTTCTGTTTCTCATTCTCCGACTCTTTTTCTGCATTTAAACTTTATGTATCTCACTGGCAGATGGTGCACCTTGTACAATGTAAGTCACTAGTGTCTTTTTCTGACATTTCCCAGCTTAGTGCTAGTTGACAGGCATTTTGCCAAGTGAGAGTTTGGTCTGCAGATGCCCATTTTTGAGTCCGCCCACAAATGTGTCTCTTAGATTTATTTCTAACTGTGCCCCATATTCACAATGTTTTGACAGTTTCTTTAACTCTAGGATATATTCCGAGATGTTTTCACTAGGAAGTTGTTTCCTACTTCTAAAATTCACCCTCAGGGAAATTTCGTTCTTCGTTGGAGCATAATAATCCGACAAAATCTTTGTTAGTTCATCACATGATTTTTCAGTGGGATCCTCGGGGCTTACGTAACTAGACACAATTTCGAATGCATCAGCTCCAATCATAGCTAAAAATATGTTTACCTTGTCATCGTCCTCAAACTTATTTGCTTTCATCCATACCTCGAGCCTCTTTTGGTAGAGTGTTTCGCCAGTCCTCTTACAAAGCTGCTTTTAGCCGCCATTTCTTCCCATGTCAAAATAGAGGCAGGACAGAGGTGGGATCCCGCCAATCCCAGGTGGGATCCCAGGTGGGATTGGCGGGATCCCATGTCATCTGGTGGGATCCCAGCTATCCCGCCTGGGATGGTAAGAAATCCCACCCGGGATCCCACCTCTAAAGCCGGGATCCCAGGTGGGACATATGGGATCCCAGGTAGGCTTTAGCACATTCTGCCGGCAGAATTTCGAGCATAATAGGGCTTCAGGAGCAGAAAACGTAATTGGGGCATAATCCGGGCAGAATAGGCCATTTTGCATATTTTGGGGGCTGGGAATGAGGAAAAGTGGAGACGAGAGGGAGCTGGGTACGAGCAAAACAAAGATGGCGGCGGAACAAACAGAAATCATTGACCATGATGATGAAGGACAAGAAAGACAGTTGGTTACCAATGCTTTAACTTATCTTAACTTTATTGCAGGCTCCGAAAAAGTCCGACCTATAGCTCGTAAACGTAAAATTAGTACTAATCCATGAAAAAAATGGAATAATCGGCTTGTACAAGCTAAGACTGCAACTGCCCCAAATTTTTCAGAAGCATAAATTCGAGCATAATGTTACTTTTGGAGCATAATTTCGAGCAGAATAGTCTTTTTTTCGGGCAATTTTTTCGAGCAGAATAGCCTTTTTTTCGAGCAGAATGTGCTAAAGCCTAATCCCAGGTGGAATCCCAGGTGGGATGGTGGGATCCCACCTATCCCGCCTGGTATGAAAACAAAATCCCACCTGGGATCCTTACTCTAAAGCCGGGATCCCAGGTGGGATGGAGGGATCCCAACTATCCCACCTGGCATGAAATAAAATCCAACCTGGGATCCCACCTCTAAAGCCGAGATAGCTGATAGGATCCTGGCATTCCCATGCAGCTATCTGTCTGGGATATAATTATATGACAACAAAATCCCACCTGGAAAGTAAATTACAGCAATCAGTACATATATTTTAATATATAATTTCCAATGAAATACCAGTGTATACACTACTATAGTGCAATATCATATGAAGACCACATGAAAAGGCTATGAAACTATAGGCCAACCTATGAAATATCCCATGAAATATTTTCATAGCACTTACATGTATTATGAAGGTTTCTTTTCATAGACCTATGAAAGACTCAAAGGCTATAAAATTTTATAAAGGGAAATATTATCCTCTGAATAATTAGTACCCCATGAATTGTTTGGCTTTGAATTTTACATCCTATGAAACTTAGAAATTAGTATAACAAGACGGGAGGCTATGAAATTAAGGTACTATGAAAATACTATGAAAATACTAAATCTTTTCATAGGATGTGGAAAGTTATATGCAGCACTTGCTTCCAAATTTGCATGAAGCTAGAACATTCATGAACACCCTAATATTAATGGTAAAAAAATATTGTTGTGTATTTCACAAGGCAAAGTTTGTTTGGCAAATTATACCACCTGACAGATCCATGTCCAGAGGAAACATATACGCCCAAACAATTCTTGACAGAACAAATTGGAACTCCAACCAATAATAAATTGGCTTTCAAACGATCTAAAGTTACTTACAGAAGCGCAGATTTCATAACTTTCTCCGAGAAATAGGAACGTTGATGACTGGCTGAAACATTACAAGATTTATACAGAAATGAAGTACAAGTTGCATGAGTTGGCAGTTTATTTAAACTTGATGTCTACGAGGTACATGCTCAGCAATCGATCGAGTGGACTCGACTAATACATGTATAATAATTTCGTTAAAAACAGCAAAGTCCTGATACAACTCATTGCTGGTTGCACTATAGGTCAAGGCTTCATGTAACCAGAAAAGGAGAAGAAAATATATAAGTTGGTGTTTGCGTAAAACTAATATGAAAACTGTGAGAACCAGTTCAGTCCCAGCTAACGACTTACATGCTTTCCAGGCAGACACAGCAAAACAGATGAGGAGTTAGTTGACCAGTTCATTAGCGTTTAGATTCCTTGAATATATAGCATTTCGCAAATTAATCCTCAGATGAAGCACTCCCGCCAGCTCAGCTTTGGTAAAGTTCTCAACAACAAACAAAGATGGCGGCTGTGAACTGATCCCAGGATGCATTGCTTATCTAAAGACCACTGACCTGAATTGTGCGGGCACATCACGCCATTTTCAAAACTTGGCGGCAAGACATGCGATTTCTTGTATAATATGGCTTCCAGACTGAGCAAAGGGTTTTCAAAACACATGGGAGATAAGAAAACTATAAAGGTAAGATGTGATCATTCAATTGTTGTGGATTGTAACAAGAAAAGGGAATATAGCGCTTGGTTATCATACTTTTAGTTCAGCTGTAATGTTTGAACGCTTTCTATCATGTCTCGTGCACGTGGTCTGCTTGTAGTTGTTTCTTAATATCCATTTTCAATGACGAAATCCATACAAAAAGTTTACCAAGTTTATGTAGAGTGAATCTTTTAGTTAAATTAAGGATTGATCGAAATCTTGTAGTCATGGAGTACTACTGTTCGAAGAGAGTGAAATGTCTCACTTTTAATTTATACCGAGTTTATACAACAAAGGTATAATATTGCTTTTTATAAGTGAAATTGCACGTGTTTATACATTGCAATTCAAACAAATTCAATTCAGTCAATACTTTAAGTTCTTCTGTGAATTAGTGGACATTGTGCATGTGAAAGTTCACTTTATAGCTACATGTAGGCCTAGGGGAAATCCTTTTTTTTTAACAGTATGTGCATAAATAGAACACTGTACTACAATTTTGGAAAATAACTCTTGCTACGTACATCTCGTATTCAATAACTTATAACACTCTACTTTCTTCCATCATAGGCAGAGCGGATTCGGAACAGCACTTTGTCACTTGATCTCGTGCAAGTACTTGAACAAGGAGAGGTCTATCGATTTTCAGATCAGATCAAGTACATTAGCTAGAAATTGTAAGGATTAAGTTTTAGTGAGCCAGTGCAGTAAGAGACCATGAAATATAATGGACATTAAATACAATGTAATTTATAACAGAAAGTTTGGTAGTTTGCAATTAAAATTCTGCCATGTTTTTTGGTAGAGGACTTTTATTAGATTTTATGTTACCAGTCTATAGCCAGGGGTTTAATCAGTACCAGAATAGAGTATAAACAGGATTTTATGGTATAGGCATAACAACCATTTCAGCTTTTCTGAGCCCTCATCTCTTTATTAAATTTATTGAAACACTGGCTACTGTAAAAGCTTTCCTATTAAGCTTTTTTTATAGGACCCAGCAACCCTAGTATACATGTACATAGCTATAGAAGGTCCTATGTCATTCACTATATAATTTATTACCTGCCAATCATGTTAAGTATCTGCTATCTCAATAGGATATACCCGGTATGTATATTTTTTCTATAAATTAAAGTTTACATACCAGTACAACATATATTATAATGCAAGTGAGAAAATGTGTTTATTTCAATGGAATATTTTCATAGGTTGACTTTCCTGAAATGAAAAAAAATCATAGTATGTAAACAAAACATTTCATGGAATATGCTGGCTTTATAGAGGTAGGATCCCGGGTGGGATTTGTTACATCCCAGGCGGGATAGCTGGGATCCCGCCAATCCCAGGTGGGATGGCAGAATCCCAGGTGGGATATGTCTAATAATCCCGGGCGGGATGGTGGGATCCCGGGCGGGATCCCGGGTGGGAAGGCGGGATCCCGGGTGGGAAGGCGGGATCCCAGGTGGGATTGTCTGAGGCGGGAATTGTCTAATAATCCCGGCCGGGATCTCACAAGATCCCACCTGGGATCCCAGCTGTAAAAAAGGCGGGATCCCAGGTGGGATAGGTGGGATCCCGCCTTTCATTTTTACATGGGAATTGTCAACCGAAGAATCGCTTACACAGCACAATCGCCGATCACATAGTTGCACACACTGGAGTAAATTTCTTCACTCAGACACCAATCCTTGTGCCGAAAAGTATGCCAACCACTTCCTTAGCTATTCCCGTAGGTTCTGGGATCTTATTTTTTACCATAAATCCCACGTCTCGTCGCCAAATTTGTTATGTATTGGACCTAAGATTATGACACAAACACCATCTTACAGTAACTAACGAACGTTAGTTGACCAGTTCATTAGCGTTTAGATTCCTTGAATATATAGCATTTCGCAAATTAATCCTCAGATGAAGCACTCCCGCCAGCTCAGCTTTGGTAAAGTTCTCAACAACAAACAAAGATGGCGGCTGTGAACTGATCCCAGGATGCATTGCTTATCTAAAGACCACTGACCTGAATTGTGCGGGCACATCACGCCATTTTCAAAACTTGGCGGCAAGACATGCGATTTCTTGTATAATATGGCTTCCAGACTGAGCAAAGGGTTTTCAAAACACATGGGAGATAAGAAAACTATAAAGGTAAGATGTGATCATTCAATTGTTGTGGATTGTAACAAGAAAAGGGAATATAGCGCTTGGTTATCATACTTTTAGTTCAGCTGTAATGTTTGAACGCTTTCTATCATGTCTCGTGCACGTGGTCTGCTTGGAAACCTCTGCTTGTAGTTGTTTCTTAATATCCATTTTCAATGACGAAATCCATACAAAAAGTTTACCAAGTTTATGTAGAGTGAATCTTTTAGTTAAATTAAGGATTGATCGAAATCTTGTAGTCATGGAGTACTACTGTTCGAAGCGGCGTGTCTAAAACGCAGGTAACGGGTAGCGGGTAACGGGTAGCGGGTAGCGGGTAACGGATAGATGAAGTTTTTTTTTTTGTACAAAAATATTATCTGGCACCCGTTTACGGTGTGCCACACAGGTACCCCAGGCTCATTATGCGTAAAACGGTTATTTCCCGGATATTTGAAATTACAATAAATGTATGGAGCCACTCGCATACCCGTTTGCTCTAAAATAAATTTCAATAAATCGTCAAAATATTCTTACCTGTCTCTTGTGTATTTCTTTCAGTTTCTGTGAAGTTTCAAGCCATTCAATTCCGTTCAATATTGAGTGAGTTACAGGAATTTTCCTTCCCTTAGTATAATTATTGGGAAGGTAGCAAACTCTAGGCCGATCAGCCGCTCGAATTCGCATAAAAATCCCGTACATCGCCAAAATTCCTTCAAATAACGGTTGCCCAAACACAGGTCCTTCACCACACTCAGTATAGTATAGAACTTTATTTTGATAGGGTAACTCCTTCAGCTAATTACAAACTAACTGTTATCAACGGAGGCCAGGCCCTATACACAACTACTACATCAATGATCAATATTCAAATAAACAAAATATTCAAAAATCAAATTATACAGTTTACAATTATACGAATTAAAAACAAAAAAGGAAATATGAATAATCAAAATAATAATAAAAAAAGAAACTAATTAATTTACAGACTTTGATTGTATACGATACAGCCATGATAATAAAACGACTCAGCTTCCCTTTCACTGGTTTACTTTAACGGGAGAAAAATGCCACGTAGTTTGCAGTTTTCGAGTTTCGCGGATGTCCTGCAACGGGCTCAGACCTCGAACATATATACCTTATTTTAAAAATGATATTTCAATAAGCGGTCTAATGGTCAAGTGGTTTAGATTATTCGCTTTCGATCCTAAGACCGGAGTTCGTGTCCTACACCGCACGCAAAATGTTTTTTTTTTTACTTCTTTTTCTCTTTTCTCATTTTTATTTAATCTTTTCGTCTATTTTAAGGTATTAGAGCCGCTTTCTACACTAAAACTAAACAAAACATTGATATATATGTTTGAGGTCTGAGCCCGTTGCAGGACAGATGGACAAGAACATCCGCGAAACTCGAAAACTGCAAACTACGTGGCATTTTTCTCCCGTTAAAGTAAACCAGTGAAAGGGAAGCTGAGTGTGGTGAAGGACCTCTGTTTGGGCAACCGTTATTTGAAGGAATTTTGGCGATGTACGGGATTTTTATGCGAATTCGAGCGGCTGATCGGCCTAGAGTTTGCTACCTTCCCAATAATTATACTAAGGGAAGGAAAATTCCTGTAACTCACTCAATATTGAACGGAATGGCTTGAAACTTCACAGAAACTGAAAGAAATAGACAAGAGACAGGTAAGAATATTTTGACGATTTATTGAAATTTAATTTAGAGCAAACGGGTATGCGAGCTAAAACTCCATACATTTATTGTATTAAATTTCAAATATCCGGGAAATAACCGTTTTACGCATAATGAGCCTGGGGTACCTGTGTGGCACACCGTAAACGGGTGCCAGATAATATTTTTGTACAAAAAAAAAACCTTCATCTATCCGTTACCCGCTACCCGCTACCCGTTACCCGCTACCCGCGTTTTAGACACGCCGCTGTTCGAAGAGAGTGAAATGTCTCACTTTTAATTTATACTGAGTTTATACAACAAAGGTATAATATTGCTTTTTATAAGTGAAATTGCATGTGTTTATACATTGCAATTCAAACAAATTCAATTCAGTCAATACTTTAAGTTCTTCTGTGAATTAGTGGACATTGTGCATGTGAAAGTTCACTTTATAGCTACATGTAGGCCTAGGGGAAATCCTTTTTTTTTAACAGTATGTGCATAAATAGAACACTGTACTACAATTTTGGAAAATAACTCTTGCTACGTACATCTCGTATTCAATAACTTATAACACTCTACTTTCTTCCATCATAGGCAGAGCGGATTCGGAACAGCACTTTGTCACTTGATCTCGTGCAAGTACTTGAACAAGGAGAGGTCTATCGATTTTCAGATCAGATCAAGTACATTAGCTAGAAATTGTAAGGATTAAGTTTTAGTGAGCCAGTGCAGTAAGAGACCATGAAATATAATGGACATTAAATACAATGTAATTTATAACAGAAAGTTTGGTAGTTTGCAATTAAAATTCTGCCATGTTTTTTGGTAGAGGACTTTTATTAGATTTTATGTTACCAGTCTATAGCCAGGGGTTTAATCAGTACCAGAATAGAGTATAAACAGGATTTTATGGTATAGGCATAACAACCATTTCAGCTTTTCTGAGCCCTCATCTCTTTATTAAATTTATTGAAACACTGGCTACTGTAAAAGCTTTCCTATTAAGCTTTTTTTATAGGACCCAGCAACCCTAGTATACATGTACATAGCTATAGAAGGTCCTATGTCATTCACTATATAATTTATTACCTGCCAATCATGTTAAGTATCTGCTATCTCAATAGGATATACCCGGTATGTATATTTTTTCTATAAATTAAAGTTTACATACCAGTACAACATATATTATAATGCAAGTGAGAAAATGTGTTTATTTCAATGGAATATTTTCATAGGTTGACTTTCCTGAAATGAAAAAAAATCATAGTATGTAAACAAAACATTTCATGGAATATGCTGGCTTTATAGAGGTAGGATCCCGGGTGGGATTTGTTACATCCCAGGCGGGATAGCTGGGATCCCGCCAATCCCAGGTGGGATGGCAGAATCCCAGGTGGGATATGTCTAATAATCCCGGGCGGGATGGTGGGATCCCGGGCGGGATCCCGGGTGGGAAGGCGGGATCCCGGGTGGGAAGGCGGGATCCCAGGTGGGATTGTCTGAGGCGGGAATTGTCTAATAATCCCGGCCGGGATCTCACAAGATCCCACCTGGGATCCCAGCTGTAAAAAAGGCGGGATCCCAGGTGGGATAGGTGGGATCCCGCCTTTCATTTTTACATGGGAATTGTCAACCGAAGAATCGCTTACACAGCACAATCGCCGATCACATAGTTGCACACACTGGAGTAAATTTCTTCACTCAGACACCAATCCTTGTGCCGAAAAGTATGCCAACCACTTCCTTAGCTATTCCCGTAGGTTCTGGGATCTTATTTTTTACCATAAATCCCACGTCTCGTCGCCAAATTTGTTATGTATTGGACCTAAGATTATGACACAAACACCATCTTACAGTAACTAACGAACGCACATGTTTTCTAAGTCACGTGACAACTTGTCTACATTGGTGATACAAAAAATTTGCTGTTTCTGAGTTTGCATGTCGTGTTTCCACTGTAAGTGTTCTACTTAAAATGCTTAAAATGCTTATAATAAATGTTTATAATGCTTATAATGCTTATAATGCTTATAATAAGGAGTACAACAGTACCTTTACTGGCATTGGTCTGAGTCTGTCTTGCCATTCAGTGACAGCCTGGAAACTCTCTAGAGGAATTGCCATCATGCCAATCATCTCGTACCCAAGTGCAGATGCTACTGATGGACTGGTCAGTTGATCAGTGCTGAATCGCCGATGAGGAAGAGATTTGCTCTCCAAAACTAGCTGCCAGGTCTCACCAGAAACTGTGCCAATCTGTGGATAAGTAGATGATTTGAATTAATAATAAATTTCAATTCCAGTTGAGTTTGGCTATCAGTGACATACCATGACAGACGTTGACATACCATGACATACATGTACCATGACAGACATTGACATACCATGACAGACGTTGACTGATGTTGCTTATCTTGCATGATCTCAAGTACTGTAATGCTCTCCTTGAGGTCGACTGATAATATGGCATTGCTGGTGCACAAGTCCACAAAGATTACCTCACCAAGCTGGTCGAATAAAATACACTATAATCATTAGTGCACCTTGCTTCTGAATGTTTGTAAAACATACCCTTATCAACTTATAACAACAACAACAGCAGCAGCAGTATTTATTTCACTCAAGATAGAGGAGTTACAGTTAACAATACAACATTATATACATTTCTGAGTTGGTAGCTCTGAAAAATAAAATGATAAAGACCATGAAAACCAACACTTGTTTTTACATAAACTAGTAAATCCATTGTGCTGTAAATAGGATGGACATCCTCTTCATGAAGACATCATCATTACAGGGATTATTTATGGCAGTCAACATTTGAATTCAATGTTCTATTTAAAATCTAACTACATGTATAGGATGGTTTTCTGTTTAAGAGTCATCAATTCAAACACACACCTCTGTACCAACAATACACATTTGGAAATCATCTATAGTGTGCCACCATACAACACTGCAGGGCTGACCTATCAACACAAACACACACTTTAAATAATGTCTGTCTCACTTACTGCCTGTCTAACTGTCAGTTGGATTGCGTCTGATATAAAAAACAGCTATTTGTGACAAAAATGTAGGGAAATTAACAGACAATGAGTTATTATCAGCAGATTGGAAATTGTGTACTTTAATTATGACCTCCCCAATACATGTCCAATGACTACTGACTGACAGTCTACCAATTAACATCCATTTGTTAAGACCATCTGTTGTAAATGCAACATACCGCAAAGCCTTATGCACCCTAATACCTGTTGTTTCTAGTTTCTTAGATTTATAATTATTTAATCACAGTGTGTAATATTCATACATGTACATTGTATCTATTCCTTACTATGAATTTGTAAATTTTACTATTTTAAGTTCTGGGCCTGCAGCTGTAATTAGCTATGATGTTGCAGTCACCCTGCCACTCCAAAGTCCAATTTGCCTATTTCTAGGCCAGCAGTTTCTAAGGATACATATGATTCAGTGTTATCTTTCATGTGAAGACTACATTGTACCAATATTATACAGACTGTAGTATTGTTTAGAAAAGTCACATGGCAGGAACTTGTTTGAATATAATTATAATGCTGCAAGGATAAAGTATTTTTTCATACCTTTGAGTGTTGGCCTAATTAAGCAGTTCATGCTGTTAAACAATATTGCCCACCCACCCTCCCTTGTTATCGTAGTTTCCAGTATTTGCTTAATATGACAAAGTAATACTGACTAATAGTACTTGTAATTGCTAGTAATTGCTATAGTAATAAACTAGGGTCATCATCCCTTCAGTTAGTGGTTAAGTCTGTCTGGCAACTTTCCGAAGCATATGTGTTGCTTTATGTGGCATTTGATTGAGCAGGAACTGCAAGCTCTCACAGTACATTTGTTCTGTTTGCTCACCCTCAACTCTTACCAGAAATCAATTAAATTTCCTATTGCTTGAGACAAAATAGAAAATATTTAGCTACCTGCTATCAATACTAATACATTTAGGTACTCTTTCATTGTAAAGCAGTCATCACGTGTAAATAGCAGCTAACGACAAGTTGTAATATCTTTTCTTATATGTGTTTCCTTTATTCTATGTACATGTATTTAAACAATAGTTTTAGTTTTACATGTAAATACCATTGTAATTTATTATAGTCTTAAATCACATGTAATTCAGTCTTTGGACTGCAATTTGATGATTTTATAATAAACAAATTTCTTCTTGTCCATCCAGCATGCAGAGTGCTAGTATGGGGAGATGGGTGAGGCTTTAAAAGGTCAAGGCCTGCCAATATCCTTATCCGATCCAGCACACAGAGTGCTGAGGAGATGTGAGGCATTTAGGTACAGTTACACATACAATGTTATTGTATCAGCTAGAGCTCAAAAGGTCATCACACCAGGCCTTTCATGCTATTGGCTGGGCTGATGCCTCCCCCATTTAAGGCACAAACACAGTGTTGTCATTTGTTTATGCATCCAAATTGAGTGAAGAATGACATTAATAGTATTTAATTAAGTTACCTAAAAAAAAGTATGCTAGTAAATGCTTTGAATTCTTATCTGTTAATGCAAATGGTATTACACATACCTCTCTTGTCTGTACACAATATTTTAGTAATATCGTCACTTCTCCAGGGGAAGTTCAAAAGTATCTGTCTTCCTTCGCCCTATGGTATGATTGATTGTAAATAACACATACAATGTGTAGTTAAATGTGGCAGTATTTTAATTAAGAAAAATGACATTCATAGATCACATAATTTTGTTCAGTAATATCATAAAAAAATATCATATAATATATGGTAATATCAGTCTGTTGTAGTAATATTAATAATTGTAATTTTAATATCATTAGTTAGCTTTTTACCTTTATAAAACTTGTAAAATAGAATATAATTTTTATCTATGCAATAAAGACCATTATTATTTATATTATTATTATCATGAATCCACAACATATATGAAGCCAATAATGGTTTATAATTATGTACTAAACAAAATTTGTTGATTCTCAATGGCAAGGAAGAAAGCAATTTTACCCCAAATTGCACTCTAAATTTAGCCTCCTCCGCAGGCATCTCTATTTTTTGAAGAAATCAGATTATGGGCTCCCTGTGGCAGGTGAAGAAAAGAGAGGGAGATTGGAGCTGAGAGAGAAGGGAGAGAAAAAGGAAGAGATGCCTGCCAAAAATCGACATGTTGTCGCCACTTCGCGCAGGTTTTGGTGCGCATAACAATATGTATTTGGGGAGGGGTGGGTCATATTTTTTGTGAATGAAAGCAATCAAATCACTCATCCTGAAATACAGCCACCTCCTCAGCTTGGAGCTAGCCGATTTTACGCTATCATCGCCTGATCGAGATCGCAAGCCCTGAGGAATATTAAAATTTGAAGCTCAAGTTTTCAATCTGCCATAAAACTGGTGTATCATTTGCTGGCTTTGAGTCTTCTGGGCCAATTGCAATGTATAGTCTACTGAGCACGAAGTAATTACCCGGGGAGTAATAAAATAAAAAAGTTTTAGTTGTAATAATGGAAACAATCGAGGACACGATTTCTTCGGTCAAATTGCAATTTACATGGCTTTTGGTTGGTAAGGGTCTCGTAAAGGTTTTCGACTAAATCAACTGCAAAGGTTTTTGTCGCACTCGATATGTCTATGTACACGGTATGAAACACAACAAATTTGCATATTATGGCTCCGTTCATGTGTTCACGCACGACCGCTAAAACTGTGAAAGTTCCAGATTCAATCAAACCCGTTAATCAAAAGATAAACGAGTGATTTTCGATCTACTTCAGATACATATAAACTGACATGCGACTGTATGAAATAACCCATGGAAATAAGAATCAACGAGCGCCCATCAATGAGCAGAACGAGCGTGTTTGTGGTAATTTCAACTGAGATTTTAACAGCTTCGTTCCGACGTGTTATTTTCACAGCTTCACCATGGAGTATAAACGCTAACGCTCCGTATATAATAAAAACTAGCTACCGCTTGCGGGTTCCAGGGCAGTTGTCTTGGCATTTCTTCTTGCTCGGCTGGTTTTCGAATAATCGAAATATCTTATCAATTTTCGACTAGATCAACGGAAATGTTGGCGGTGCCGTTTGGAAGCAACTCTGCCTCTATTTTACACTCGATGGAAATTTGATTCACTTTGACTGCCTTTAGGGTCGCTATATATATATTAATGGCGACTTTTGTCCCAACGGTATCTAGAAATGTTTGATCTCCTCAGTTATATAAATTGTTCGGCTGTGGTTGTTTGGCTGTTCGACAATTCCATCGGTTCGACAATTCCATCGGTTTCTCAGTCAAACTTCTCTCGCCTTTTCGATATGAAGTTCTTCAGTTGCTGCCCTCAAATTGTTATAAACTTCATCTTCTTTGTCCTCAATATTTTGTTGTTTCTCCGCCTTTAATAACTTCCTTCAAAGTCTTCAAAGCCTTTACATATTCGATGCTGCAATGAGTTGAATACAAAAAATTCCGAAGGGGACCTGTTTAGTTTTGGAAGTTACAATTCCCTCCCTAGGGTACCCCGGGTCCAGTGACAAGTCCTTGGGGTACAGCGACATGTCCATACCCATCGATTTTTGGCAGGCATCTCTCTCTTCTTTTTTCTCTCTCTCTCCTTCCCTCCCCAGTCCTCCTCTTCTCTCCCGGAGTCACAGGTAACCCAATTCACGATTTTTTAATCTGATTTCTTCGAAAATTAGAGATGCCTGCGGAGGAGGCTACTCTAAATTAGGAATTGGACAATCTCTAAATCAAAAACAAAAGCTCCACAATGAATTTGACGGGTATATAAAGTTGTTCACAGCCATGTTTTGAAAAATGCATTTTTTTCTGAAGATTTTCCAAATAATTCCAAAGTGTTTTCAAAACTTTCTGAATGCATATTAAACTTACAGCAAAACACATCTAACACAGACTATAAATGAATTTACAGTACTAAGCATTAACATTTCAGATGCTGTAGCATTACTAAAATATTAAATGTTGATTTTTTAGTTTCCCAGTATTTCAGAAGACTGTCCAAAGATTTAAGTACATAATTTATATGATAACCAAATAATATTGACCTGCAGATAAGCCACTCTTTTTCTTGGAGAAAAACAAACTTGGGGATGCAGCTTACATGTATATGCAAGTACTAGGAAAAACTATATTTTTCTGTGGTTTCATTGTTTGTTTTTTTCCTCTGACTGCATGTTTCATCTGTATACAGCAGACTTCTTCAGGGAGTTTACAATAAAACTAATAACACTGGTATTATATTGACGTCTAAAGTACAATGTACATGAGTAACATTACCAGTCATGTTGTTTGCATGTCTCTTGCACCCATTGACACTTCTAGTATTTTCTCTGATTGGGTTTCACTCTCTTCAAAATGATTGCTACCATTAGAGGTTAACAAAAAATTTCCAAAAACGTTGTCTAAGTTTGCAGCGCAGCCTACACATGAGACATGTTTGCTTGTAATGCAATGGATTCTTTTTGTTCAAAAATTGGTTAAAAATAAAATAATATGATTAATAAATAAAGTCACTATGGAATAACACAAGACAACAAGTCACTGTAAACAGCATCTCAAATTTCAGGCACTTTTATTATGGTAATTTACAC
The DNA here is from genome assembly GCA_030867875.1 of Actinernus sp. WN-2022. Classification (NCBI taxonomy): domain Eukaryota; kingdom Metazoa; phylum Cnidaria; class Anthozoa; order Actiniaria; family Actinernidae; genus Actinernus; species Actinernus sp. WN-2022. The sequence continues at coordinate 52,330,939 of JAOWCC010001634.1, forward strand.
CATAAACATTGAACATTAGCCACTTTATTTTTGTTTGGAGCTAGCAGAGTTGCTAAATTGACCATTACTCATTCCTATGAAAATGGTTGCCAGTATGAATATCAAGTTTGCTATGGTGAATAAAACAGTACTACCATTACCCAGGTTGAGAATTTGCAAGATCTTGCCAAGATCTAAAATGTAATCTTGGCAAGATCTTGGCAAGATTCTCAACCTGGGAAACCCCAAGAGCAACTGGCACACAACTTACTCTAACAGCAGCTGCCACAGGTACAATGTAGAGATGGCTGTCCATACAAGCACACACAAGCCAGCTGCCACTAGGGTCTAATGCAAATGCTTTAATTGCCCTGCATGGATTCTGAAAATAATATATAAAGATTTGAAGGCCTAAAATATAAAATGCAGTGAGGAAATTGAAACAAGAAAAATAATTAAGAAGTGACGTTTGCAGGGTCCAATTATGTGCCCAGAAGAATTAGATCAAATGTATGATGACAGACTGGCTGCATTAATCAACTGGGCTTAATATGGGGGAGCTACTCCCAGGAGACCATTAGATCAAATGTATGATGACAGACTGGCTGCATTAATCAACTGGGCTTAATATGGGGGAGCTACTCCCAGGAGACCATTAGATCAAATGTATGATGACAGACTGGCTGCATTAATCAACTGGGCTTAATATGGGGGAGCTACTCCCAGGAGACCATTAGATCAAATGTATGATGACAGACTGGCTGCATTAATCAACTGGGCTTAATATGGGGGAGCTACTCCCAGAAGACCATTAGATCAAATGTATGATGACAGACTGCAGGCTGCATTAATCAACTGGGCTTAATATGGGGGAGATACTCCCAGGAGACCATTAGATCAAATGTATCATGACAGACTGGCTGCATTAATCAACTGGGCTTAATATGGGGGAGCTACTCCCAGGAGACCATTAGATCAAATGTATGATGACAGACTGGCAGCATTAATCAACTGGGTTAATATGGGGGAGCTACTCCCAGGAGACCATTAGATCAAATGTATGATGACAGACTGGCTGCATTAATCAACTGGGCTTAATATGGGGGAGCTACTCCCAGAAGACCATTAGATCAAATGTATGATGACAGACTGGCAGCATTAATCAACTGGGCTTAATATGGGGGAGCTACTCCCAGGAGACCATTAGATCAAATGTATGATGACAGACTGGCAGCATTAATCAATTGGGTTAATATGGGGGAGCTACTCCCAGGAGACCATTAGATCAAATGTATGATGACAGACTGGCTGCATTAATCAACTGGGCTTAATATGGGGGAGCTACTCCCAGAAGACCATTAGATCAATTGTATGATGACAGACTGGCTGCATTAATCAACTGGGCTTAATATGGGGGAGCTACTCCCAGGAGACCATTAGATCAAATGTATGATGACAGACTGCAAGCTGCATTAATCAACTGGGCTTAATATGGGGGAGCTACTCCCAGAAGACCATTAGATCAAATGTATGATGACAGACTGGCTGCATTAATCAACTGGGCTTAATATGGGGGAGCTACTCCCAGGAGACCATTAGATCAAATGTATGATGACAGACTGGCTGCATTAATCAACTGGGCTTAATATGGGGAGCTACTCCCAGAAGACCATTAGATCAAATGTATGATGACAGACTGGCTGCATTAATCAACTGGGCTTAATATGGGGGAGCTACTCCCAGGAGACCATTAGATCAAATGTATGATGACAGACTGGCTGCATTAATCAACTGGGCTTAATATGGGGGAGCTACTCCCAGGAGACCATTAGATCAAATGTATGATGACAGACTGCAGGCTGCATTAATCAACTGGGCTTAATATGGGGGAGCTACTCCCAGAAGACCATTAGATCAAATGTATGATGACAGATTGGCTGCATTAATCAACTGGGCTTAATATGGGTGAGCTACTCCCAGGAGACCATTAGATCAAATGTATGATGACAGACTGGCTGCATTAATCAACTGGGCTTAATATGGGGGAGCTACTCCCAGGAGACCATTAGATCAAATGTATGATGACAGACTGGCTGCATTAATCAACTGGGCTTAATATGGGGGAGCTACTCCCAGAAGACCATTAGATCAAATGTATGATGACAGACTGGCTGCATTAATCAACTGGGCTTAATATGGGGGAGCTACTCCCAGGAGACCATTAGATCAAATGTATGATGACAGACTGCAGGCTGCATTAATCAACTGGGCTTAATATGGGGGAGCTACTCCCAGAAGACCATTAGATCAAATGTATGATGACAGATTGGCTGCATTAATCAACTGGGCTTAATATGGGTGAGCTACTCCCAGGAGACCATTAGATCAAATGTATGATGACAGACTGGCTGCATTAATCAACTGGGCTTAATATGGGGGAGCTACTCCCAGGAGACCAAATGTATGATGACAGACTGGCTGCATTAATCAACTGGGCTTAATATGGGGGAGCTACTCCCAGAAGACCATTAGATCAAATGTATGATGACAGACTGGCTGCATTAATCAACTGGGCTTAATATGGGGGAGCTACTCCCAGAAGACCATTAGATCAAATGTATGATGACAGACTGGCTGCATTAATCAACTGGGCTTAATATGGGGGAGCTACTCCCAGGAGACCATTAGATCAAATGTATGATGACAGACTGGCTGCATTAATCAACTGGGCTTAATATGGGGGAGCTACTCCCAGAAGACCATTAGATCAAATGTATGATGACAGACTGCAGGCTGCATTAATCAACTGGGCTTAATATGGGGGAGATACTCCCAGGAGACCATTAGATCAAATGTATCATGACAGACTGGCTGCATTAATCAACTGGGCTTAATATGGGGGAGCTACTCCCAGGAGACCATTAGATCAAATGTATGATGACAGACTGGCAGCATTAATCAACTGGGTTAATATGGGGGAGCTACTCCCAGGAGACCATTAGATCAAATGTATGATGACAGACTGGCTGCATTAATCAACTGGGCTTAATATGGGGGAGCTACTCCCAGAAGACCATTAGATCAAATGTATGATGACAGACTGGCAGCATTAATCAACTGGGCTTAATATGGGGGAGCTACTCCCAGGAGACCATTAGATCAAATGTATGATGACAGACTGGCAGCATTAATCAATTGGGTTAATATGGGGGAGCTACTCCCAGGAGACCATTAGATCAAATGTATGATGACAGACTGGCTGCATTAATCAACTGGGCTTAATATGGGGGAGCTACTCCCAGAAGACCATTAGATCAATTGTATGATGACAGACTGGCTGCATTAATCAACTGGGCTTAATATGGGGGAGCTACTCCCAGGAGACCATTAGATCAAATGTATGATGACAGACTGCAAGCTGCATTAATCAACTGGGCTTAATATGGGGGAGCTACTCCCAGAAGACCATTAGATCAAATGTATGATGACAGACTGGCTGCATTAATCAACTGGGCTTAATATGGGGGAGCTACTCCCAGGAGACCATTAGATCAAATGTATGATGACAGACTGGCTGCATTAATCAACTGGGCTTAATATGGGGAGCTACTCCCAGAAGACCATTAGATCAAATGTATGATGACAGACTGGCTGCATTAATCAACTGGGCTTAATATGGGGGAGCTACTCCCAGGAGACCATTAGATCAAATGTATGATGACAGACTGGCTGCATTAATCAACTGGGCTTAATATGGGGGAGCTACTCCCAGGAGACCATTAGATCAAATGTATGATGACAGACTGCAGGCTGCATTAATCAACTGGGCTTAATATGGGGGAGCTACTCCCAGAAGACCATTAGATCAAATGTATGATGACAGATTGGCTGCATTAATCAACTGGGCTTAATATGGGTGAGCTACTCCCAGGAGACCATTAGATCAAATGTATGATGACAGACTGGCTGCATTAATCAACTGGGCTTAATATGGGGGAGCTACTCCCAGGAGACCATTAGATCAAATGTATGATGACAGACTGGCTGCATTAATCAACTGGGCTTAATATGGGGGAGCTACTCCCAGAAGACCATTAGATCAAATGTATGATGACAGACTGGCTGCATTAATCAACTGGGCTTAATATGGGGGAGCTACTCCCAGGAGACCATTAGATCAAATGTATGATGACAGACTGCAGGCTGCATTAATCAACTGGGCTTAATATGGGGGAGCTACTCCCAGAAGACCATTAGATCAAATGTATGATGACAGATTGGCTGCATTAATCAACTGGGCTTAATATGGGTGAGCTACTCCCAGGAGACCATTAGATCAAATGTATGATGACAGACTGGCTGCATTAATCAACTGGGCTTAATATGGGGGAGCTACTCCCAGGAGACCAAATGTATGATGACAGACTGGCTGCATTAATCAACTGGGCTTAATATGGGGGAGCTACTCCCAGAAGACCATTAGATCAAATGTATGATGACAGACTGGCTGCATTAATCAACTGGGCTTAATATGGGGGAGCTACTCCCAGAAGACCATTAGATCAAATGTATGATGACAGACTGGCTGCATTAATCAACTGGGCTTAATATGGGGGAGCTACTCCCAGGAATTTTGGGTGGGAGCATGTCCCCGGGTTTCAAAACTCTGACCCTATATCAGACCAAAATATGATTTTCTGTACCCTTTTTCAGACATGTACTCTATTTTGTAACAAGAGAAATACTTCCCTGGCCTGTCCAGGTCACACCCTATTCCAGACTAAAAAGTGAAATGTATGACCCTATTTCAGACTAAAATTAAAACCATACCCTTGCGGGCGGCACATACCCATACAGCATATGTATGGAAGTGGGGGGGGGGGGGGGGGGGGGGTAATAACCAGCTGACGAGTGGACAACCTTACCTTTACAATCATATGATTATCACATACCCATACAGCATATGTATGGAAGTGGGGGGGGGGGGGGGGGGTAATAACCAGCTGACAAGTGGAGAACCTTACCTTTACAATCATGATTATCTGGAAAATATATAGCTGCAACTGAGCACAACAAATCTACAGAACCATTATTTCAATGTACCTGAAACCAGGAGATCTGTTTGGTGACTGGAGCTCCCTCTGGATCTACGCTCCATACAAGGAGAGTACCTACAACATAAATTATACAATGTATATAATTAACCTTAAAGCAGAATATCCTCTAAATTCCTCCATCAAAATGTGAGAGGAAGAGGAACCTCTGTCGGCACCTGCAATGTTTTTTTCTAAACAATGAACATGCACAATGATGATGCAAGCATGACGTATGCAACTGCCAAATTGTTTGAAAACAAATAAATCAAGCCCATGTTCTTTGAAAATTTTCCTGCTTGATGTCACATACATAATGATGTAACAGGAAGAAAACTCGTTTAAAATTGGTTTATGATACAGATAGATCATAAATATTTACATCCAGAAAAGTGCATGTAAAATTGAAGGGTGTGACTTTTGATCACATTCTCAATTCTCCATTAGAAAACAAAGAAACTGAAGGAGAATTTAAAATCTGATCAGAAATGCCCTCTTTGCACACAGCCCTTCAATTACATGTGCCTCTCTGCTCGTAGCTGGGTATCTATACATACTGTACATTAATGAGTTACTTTACACATTTCTACATGATTATTTTGTTAAATCATTTTGTTGTTTTAAGAAAGGTCCATACAAGTTCATGCAAACCACTTCTAAATACAGTATACAGTATTGGGCTCCCTGCTTTGAATTATATTTTATTGTCAGAGGCTCCCTGTGTAGTAGTTTTAAGAGAACAAATTATACCTAAAGCTCAACATTGACAGCAAATAAACCCAAATTACTATTCAGTGAAAGACCTAAATACAGAGTGTAGTATTGGGCTCCCTGTGTGGTATTATCTTAGTTGATGTTGTGGGCTGTACTAGTTTTAAGGAATACATCAATCTCAACATTGACAGCAAGTCCACCCAAATCACTATTCATTGAAACACCTAAATACAGAGTGTAGTATTGGGCTTCCTGTGTTGTATTATCTTATATTAATTGTCATGGGCTCCCTTAGACTTGCTCCAAGTCGAACTCGCCAAGTCACTGGGTGAGCGATTACTGGGTCAAAAATCAAGCGCGAGAATTGAAGCGAGAGCCAAGTTCGACTTGTTTCACTTGCAGGAAATTGAATCGGGGGATTATGTATTGGCGCAAAAACACGTTTCAGGGGCGGAGCTTACATTTTGCGCCTTTGAAAAACTCTTTCTTAGTACAATCAAATTGTAAATACCACATCCACGGTCGACTGACTTGATGATATACATACAATGCCTGAAGAATTGACGCTTTGTGATTGGGCAAATCTTATTACGTCATAAGCCACGCCTCCGGTTGAAAAATCAACCGGTAAATTTGGCACGCTGCAAGTCCTTCGTGCGGGGGGCTAAGAAGGACTTTGAGAAAGTCTAGGGCTCCCTGTGTAGTGGTTTTGAGAAATTAGTTTTACTATTCGTTAGCTCTTTGTAATTGAAAAGGAATTGCTGGATGAATTATTCTGTAATTATATCATTAGTTAAATTTTGTGCTGAAATTACAACAACAAAAATTGTACGGTGGATCACATCATCATTTTTTTTTCATCATCATTTTTATTCATTTGGACCCGTACACAATCTAGTGCATTTTGGGTTTTCACCAAATATACTTTACATGGCGTGAACGCGATGGTAAATAGCTAATAATTAAGAATGAGCAAAATATGAGGTAGTTCAGTTACTACATTGTAAGAGTTGGAAGCAGGCAATACTTATTCAGTTAATATCTTTTTCCTAATGACGAGGCAGTTGTGTATGTATTTAGCTGCTTGTTTTTGCAAATTTATTTGGTGGATTTATGATAAGTTTGAAAAGCTCATTTTCGTTCATGTGCCGGCTGTTAACATTGAATATATTTTTGAAAGTAAGAAATAATTTTCTCCTACGTACATGGTATGTTAATTAAATACATTTTAGAATAAAGTGCATTTCATCTTCTAACCCATTTTGACATAATGGGAATATCCTTTCTTCAGGTTTCAGGTAGGATTTCAAATATCTGCCTCTTTCAATTTGTAGCAGGTGATTACTTATTCTTATTCAGGTAAGGCCTTGTCTGTGTTCTATAATAGTTACTTTGCTGAGGTAGTCCTCCAGATTATAATTTATTTTGAATATCCTATATGTTCTTAATTTGTTTCTTTCATTTTGTTTTCTTCATATGTCAGTATGAATCTTGCTGAACCAGTGTTGTTCAATGTCTCTTAGTGTTTGTTTAATATTTTCCAAAAACTTGCTCACACTTGTTCACATGTTCATACTGTAATGGTTCATACTGTAAGGTAGAAAAATAGCCGATTCTCTGCAGAACAGATAAAGCTCAATAGTGCGCAATTATCAGTCATTAGTCCATCTATTCAAAGCCAAGAACACATGACAAAATTAATTTATTCTCTGTATCGTACATCTCAGATTACAGGAATTGAGCCGTCTGTACTTAGCAGTGGCTGGGAGGAAGAGTTACAGATTTTCTTTCCTTTGATGCAAAACACAGTAAAAAAATTGGTACGAGTCTTTTTGTGTTTACTAGATAGACTCATTGAGCTAAAGTTGAATTTAGGTTTCAGTTCTCCTTTAATAAAAGTTAGCAAAATGAAGTAGGTAATCCAAAGGAGGAGTAGCCAGCAGTACAAGGTCAAGAAGCTGCCAGAGCTCCTTTCTATTGAAACCAGTGCAGTTACATGTACCACACAGATTAACTGATTATTTTTATAAAATAAAATAACTCACCATTACTACATAACAATATCAGCAGACATCCATACTCATCTTCATGCCAGCCAGCCATCTGGATGAAAGGTAAATGGCAAGTACTGGCTGCTGCAACATAAAACCTTTGTCACTGTGTGCTGCTTGTGTGTATTTAATGTACCTTTTCTTCTGATGTGGCAGTCATTATCAGTAATTAAGTAGGGAAGCACGAGGATTACATGTAAGCTACTAAAATCCTTCATTTCAAGCTGCCTTATCAGGGGCACAGGCAGAATTTTGCCAGGGGAGGGGAGGGGAGGTCCTACATGAATGCCAGAGGTGCTTACCTCTGGGCAATGGGGGTATGACCCCACAGAAAATTTTCAATATTTGGTTTTGCTTAAACGTAATTTTCGTACATTCTGAGCCTGCTTTTTGGACCATATTGTCACCAAAACTATTGTTTATCTATTCCGTCAACAAATCTAGTTATTATTAGTAAAATTTAGTCCACATTTTTGGAATTTCCTTCAACATGTCCTGCATTTTTAATTTGTGGATGTGCGCATTAGTGTAGCCTGAATTTCAGCCGTCTCCTCTGGGTTCGTTCCTCCCGAGAGAGACGTCTGAATCCAATAGCCGATAATGCCGTCCAGTGACGTCACTACCAGAAAACCTGGTAGTGATTTTTGATTGGTTCATATTCTATAATTTCGCATAATTATCATAATTATCAGCCAAGAAGACAGCAGGATTCACTTTGGACACGCGATTGTTGATCGTTGAGTTTCAGTGGAGTGATTGTCTTTGGCAAAGACCTTGAATTCATAAGGAAAACATCTGGAAACGGATTGAAAGTGTCCTGCACAATAACCGACCGACTAACCTGTAAACATGTACATTTTATCGCATCGCATCCGCGGGGTTGTTGACAATCGATTATTTGTTCGCACTCGTAGTGGTAAAGAATGTTGCTACTCTCTTCAAGGAACTGTGCTTTCCCGTAAAAGAGTCTTCGTATTTTTTCGAAAATTCTCCATTATCCTTTCATGTTTTTCTACTTTTCTGTTGCATCATTTACATAGGTAATACCTCGTAGCTGTGTCGATTCGAACGGCAGAAGATCAACGGCAAGACAAAGATCAACTGTACTTTGCCTCCAAATATAATATAACGATTTGTTGCTTCGGAAAGGCTTTCACAACATAAGAGGCACTTGAGAAGCAAATGGGATGGAGATATATAATATAGGTAAGGCTTTTATTTTGGTCGGCATAATCTCAAATAAATATTTCTCACGAACTCTTACTACCGCCGTGACAGTTTATTTGCATAAATAAAATTGTTAATCCGCCTTGACGTCATTGGACGGCATTATCGGCTATTGGATTCAGACGTCTCTCTCGGGAGGAACGAACCAGAGGAGACGGCTGAAATTCAGGCTAGCATTAGTGCAGGAACAACTTAATGGGATGGTTGGGGAAATCATGCATTCTTTGTCACTCACTTGCTCACTCGATAACTCACTCACTCACTAATATGTTAGCTGAATGGAATGTTTAGAATGTCAATAATTATTGATAAGATAATAGTAATCAATATGTCATTTAATTAAGAAGAAGAAGATCAATGTTGAGCATTCCAAGCATTCCATTCTGCTAACATCTTAGTGAGTAAGTACATGAGTGAGCAAGCAAACGAGCGAGTGACACAATTTCCCCAACCATCCTGAGAACTTGTTACTGCAGGAGTTAAAATTATGTAAATTTGTGGCTTAACTGCAGAATACCCTGCCACTTCAGCAATGTGTGGTTAGGGTTTGTCAAAATTGTTGGATAAGCTTTGTTATGGAAACAATGGAAAATGAATTATTAATAAGTACATTCCTGAAGTGGTCGGGTATTCTGCAGTTACATGTACTCCGACTCCTGCATAAATCACTTAAAGTGCCCCTACAATCAAATTTTGACATATCATTTTTTCCTCATATTCGTAAAGTAGAGTGACTATATTATTACCAGTTCAAATCATTTTTCAATACAACGACGGTAAGTCTTATTTTTTGAACTCCGAATCTTGAATTTTACATCCGCCATTACGCGAACCCATTCCTGTGGGCGAGGAATGCCTGGTAATTTTTTAGCATACGTGACGTCATACACTTAAGGTTATCGTATACCTTCAGGGTACTGTTCCGGATAAAATTAAGTAGCGTCTCGAATATTCGTTGTAATTAGATAAATTACAACTCATTTAAAGCTTATAAAATTGGCTATAACGATATACCTAAGGTTTGTAATTTTGATAAAAGTGTGATTTTTAAATAAACTTATTTTCCGAACAAGCGAGTTGGTTTCCAAGAGCTCCAACTCCACTGCAATTTAATGAATTTAAGATCTGTTTGCTTTTCTGGACTCCCACAGACCTTGCTTACGAAACTGTGTCGCGATTGTGGAAATTCGAAGCCATTCTTAAGATATTTTGGTCTTCGTGAAACTGCTAATGCGCAATCCAGTTTTTTAGCTGATATAAATTGCGAACAATCTGTGAAAATTTGAAGTAATTCGCACAAATTCGCATCGAGTTGGAACTTTTTTTAAACAATGTTTAGAACGAAAATAGAAAGTCAAGAAAACGCTCTGAAAAGTTTTAGCCAGCCGGCTAGACTGATTCTTTCAACCAGTGACTGGGAAATGTCAGTCAAAACTTCCCACAACAACACGTGTGGCTACTTTTCCCATACAAACCTTCACGCGAACTAACATATGTAGTAAGAAAGTGTACCATTTTCCCGCTTTCAAAAGCAAACAAAACGTTTTGAATAGAAATAATCGTTCAAGTTTGTGCATTGTACAGGACTGTAGCAATTTAACGAACCACAAAGCTGGCATTTCGCTACATTCAAGCCTTCTAGTTGAGTACCAAGAATACGGTTTGTAATTCTCTTCAAGCCTCATGCAAGGATGGTTTGTGTACGTTTTGAGGACAGTAAGCTTCTCCATAATTGTTTGTATCGCATGGAATAGCTGGTAAGACCGTACTAGTATAGATTGACCGAAAAATAAGCGCCGGGCTACGTTTGCTGAGAACATAGTTTATCATAAATAACTCATCATTATTGCTGTTTCCTATAAATAGATAAACCTATCGATGTAGTATGCCTTTTAATTTACTGCTAATTTTATTTTCAAGACAATAAACCACAGAAGAAACCACCAATATTATTTAATGAAGTACCTTGTTTCAGTTGTTTGTGTGTCAATCAGAAACGGGGGGCGCGAAGTTTGGTTCTGTGATAGCCACTGTAAAAGCTGCAGATCAGTCAGTTTCAATACATTTTTTTAGTCTCTAGTAAATTCTTATCATTCACGATTTCCGATGTTAGACAAGAGAGCGATTTAATTTTATAGCAATTACATTGTATTTTAGAATGTATATTTGCCGGAAAATCTATTGCCGGGACACAGATAATTCTCGATCTCTCTTATTTACGAACTAGCAATCCGGGTTTCACTATAAACAATGAACAAACTTAGGACTTATAAACTGCTGATCAGTACCTTAGTGATTTCTCCTGTAGCCCGGATCCAGTAACAGCACAACCTGAAAGCCGAACCAGGGAAAATACCCTGGAAAAATATTACCCCAAAAAGATAAGAAACCTCTGCTAGCTAGCACTATACTTACAGTACCGCCTGGAATTATTGAAGCATCGGGTCGCGGTCAAACCGCGGTAATACCGCGGTCATTGGACGCGGTATTACCGCACCATGGACGAGGTTTTACCGCGGTAAAGCCGAGGCAATGAAAGCCGCGGTGAAAATCCGCGGTCATGACACAATACTGTAGTATTGTGCAAAAGTCATGCAAACGTATTTCGACGAATTTCGCTCTTAATGTTCCTACGAATGTCGCCGAAATTTCGACGGGCAACTTTTCGTTCGAAATTTCGACGAAGAATTGATCAGATACGCGAAAATTCGAATGCCAAGGCGAAATATCGCCAACCTGCGAGCGACATTTCGACGATATTTCGTTCAGATTGTCAAACGAAAATTCGGACCATGTTATCGAAATATCGTGATCCGAAATTTCGCGTACGTGTTCATTGCCCAGTTTTCTTTCACTAGGATTAACGCGTGACAAATTCGAATTCATGACAAACAGTTTTACAAACGTACAGTAAGATGGTTTTGGTAAATAACCTGTGTGCCAGAGGCGTCAAAAAGTCAAGATTCTTAATAAAAGTCCCCGTCAATCGTGAACTGTCAGCCAGATGCGTGTCTCATTTCTGACACAAATACCGCGGGGGCGCAATTAATTTCCATTTACGCGAACTGACTGATCTGATCCGATGCATTAAAGCTCTTTTAATTCAAAAGGAATTGCACTTTCCCAGTAGAAGGTTTCTGGTAAGAGTATAGAAGTTTTTGCACGTCTTTCAATATGACAAACGTTGCTTCATAACTCTGTTGATGTTCTGTAAAATTTCAGACTGACACGTTCACGCCTGACTGATTGCACGTGGAAATTCAGAAGAGTTGAGATTTTAATACACAAACTTCTGCCGAAACCTTTTAATACTAGTTAACAAGACAAGGATCTGCCGTAAATGTGAAACTACACTGAAGCAAAAGTTTATTTGGTGTTATGTTTTGCGCTCAGCGGAGAATCTTTTAGAATCTTTTATTTTCGCCGCTCATTCAGAACTCTAACGGCGGGTTAGAATCTTAAAGATTCTAAAGTCTTAATTAGTTTCACCGATGAGTGCTTCTTTACCCGCCGTTTGAGTTCTGAATGAAGCGAAAATAAAAGATTCTAAAGTCTTAGTTTCACCGAATTGTACTTCTTTTACCCGCTGTTTGAGTTCTGAATGAAGCGAAAATAAAAGATTCTAAAGTCTTAGTTTCACCGATGAGTACTTCTTTACCTGCCGTTTGAGTTCTGAATGAAGCGAAAATAAAAGATTCTAAAGTCTTAGTTTCACCGATGAGTTCTTCTTTACCCGCCGTTGGAGTTCTGAATGAAGCGAAAATAAAAGATTCTAAATCTAAAGTCTTAGTTTCACCGATGAGTGCTTCTTTACCCGCCGTTTGAGTTCTGAATGAAACGAAAATAAAAGATTCTAAAGTTAACAGCGGTGTTGAATAAAGAATGAAAAGAACACCGAGTCATCGCTACATCTTCACACTAAAGTCAATGATTTCGGCGTGATACAAATCTCAGCGGCCGCGGCCAACTAATTACCGCAGTTTACCGCAGTTTTACCGAGGTATTACTGCGGTCATTCTGAGGTCAAACCGCGGTATTACCGCGGTCATTGGACGCGGTAAAACCGCGGTAAATGCTTCAATAATTCCAGGCGGTACTGTACTAGCAGGCCACTTCCCAAGCGATTTTAGCGACTATTCATTCGTCCAGCTTTCAACTCGGTCGCCAGTGGCTCTATTTCCCCCTAAATCATCAACATCCGGCAATAAATTTAAACAGAAAGACACATTACTATGTTCTGAAGAATCTGATGCAGATTTTAGGTCGTTATTTACTAAACCACAGCAAAATTCGCAGTGTGAGTTTGTAGACAATATAAGAAGAAATGTATGGGTTCGAAGCAACTTGAGAACGATGCGTTAAGTGTATGATGTCACATACATGTACGCTAAAAAATGACTAGGAGCATTCCTCGCCCACGGGAACGGATTCGCGTAATGCACTAGTCAGTTGTTTCCACCACCCCCCCAACCCCCGCGACATACGGGGAATTTACCGGGCAATGGTGGGAGAAATGTACCGTAGCTTTGCTTCAGTTCCATGCACTACCCCCCAGGGTATTTACCTCAAATTTACGCCATGGCATATATAAATTTGACTTCTTTATTGAAATGCAACAAAACTGTGTTACATCACAAGACGAATACGGGCTGATGGTTGGGTGTGATGGAGAGTGCCTATGTGCAGTTTTGTTGGACTGAAGGGAAAGCCGATAGCAAAAAAGTGGCTCTGTCCGTTATGGAAGGAATAACGGTGAACTGTGATGACCTTCACGTCTGAATTGGCATTTAAAACTGTTGCATATAGTTTCAAACACTTACTATGTAATTAAAACCATCTATTGTAAATCTTGCCAGTACTGTGTTCAGTTTGCATGTGTTGAAACCCATCTTCTCTACAGCTGTCACGCCAGAGACCCATTAAATGCCTAGTACAAATCCTGCCACACCTTGCGGTGGGGATTTTACATGGGAAATTTGCCCCACAGTTTAGGGGAATTCATTAGGATTACCATAGTTCATTTACGAATTCCCCCTCTATGTCGCGGGGGTGGGGGGGCAGTGGAAACAACTGACTAGTGCATAATGGCGAACGTGATTTTGACGGTAAACTCTCTTTAAAATGTGTGGTCTAATTGGCCACTTTGCAAACTTTTTTCACTGATTTTGGATATTTCTGCCACTGTTTGTTCTTATGGAATACAAAAAAATGGTCAAATTTCGTCGTAGTGGCACTTTAAACCCGCTAAACAAGTATTAATCTTCGCATAAGACAGATTAAAAATGTAGGTCAGTCCTCAGAGAAGTCTGTATACAACCTATATGTAGTTATGATATTGAATCATGTTTGCCGCGTAGCACTAGTAAGTGTAAAGAATGTGATATAAAGTGGTAAGCTGTAGTGCTAAGTGTGCACGCCCTACGAGGGAAAGAGAAACAATCTCTGACCCAAGTGGGACTCGAACCCAACGACCTCAAGGTTACATGTCTGGCGCTCTACCAACTGAGCTATCAAGTCAGATGAGAGCAATCGTGGGTATTGGTGCGCTTTATGGGGTCACGGCGATTATATATGTATATGTACATGTAGTTATGATATTGAATCATGTTTGCCGCGTAGCACTAGTAGTAAGTGTAAAGAATGTGACATAAAGTGGTAAGCTGTAGTGCTAAGTGTGTATACAACCTACTTTAGTACTTACGTCTAGACTTGTTTATAGCACTATCTTGGACTTGAGGAGGCGCTCGAGGACGTACTCTGAGCATGTGAGCCAACTCAAAAAGCTCATAACTGAAGTTAACATTTGCAGAACGTGAGCCTGGACTTGCACACTCTTTGGTCTTCGCTCTCGGCATTGTAGAACGGCTGGACAGCCAAATATCGTCTAAATTAATTCATCAGTGGTACAAGTAGTGCAGTATTTACTAACTTCACCTCCACTTTAACAGGAACAATTTACATCCTTTGCAAATCCAGCTGTTTTACGAAAACCCTACCTGTATATGATGCAAATAGCACCAGGCGTTGCTTGTTCTAGACCGAAAGCCTAGTTTACAGTCCTACTCCAACCTCGTGACCAGGGTCTTCTCGGCCAGAGGAAGACCCTGGTAAACGCTGAATCACGTGACCAAAAATCTCCAGAGGCAAGGAGGATTGGAAGGCCTTCCCATGAACACTTGCGCTTGAAAAATTGTCTAGAAGAAGAGAAACTTGAAGTTTCCCGCGAGTTTTGTCACTTCCAACTAAATTTCTCGTTGAAATTTTTTAACTCTAGAAACTAGAGATGGATTCAACAAAGTCAGAAATATACTTTCTAACTTTACTACTCGCTAAACATCTTCACTTTTTGAACTTTTCATACAATCTGAGCATATTTATCGGACGCTATTCTCGAGAGGTTGTTTGGGAGAAATTTCCCGCGAACTCAAGACGTAAATCTTACCCTGAAAGAAATTAACTACAAACCTTTTAGACAACTAACCTTACCTGGAAATTAGCATGAGCAGTGACATAAATAAATTAAGTGTCTAATTTGTGCAAAGGGCTCCAAAGGGCTCCAGGTTTAAGAGGTTTACAAAGCCGTTGAAAATGCGTATTGTTTACGGTGTTTCGATACCATTCACAAAATGTCGCGCTCACTGGATATACAGTACTCACGCCGATCTTTCGTGAAGCATTTCGCGAACAGTACGAGTGGTGTTTATTGTGAATTATACCCCCAAAACAGACGATTCTTTGTTAATCATTTTACTTAAAAACAATTATGATTACCTGAAAAGATAAAAGGCAGAAATAAGTAAATACTTTGGTTTATTCAGTCGCGCGTTCATACAAAAGCAGCTTTGAGCGCGCGCTCATTGTTCGAAAATGGCGTGATCAGATTGCGTCAGCAGCGCGCGCCAACCTCTAACATTGAAAACTTTTCACTCAAATCACAGGTAATTCTCTGCATATTTTCCCATTTTTCGTAGGCTTTCATTGTAAAATAATGGTCAGAAATACGGGGAAGTCAAAGCTAGCCTAAACATAGGTCAAAATCCCAGGAAAAACTTTGGTTTTGAGATGCTTTGTGAAAATTTGTGCTGCTGAATCTGAATCTCCACGAAATTCAACGCAAAATGAATTGCTCACGTGACGGGGAAAATTGATAATATAGTTGCTACGCAAAGGATTGTGGGAAGGCCTTCCAATCCTCCTTGTCCAGAGGTATGCTGTGCAGAATCTGCTTCTAACCACGAAAAGTAACCACCAACTGCGCATGCTCATATGAATGGCAGCGTCCTATATTCGTGCCTGCACGAAGTACATACCTACCTGTACCCAAGATGGCGGAGCACTTGATGCAGCTCAGCGAGGAGATAGCCTTCTTTGCAGCCGCTCTTACTCTTAGTGTCTGTCCCTTCCCAGCGGCTGCAAAGGAGGCTAGGAGGTATACTGATATTCCCACTACTTGTACATGTACTTTATGGTTTTTATTGAATAATATTTGTTAGTATTTTTACTAGAACATTTATCGAAGTTTAGATTATCAATTTAATTTCAGCCAGACTGTTCCAAACCAGGATTCCTCTGAGTCTGACGGCAGATCAGAAAACGTAAGATATTTCTTCATAATAAAGCTGGAGGTTTATAGTCAATTCCAGCAATTCCCATCCTCTCCCCGGGCCAATCCTGGGTATTAATCTTTTTATCCTTCAAATTCCCCACGATGGGGACAAGCAAGTTGTTCAAATGTCCCACACTCCACACTAGAGCCAAAGAAGTAAAGAAAATGCCCCATCCTCGGGCACATCCATAATCCCATATGATCCCCATATGATCCCCATTATTGCTGGAATTGATTGCATTTGACATTTTTGAATCAGAACATTGCAAATGCCCCCCCCCCCCCCCCTCCCCAAATGGGTCATTGGAACGAGTGCATTCTAAAGTGTGAGCCCATTTCTCTAGAAAGTTTATATTGTCAGCTTTGAGTGCAGTTTTGCTAAGCTCCTCTCTGGCTAATTTCAGGTTCCCACTAGTACTGAAGGTTAATCCAAGAAATAAAATGTATACTTTATTCATTTTCTTGCTGCCATAATTATTAAAATCCATTACCTTAGACTCACCAGGACAGGGGGGAGATGGGCATTAGACATAGACATTACACAATTGACATATTTTAAGAGTCATTCGGCATTATAGTCATAGAACATAGAACAGTTAGATTTTTTGCTAGCCTGTCACTACCGGTAGTCAGATATCAAGACTGGTTTCCTCCTCCCAAATATACATTGTATGTATCTATAATATTTATGGTATAAAATAATAGACTAAATAGGTAGAATTTTCTGTGTGTATCTGTGTGTGTTTTTTATTTCTCCGACCTAGTAATTTAATTCAGCCATGTAAACTGGCTCCCTGGCATTTTTAGCTTTCTAGTTATTTCAGGGTGCCAGTACCCTTTAAATATTCCAATTTCTTTTTTTCTCTAAATACTAATAATATGTAAGTAATAGGCTAAATAATGTTGTTGTTGTTGTTGTTAAAAAAATCCAGTGTAATGTCAAAGGTAATTTATTTTCACATTTCTAATTGAGCATCCCCAGGGATGCAAATTACAACTACAAATACCTTATTACAGTTTT
This sequence comes from Actinernus sp. WN-2022, assembly GCA_030867875.1. Taxonomy (NCBI): domain Eukaryota; kingdom Metazoa; phylum Cnidaria; class Anthozoa; order Actiniaria; family Actinernidae; genus Actinernus; species Actinernus sp. WN-2022. The sequence goes on from JAOWCC010001634.1 coordinate 52,348,630, forward strand.
CCAGCCAGAGTAAATCATTGCAGAATTCCCGCACTAAGAAAATAGATGGCCCTTTGAAAAATGGCAAAAGCAAAAACGTTTTTTTATTAAATTGCTCCCACTCACCTACATTGTACTACAAGGAGAACTTTTTTCTTATGTGAAAATGATTCTTTGCAACTCAATGTATTGAACTAGTTACATCTCAGCTTTTTCTTTCCGAGGAAGTCTGGCACTATCCAGGCTCGTTTAGCCTGCTTACAGGCTCTCAGGATTTTTCGGAAATGTTAGTTTTCGGGTCGGGTTTGGGTTACCTGTGGGCCGAGCGAGGCCTTGAAGGCAGTGAAAGGATCATAAGACTGAAAGCCCTTCTATGTGAAGAGGTCTTGATTACACCAACTGGTAAATGTAACCATATTATTATACTAATAAATTATTGTAGCTCCTTTTAATCTATTTGCCTCAAATAAGAATCTGGGTTAAAGCCTAATATCTATAACTTTAATATTTGCAGGAAATTGACGTCATTGATGCAGGATGATCATGACTTCGACATCACATCAAAGTGAAAAATATCCAAGGAAAAGATAGGTGATTGACATATCCAATTTATAAATCTGGTGAAAATGTTCTGCATGGTTCATTTATGCAAGCCATGTATTGTGCTGCTACAGTGTAATGAATGACTGTATAGATAATTAAAATGGAAATGTTGCTGCAGGTTCTTCTTTCTAAATCGAACAGTCAAACATTATTTGTCACTTCACTCGGTTTTCCTTGTTCATTTTGGGGAATTTATCACTTAACCCCTGACATATTCCCCTCCTTCTTTCCGAGTACTACTTACTGGTATTACTCCTAGTTCTACTTACTCTATATATATTCAGAGAAGTAATTTAGAACAATAGTCATGAAAAAATGGCATGTGTACGGAGTGGAACTTGATCCTTCAGTCACTTGGTTACTAGTCCTGTGTCCTGGCAAACAATGCTTCCTAATCATTTATGTAAAGAGATAATTATTAACTGCTTATTAACTGAGTGCAAGGTCTGTATGGAAAAATATCAGACCAAGGTATTTTCTGTACAGACCGTAACGTTAGACGTGGTCTCTACAGAAAAGACTGAGGTCTGATATTACTCTGCACAGACCGAGCAAGCAAGGTTAATAAGTGGTTTATTATATGACCCATTTACTTGTATTATTGATGATGTTGGTCACTTCCGGTTACCAGTATTTCCATTTTCGGAATTAGGAGCGCGCATGCGCACATGCACCTTTTTCATTTTAGTTATCCGAAATGAAAGAGAAGAATGAAACAAAAGATTGTCGACTTTGATGGCTGTTATTTTGTTATTTCTGAAGTCAAGAATTAATACAGCTTCACTGAGGCTGTGTAGACACAGCCTCATGCAGTCCACCTCTTCCATTCGAAGCGTATTGTGCTTCATTCTCCCACAGAGCCTCGGGGGTTGTCTTTTCATTTGCGTGGTATTCTCTAGTTGCTCCAGACTAATTCACTGACTTCACCAACTCTTTGTCCTGACTTTCGTGTTGCTCTTTATTTTTACTATATTGGCAAAACGTTTTGTCGTTTTACTTCCGATCAGGGTAATAAAACTCACTCCGACAATGTTCGTCATCACTTATTCGTTCATGCCGAGAACTTATCTTTTGTTTTAGGTAGCTCAGAACTCTGTTTTTGTATCTTTTAACAGTCGGTTTTATTTGCCATGCTTTATTTTTGTGGATTAATGCTCGCTGTAGCTCATTTGAATTTTGTGCCGTCGAAAAGATGTGATTTTGATGAGAAAAAGTAGGGGTTCTAAATTTGACCTGCGAGGAATGCCACAGAGAGTATTAGTGGTAGTACAGTGAACACCATTCATATCAACAAATAAGTCTTAAACCATTCATGAGCACCTCTCCGTATCCACTTTCCAATACAAACGTACTATGATCCAAAGAGCACTACATTGGTACCTCTAAAATTGTAGCATTATTATTTCTTACTTTTTAATCTCAGAACTCCCAAATGCAAAGTGGTCGGCCATTGAAGAATCGTTTGGAATGTCAAAGTTTGACATTTGGGTTCGATTCCCATAAGGTTCATAAAGGCCTACTGACTTTCCTTTGGGAGACAAGCTGCGCTTAATTCTCACAAGGCAACCCATGAAGATGAACGTCTTACTGTTCGATATCAAACAAAATAGGAAATAACCACCAAAAACTGTTCCCTTTTAATCACGGGACATAGCAATGAATGATGAGCGTGTTGCTATACTCGATATTAAGAGAAACAGAAGTAACCACCAAAAAACTGTTCCCTTTTAACCACGGGCCATAGCACTGTAATACCACAAGGCAATCTATGAATGATGAGCGTGTTGCTATACTCGATATTAACAGAAACAGAAAGTAACCACCAAAAACTGTTCCCTTTTAACCACGGGCCATAGCACTGTAATACCACAAGGCAATCTATGAATGATGAGCGTGTTGCTATACTCGATATTAAGAGAAACAGAAAGTAACCACCAAAAACTGTTCCCTTTTAACCAGGGGCCATTAAGCACTGTAATACCACAAGGCAATCTATGAATGATGAGCGTGTTACTATACTCGATATTAAGGAAAACAGAAAGTAACCACCAAAAACTGTTCCCTTTTAACCACGGGTCATAGCACTGTAATACCATGCACAAGGCAATCTATGAATGATGAGCGTGTTGCTATACTCGATATTAAGAGAAACAGAAAGTAACCACCAAAAACTGTTCCCTTTTAACCACGGGCCATAGCACTGTAATACCACAAGGCAATCTATGAATGATGAGCGTGTTGTTATACTCGATATTAAGGAAAACAGAAAGTAACCACCAAAAACTGTTCCCTTTTAACCACGGGTCATTAAGCACTGTAATACCACAAGGAAATATATGAATGATGAGCGTGTTGCTATACTCGATATTAAGAGAAACAGAAAGTAACCACCAAAAACTGTTCCCTTTTAACCACGGGCCATAGCACTGTAATACCACAAGGCAATCTATGAATGATGAGCGTGTTGTTATACTCGATATTAAGGAAAACAGAAAGTAACCACCAAAAACTGTTCCCTTTTAACCAGGGGCCATTAAGCACTGTAATACCACAAGGCAATCTATGAATGATGAACGTGTTACTATACTCGATATTAACGAAAACAGAAAGTAACCACCAAAAACTGTTCCCTTTTAACCACGGGTCATAGCACTGTAATACCATGCACAAGGCAATCTATGAATGATGAGCGTGTTGCTATACTCGATATTAAGAGAAACAGAAAGTAACCACCAAAAACTGTTCCCCTTTAACCACGGGCCATAGCACTGTAATACCACAAGGCAATCTATGAATGATGAGCGTGTTGCTATATGCGATATTAAGGAAAACAGAAAGTAACCACCAAAAACTGTTCCCTTTTAACCACGGGTCATAGCACTGTAATACCACAAGGCATCTATGAATGATGAGCGTGACGTTACTATACTCGATATTAGGGAAAACCGAAAGTAACCACCAAAAACTGTTCTCTTTTAACCACGGGCCATAGCACTGTAATATCACAAGGAAATCTATGAATGATGAGCGTGTTGCAATACTCGATATTAAGGAAAACAGAAAGTAACCACCAAAAACTGTTCCCTTTTAACCACGGGCCATAGCACTGTAATACCACAAGGAAATCTATGAATGATGAGCGTGTTGCTATACTCGATATTAGGGAAAACAGAAAGTAACCACCAAAAACTGTTCCCTTTTAACCACGGGCCATATAGCACTGTAATACCACAAGGAAATCTATGAATGATGAGCGTGTTGCAATACTCGATATTAAAGAAAACAGAAAGTAACCACCAAAAACTGTTCCCTTTTAACCACGGGCCATAGCACTGTAATACCACAAGGCAATATATGAATGATGAGCGTGTTGCTATACTCGATATTAAGGAAAACAGAAAGTAACCACCAAAAACAGTTCCCCTTTAACCACGGGACATAGCACTGTAATACCACAAGGCAATCTATGAATGATGAACGTGTTACTATATGCGATATTAAGGAAAACAGAAAGTAACCACCAAAAACTGTTCCCTTTTAACCACCGGTCAAAGCACTGTAATACCACAAGGCAATCTATGAATGATGAACGTGTTACTATACTCGATCTTAACGAAAACAGAAAGTAACCACCAAAAACTGTTCCCTTTTAACCACGGGTCAAAGCACTGTAATACCACAAGGCAATCTATGAATGATGAGCGTGTTGCTATACTCGATATTAAGAGAAACAGAAAAACCACGGCCATAGCACTGTAATACCACAAGGCAATCTATGAATGATGAGGCGTGTTGCTATATTCGATATTAAGGAAAACAGAAAGTAACCACCAAAACTGTTCTCTTTTAACCACGCGTCATAGCACTGTAATACCACAAGGGAGCTATGAATGATGAGCGTGTTACTATACTCGATATTAGGGAAAACAGAAGTAACCACCAAAACTTGTTTCCTTTTAACCACGGGCCATAGCAGTGTAATACCACAACGAAATCTATGAATGATGAGCGTGTTACTATACTCGATATTAAGGAAAACAGAAAGTAACCACCAAAAACTGTTCCCTTTTAACCACGGGGTCATAGCACTGTAATACCACAAGGAAATATATGAATGATGAGCGTGTTGCTATACTCGATATTAAGAGAAACAGAAAGTAACCACCAAAAACTGTTCCCTTTTAACCACGGGTCATAGCACTGTAATACCACAAGGAAATATATGAATGATGAGCGTGTTGCTATACTCGATATTAAGAGAAACAGAAAGTAACCACCAAAACTGTTCCCTTTTAACCACGGGCCATAGCACTGTAATACCACAAGGCAATCTATGAATGATGAGCGTGTTGTTATACTCGATATTAAGGAAAACAGAAGTAACCACAAAACTGTTCCCTTTTAACCAGGGGGCCATTAAGCACTGTAATACCACAAGGCAATCTATGAATGATGAACGTGTTACTATACTCGATATTAACGAAAACAGAAAGTAACCACCAAAAACTGTTCCCTTTTAACCACGGGTCAAAGCACTTTAATACCACAAGGCAATCTATGAATGATGAGCGTGTTGCTATACTCGATATTAAGAGAAACAGAAAGTAACCACAAAGAGTAAGAAGGCTTTCATTTGACATCATTTTCGATTCGATTTGGCTAAACTCTAAATTCACAGTTTTTAACTTGATGATGTTACAAATAATGATGGGCGAGAGACATGTTAGGCATATTTTCCAACTCGTTTCATTGAGATCTTTCATGAGACATTAAAGTCGTCCTTTTCTGATGAAACTTTCAAAAAGTGACTTTGCATCAAAACAAGTGCTGTTCTTTACTATAACCATGTAATATATGGGAATTGAAGCTCAGATTAGGGTTAGGGTTAAGAATTCACAAAAGTAATCACAGCTAGACAAAACAGGTATCAGAAGAATGTCCACGATGAGACGTGATCAAAAATGACCATGGTTGGTCAATTAACCACGCCCATCACGTGTTATGACGTCAACAATATCAAATAACCCCATTTTCAGATTCATCCGATCATGACAAGATTGATGTCACATGAAAGCCCATTCATACACCAATCTAACGTCGTTTACTATTTTTCGATATCTCCAAGATATTGGGAAGATGTGAGTCTTTGAATCAGACATATGTGATTTTGACACCACTATGGAAACAATGCAAAATTGAAACCAAATATGGTAACTTGGAGGTATGTTCAATCTAACGTCGTACTCAAGAGTAAGAAGGCTTTCATTTGACATCATTTTCGATTCGATTGGCTAAACTCTAAATTTCAGAGTTTTTAACTTGATGACGTCACAAATAATGATGGGCGTGGTCGAGAGACACATTAGGCATATTTTTCAACTCGTCTCACTGAGATCTTTCATGAGACATTAAAGTCGTCCTTTTCTGATGAACTTTTCTAAAAAGTGAATTTTGCATCAAAACAGGTAAAAGTGCTGTACTAACCATGCAATATATGGGACATGAAGCTGAGATTAAGGTTAGGGTTAAGAATTCACAAAAGTCATCACAGCTAGACAAAACAGGTATCAGAAGAATGTCCACGATGAGACGTGATCAAAAATGACCATGGTTGGTCAATTAACCACGCCCATCACGTGTTATGACGTCAACAATATCAAATAACCCCATTTTCAGATTCATCTGACAATGACAAGATTGGTGTCATATGAAAGGCCCATTCATGCACCAATCTAACGTCGTTTACTATTTTTCGATATCACCAAGATATTGGAAGATATGAGTCTTTGAATCAAACAAGTATGATTTTGACACCCTATGGAAACAATTCAAAATTGAAACCAAATATGTTAACTTGGAGGCATGTTCAATGTACGTTGTACTCAAGAGTAAGAAGGGCTTTCATTTGACATCATTTTCGATTCGATTGGCTAAACTCTAAATTTCAGAGTTTTTAACTTGATTACGTCACAAATAATGATGGGCGTGGTCGAGAGACACGTTAGACATATTTTTCAACTCGTCTCACTGAGATCTTTCATGAGACATTAAAGTCGTCCTTTAAGAATTCACAAAAAGTCATCACAGCTAGACAAAACAGGTATCAGAAGAATGTCCACGATGAGACGTGATCAAAAATGACCATGGTTG